>NW_019059605.1:693532-721428 GCF_000696155.1 Zootermopsis nevadensis | reverse complement strand
AAACTTGCGCACACCCATGCATACACTATTCATACACTGTATTGACCAGATTACCTACTAGCCGAGTTCTCTAATGCTGTAGATAGGTGCACTCGGCACGACCTGGTCGGTGCACGGAACGGCCAGGTAGCATGATAGCTGTATCAAGAAAATTGACTCTGTTATCAGTTTTGTGATTGTAAGCAATGTTTTTGAAACGGGTAGAAAAAATGTGGAGGTGAGCGCTAAGTGATTATCACCTTGCCTTTTGGTGAAACGGGTAGAAAAAATGTGGAGGTGCGCGCTAAGTGCTTATCACCTTGCCTTTTGCCCCCGCGCTAAGAAATCGCAAGTAATCTGGTTCCTACTGCACTGTTCTACTAAGAAATACTGGAGTTGAATGTTTTTGGTTTAGGAATAGGTAGCTTGAGCATGCGCTGTAAGATTACTCCCTCCCTCTCATACATTCCAGCGGACTTCTTTTGACGCGCGGACAGTATTCATTCCTAATGGCATTGTACCATGTTATTAAATGAAAGGAGCAGTGCAGTTGCTGTATTCATTAGCTAAGACAGATTGTTGAGGACACAATGATGTTGACATTCAAACACATGATATATTGGAGCACCGTTGTTACAATAGAGCCATTCACTTAGAAAGTACAAACTCGACGGAAACTTGCTAAAATAGTTAAAGTGAGCCTGCAAATTCATTAGGGCAACACATGCTACAGAAATGCAGCGCCATCTGTGCATATTGTGTCAACTAACTCGGCATTTCCTCTTCGGTATCCTCACCCTCCTCTCTTTTGCGTTTTCTCGCTCTCAGTAACAAAACCAGCGTCTACACTTTCACCTAAAGTAAATTACAGTCTCTACATATGGCCACTTAAGAAGGAGACTAGGTTCAAATCCGCAATTCAAATTAATAATTAGATCCAGACTTCGAAATTAACCCTTCTCTCTCCTCCATCGCTTTTATCAGTTGAAACGAAACTCCATTTTATTGACGTGAAGGCAATTAATTCGAGGGTTGAAAGTTTGACGAAGGACGGGGAGGTATATGAATGGGCCGCACTACATTATGAGTTCATTCTGATTTACCTGTATTCGTATAACGACCATCCAAAGACATAATTCTAAAACAAGTACCTACAAACGGGGCCTTTGTTTTACTGTCTGGGGCAGTCCTGTCGTTGATTCAGCTGTTGTGCATCCCAAACTAGTGATGACGTCAGTTCCTATTTCTGCTCAATAACTGAATGGTACTAGGTGTGTTGTGCAGCTCCATGGCGTTATTACGTCAGGAGCTGATGCTCTTTGGTGTCAGTGTCATGAACACAATTTGATTTCAATTCCAATTTAACAGTGGTGGCAACGAGTGGCTTCTGAACGATAATTTCACCACAATCGAATTGTTTCGGCGTTAAGTACCACAGAATTTAGAAATAAAACCGAAGTCACATCTTGAATCTCAGGTTGTACTTCCATAACAAAAATTGGCGTGTGCAGACGTCGGTGTTTGATGGATGGGTAGAATTATTCGTGGGATATTTTGGTTTCATAACAACAGTGATTATTCACAGCTCATTCCACTGACCGAGCACGCCAGTATCGACTGATAGGTCTGGAGGGCATTCAAACAAATGACCTGATCTCGCCAACGCGGTTCTAGTGCGTGACGAGTACTGTTTTAATAAAGTTTTAAATTTAACCACGGTGATGAAATTTTAGTTGAAGTTAAGTAATTAATTTACTGGGAGTGAATATAGATTCAGAAGATGGGTGTCTTCTGGCTGGATGTGCCGTGTAATCTCGTAGAAAGTTTACCGTCGATGTCTTCGTCATCTGTACTCTGTAGCATACACCTTCCGGATCCCATTAATGAAACCATTGTTTTATGACATAGTTCATCTTCTACTTCTGAAAATGTTAATTGCTGTTAAATGTTTATGTTAAAGTAGTGATACTCTATTTCTAATCGAATGGTTATACTTTGTTTATTGTTGTTGCGTAATTGTTATGCTAATTACTTTGTTTTAATTTTTGTCTCATACAGGTTTTCACGTTGAAAAGTACCGTAATAAAGGAATTAAATTGAATTACTAGTACGGTGTGGTCATACTCCTAATAATTAATAATTTCAATGCCGATTAGAAAAATATTAAATATTCTATTAATTTTAATTAAAACGTTGTTACAAACTTTCCACGTATAAGTCAAATGAATAAATTAATTATGCGCCTTGTTCTCGAATGTACATATTACGCACCTTTTGTTTTGCATGGGGAATTAGGGAATGACGCAGATTGTGTGTGAGAACGTAGTACTGCGGAGAACATTTGGACCAAACAAGGAAGGAAGCGAAGCATGGAGAAAGTACATAATGAAGAGCTTCATAATTTGTGAATTTCATCTGGGCGTGATATGTAACACGCAAATGGGGTATAAGAAATTCATACAAAATGTTGGTTGGAAAACCTAAGGGAGAAAGTCTGCCGGGCAATGCATGAAGTTGCGGACTGGATGTTACGGAACCAGGGTGGAGTCCACATGAAGGCTTTCGCAGCTTATTCCAGGTTGACTTCTCAGATTTTCACGGCGACGAATACTAAGATGGCTGTCTTCGGGTATGTTGCGCTGTGTAGCCTACTAGATACTGCATGAAGTTTTAGGCGATCGTCCTGATGATGAATGCAGTAAACACCCCTGAAAAACTTCTGTCAGTTTCCACCAGATTACCCAAAGCAACGTCCCTTAGTACCTGAAGCTTCAAGCCATTTGATTCGATGCTTTTCGGCTAAAGCTGTTTTGGTAACTTGCAGTTAATTTGTGCGGAAACCTTTATTCGTCTTCAGCCACATGCTTTCCTGTAACGCTTAAGATGCATGCTACAGTTAAAATATTACGAGCAAAGTAACAGTTGTAATTTATGCAAATAAACAAATCGAATGTGGCTGTCTTCTTGGAATGTTGTGTCGTGTAGTCTGGTGGAAACTGGCCGATGTTTCAGAGGTGTCAGCTGCCTCGATTATCATGTGAAACACCCCAGAAGACATTTTCTTACTCACCTCTGCGAGAACCTGAAATTCAACCGAATTGACACACTATTCAATCCCGGAATTTTAAATTGTGTTACAGTCACCTGCAATGAACACTGGTACTTAATCTCCTGGATTTTAAGTTTTATCGTGTATATGCACTTAGTCATTATTTATCTAATGACGGATTATGATTCATACTAAACTTCAAATTCTGAAGGCGCCAATAAGCAATCGTCTATCCTAATTGTCTATGTCCTTGAGTCTGTTGATTTATTCCGAACGAAAGGCAATTTAGCACCAAGTGTATAAAGCGTCTTTTTATCTGAGATTCCTCACGGTTCGTAATTTATAACAGATATACCATTTTATTCCACATTATATAACTCCTCGCCTGAGACAGCGTCATTAAAGAAACACGGTAGAACAATAATTTTGTTTAATAGATGTATTTTACTTGTGTCTTGGTAGATTAGTTTGTAATTTCTGGCCTTTGTTCTTGTGAAACTTGAGAGATTCTGAAAGAATCAAAGGGGAAGTATTTTCTAATCTGCCAGTAGTATCGGATCTGAATCCGGCGAGACATAATGGAAGGTTGCACAAATAGAAGTCTCTTCTATCGATTCTCCTTAAGGCAGGCCGGCAGTTGATAATCAGTGAAGCCGGTTCTATTGAAACTGTTGAAAAGAAAACATTTTCGTAGGTTATAGTCCAAAAATAACTTACAGGTCAGGTTTTGAAAGATGATTTGTCAGCATAGAACACTTCAAACTGAAGGGAAAGTGATTCCTTCTGTTATCGTCCTCTGAAATCTGCGAAAGAAGTCAGACTGCTGTTGTTCCATCAGAAATAATAGGCCAATATTTTTTAAGTACAGTCTCTCGCAAAATTTCCTACGCTACTTGCAAATTTATATCGAAGCGTTAAACTAATTGTTGTTTCCATAGAACCTAAGACATTGAAATCCATACAAGAGTTATGTGCCCTTAATCATTACTCGAAGTTAATAATATTTATACTTCTTTGTATCCTCATGAAAACAATTAAAATACTAAAATACCTTGCCAGAAGGCATAATAGGCCTTCTGCTTTATTCCATGTACCATTGTTTTGTACTGTTGTAATTTTGTCCTTAGTAAATATTTATTTCGACTACTGCAACAAAAAGTTAAGTCGTGAACAAGCTGAGAGAATTATAAATTCGCGGAATTGTGTTTACCATTGAAATTAGAAAATATTGTCTTCCAATTTTTTATTTAATTTATTGGATGTGTCTTAAGGAAATAGGATATAAGAGTGTGGATTGGATTTAGCTGGCTCAGGATAGGGAACAGTGGATTGCAAACAGTAATGACTTCGTTAGATTTGATCCGATATCTTATTTTTGAAGTAAGTAGTAGTTGGCGCCGCTGGACGTCGAATGCAAATGTTTCTTACTGAATACAACAGCACAATTCCAGAGTTGGAAGACAGGAACAACCACGCAGTGTGAACTTACGTAGATCCCACAAAGTATATTAGTAGCTCGACGTCTTTATGCGCGGATGAAGGTAAATACAGGTTATTCCTATTTAGGATGCGAATTTCTGCCGAGGTGCTAAAGCGTGTTTCCTAGGGTCAAGCGATGGGTTCAGAACTGCTCTTCACAGCATCCTTCTCTTTCATCTCTTCCTCATACCTTTCATCTGTACATTTTTCCTCTTCCTCGTTCATTCATCTGTCTCTCTCTCACTCTCATTCTGTTCTGTCTTTGTTCTCGCACTCAGCTAAAGGGAGAGAAGCGAGTATCGACTAGCAGCTTGCTCGTGTTTTGTCGGGAACGTTCGGTTTTCGAATTTCGGAGCGCTAGTACTGCACACTCATGGCTTGGCATTGGTTCCAGGTCTGGAGCTAAGCCCGTGGCTGGAGCGGGCTCTGCGGGGAGACTAGAGCTGAGAGGAAGGGGAAGGGAGGGAGATATACCGTGATGAGGGGGGGATGGAGCGCAAAGGGATGCTGTAGTGGGTTGGTACAGTGGGAGCTGCTATTGCTAGCTGCCTCTGTGCCGTCAACCCCTGTACTGAAACTAGTGCTGAATCAGCCCTGAGTCCGTCGATAGCACATCCGACGGAACCTGAGTTGCACCGCGGCTGTACTGTCAGTAGTGATGAGGAAATCGTGATAATCATTTGCGTTACATTGGGGCTCATAACGTATTAATCTGGAATATTAATAAGTTTCCCACACACTGTGCTGTTTTTATTAAAACAGCGTTTGTTTCGTTTTTATTTCGTGGGGGGTGTCCAGTAATCGACTCTGGCAAAAGCGAGTGGTTGGTGTCAACAGCGGGAATGCAAGGCGGCTCCCTGGCTGCCAGGGGTAGCGTCACGAGCCGGGTATCTCCCCGGACATTCGGCGCGCTGGTCTGGCATGTGGTGAAGCAGTGACCACCCACTGGCAGGAAGGCAATGCACCCGGCGGTGATCACACAGTAAGTACGGTCACACGTTTCTCTTAGATCTTACATCACCTCCGCTCTGCAAACATTTGCAATACGACTTCACCGAAGTATCACATTCGGCCTTCACGCTCATTTATACGTAGGTAAAATATGTGAATTTTATTTAGAAGCCGCCAAATGCGATTTTAAAATACGTTAGACAATTATAACGGCTTAATTAAATAGTACGAATGTTTCTCGTGGCATTTCGATACGTTTTTACTCCAATGTGACATGCAGTGAAACTCTTCTAGTTCAGCGCAAACAATTCTTTCGGTGTGCAAAAAATGTACTGGCTGTTGCCTTAGTAACATGCATGTAATCGTTAAAACTCTTACATTAAATTTAAAAACAACTGGACATTGTGTTTCCATTTGTGTGCATTTCCTATAAAAAGTTATTTAATTTACCACAACCACAGTTCCAAGGGGTATTTAAAGACTGTAGGAACAGAATGCGTTCAACAAAAATATATATTGGTGTTCTTAAACATGGGATAATGGTTTTATTTAGGAACTTCATTTTTAGTCACTCTTCGCTTTCGTTTTGTTTAGAGTGTAGATTTTGCGAATAAGATTGGACATTTCTGAAACACATTTATTTGGATTCTTATTTAAAACGATGTTAATTGTACCGAGATACGACTCCAGTTTTAAATATAAACCAATAACATCGAGAGAATAATAATATAATCATAATAATTAGTACATTATACAATTATATTTTCGTCCGGCAATTGGACAACGAAATCAAACTTCAGTTGTCTGTTGGCATCCCCGTCTGAAAAAGGCGAAATCTGTTTTGTGTGTGTTGGCCAGATATTAAGCATAAAGGAGTATAAAACAGTAGAATTAAACTCCACGCTTTCCTAACTCAAGTACTGGGTACAGACGAAAGGTCAGTCAGGTTTAGCCTCAGATACCAAGTATAAAAAATACAGCGTGGGCTCCAAAGCAGCTGGAAATTTGTAAAATAGGGAATACAATGAGTCATTATTAAGAAACATTAGCCTAGTCACGGTTATTTTTACAGTATCTATTTTTTGTGAAATACATATAAAGCAGTATTTATGAATTGCCTATCGTCATAGGAGGTTAGAGTTGTAATTGTCTGACGCATTTAAATTTCCTTAAAATACGTATCTTTGTGTCGCTTTTTAAAGCATGTTTTATTATAACTGTCGTGCGTTCAGAAAAATATAGACATGTGAGTTACTTAGTATGTAAGTGACCAAGCAGGTCGCGGACCACGCTTTGAAGACCGCTCGTGCTCGTGGGTAGTATAGGTCTATCGTGGCTCACTGTTGCCTACTGCAGCCGTTTTGCCCTCTCTCTTTAATCCGATCCGTAATGACGGAAGGGCACTAAAACAGGTCAAATTCAATCCCACACAAAAGAGGACTGTCATTACATTACACAAATATACAGACTGACATGTTTTATCTACAGACCATGTGAAAATCGATATTTCAATCCCCGTCAGATTTATAAGGGGTAAGTAAACAGACCAGAGTACTTTAGCGATAAATATTGAAATTACGCAGTGATTAGAAGGGAGTTTACAGACAGACACATTTGTATGAACTGTACTACTTAACATTGACGGAGCATTTGATTTTGCCTGTAAAATATTAACATAAAACAAAATTGACCTTTTAAGTTACATAACATTTTCATAATAAAGATAAGTATTATAAATGATATACTTCTTCTTCTATGGCGCAACAGCCCGAAGTCGAACCATGGCCCCCCCGTGTGGGAGGTTTCTTTATCTTTGGAGTGTGCATTTATGAGCAGTGAGTGACAAGTCCACTGCAGTGACATACAAAATTATCAATTATGTTGAAACAATGTTGGGAGAAAACAAATTCACTAACCAACACGAACGAGAGGTATAGGAAGACGAAGAATTCGATGGAAGGACCAATCTTAATCTTCATAACTCAAAACGGGCTCGATAGCACCCAATCTATGTAAAGGGATAATAGGAATAAGAACAATTGTCACAATACATGACTAAGGGTTGGTACACGTACTGTGGCTGTTTATAATTTCGCACGTTAATTTATGTTTGGCTGTTACATCTATATTACCGAACGGGAAAGGCCGATTTGTACGTTTCTCTAGGGGATTGTTGTTTTTTCCGACGTTTCCGACGTCCAATGCACTGAGAGTGTACCATTGATACGACTAAAGCTGTTAGCCAGTTTAAGCTGCAGAGTTTGTTCTGTCTTGAGTTGTACACAAACGCCTGCTGAAACGAGTGGTGAATTGTATGTTCTGTTCGTAAACTCTTCGTCTTTAAAAGGATGCTATATTAAAATATAGGCTTTCCTTTGCCCTGTGTATTGGAAATCACCGCCATTCCGACGACAATGTCGTCCGTCTTCTGCGGTAGCAATACTTAACGAATGGTGATCCGTGGTGATCTCTCGACGTCTGATGGACTCGAACGATTGACTAGAGAATGGAAGGGAGACTACATTTTTACGATTCCGCTGACAGGAAACAGCTAGAAAAAGAGATCTGTATCTGCTCGTTTATTTAAAAAAGATACGCAGTTACGTCTCAATGTTACGTTTAAAGGAATATTTTCATTAGACACATTTAAATTTCCTACTTTTTATTGTTGAATGGGGGTGAGACTATGTCTCTGTGAATTTGGGCCCCCTAGCAGGTTCCTTGTCCATCCCCCAGATGATACATGAGTGGATAGGGAGCGGCGGTGGAATGATTTAACGGAGGAAAACCGTAGGACTCGGAGGAAAAAATGTCCCGGTGCCAATTTGTCTACCACAAATCCCACATGGACTGACCTGGCAGAGATCCTGAGCCTCTGTGGTGAGAAGCCGGCTGCTAACCGCCTGAGCTTTGGCATGACCTTATTACGGATTAATAAGTAACAGGCCTGCGGATGGTTAGGAGCGGAACATTAATTAATGAATCTATGACTAATGGAAAGTGAGTCCAGGATTTAAAGTGTTCTGGCAGACATGAATCTTCGTACTCATTTAACTGTATCTGTGCAGAAACTAAGAAAACAATTTTATGGCATAATTTAGGCTACATAAATTCAACAAGTAAAAACAACATCCCAGTTTTCTTTTGAAACAAAAGGCTTAATTGTAAGGCTTAAATTTAAAGTAAAGTAAAGTGACTCGATAATTGATGTAGCGAATGCAAAAGAATAATATATTATTTCAAGGACAAACACAATAATTTAATTTGGTGGCGTTACTAATAAAACAGGAAGAAAAATTGTTCCTCAAGTGGGAAATACATACTATCAGTAATCTTACCGTATGATATTTAACAAGTGTAGATTTCACTCGACCTATTGACTTCCATACATGCAAATATAGAGCATCCTTGCAAACGTCGCGTGTTTCAATATTTGTGGATTTGATACACAGCCAAAATTGAATTTACATAACATTTTAGTCTGCCATCAGTAATGAAACGAAATTCACTAGCAGAGCAAAAAAAGTAGGTTCCTGAACATCCATAAAATGAAATACTTTTCCCTGCTTTATGAATTAATACATTTCAATAATTGTAGGTTTTATGCCCCGGAATTAACTTTGGATAAAACTACAACCGAGATGTAACATCACGTAACTGCTTTTTATCAGCGGGTGCCATAATTTTAATGACACGCTCTGCCTTTGTTTCGTACATCCTCAGTGTGGCCACACATTTTATCTAGCGTCTTGTAGAAGAGTCCTTCTTAAGAACCTAATAGTTGCTCAGATGACCAAAACTTCTTCCGCCTTTTATGGATCCCAGAGGTTCATTGCCGTGTTCACAAGAACTTGCCAATGGATTATTCTGAGTGAGATTAATTTACTCCACATTCTTGTATAAGATTTCACTATTTTTTAAAGATCCGTTTTATAAAGGTTTGTTTTCCTGTTTTTGTTACAGTAGATGTTAAACTAATTATAAAGGTTTGTTTTCCTGTTTTTGTAACAGTAGGTGTTAAACTAAATCTCTTTAGGTCAATGTGTCAGTGTCTCTACCCGCCCCATCAAAGACATCCTTCTAATTTTCTTTTATTTAAGAATTTTTCTTTCCGCGATAGATTGTATTGGAATTTACACAAAAGAGTATCAATCTTTCCTATTCTGCATTTCAGATTAATGCTGTTAATGTTTTTAAATGTGTAACTACGGAATGTGGAATTTTTCTGAACATTTTTACATTTCTTGATACTGGTGTCCTCGTAGAATGAAGTTTTAATGTTTCGTTAAATTGTGTTAGTGTCTGCATAATTTGCGGCAAGTATATTTGTATTAACAGCAAAAATATATTAAATAGTATTTTATTAAATCCTTTGTTGAAATACAGTCGTCAGCTGTAATAAATCGTTTTTATTATTGACTGTTTATGTTACTATGTTGATTTCGTCATCGTAACTTTTAATAAAACTTGCAACATAAGCAGTGTAAAGACGTCTATAAATATGAAATATACTTATAAAAATTACAAGTGAAAACTGCATATTTGCCATATTTTAATTTTGGGGAACTTTGTGTGGAATTAGTGTTAGGTAGAATAGTCAACATTTCCAGGCGTTGACGTAGACAATGTTTACTGATCACCATTCTGGACGATCAAGGCCAAGGACAGTGTCCTGAGAGTGTCTGTTTCTAGGACAAGATCGAAATATTTTCGACTGTATAATGCATACAATTAAATTCGAGTTCTGACAGTAAACACGAAAATATAAAACATCTCAGGATGCTTCGTCGTTTTCCATCGATCGATGACGTAGTTTCAGTTTCTTGTATTGCTTCTTGGCGTGTGTGTATGTATGTATATAAAATAATTATATGTCGTGCCGTATGAAACTTCCACCGAACTTCATGGCTAATTCATTGGATAGTTTTGAGTTAAAAGTGTTGCATAAACACACGAACATAAATATATGTATATATCACATTAACTCTTATAAGCAACACGTATTCATGGAATAGAACTATTAGTGCTTTTCTGTAGAGTTTGTTAATAAATGTCAGCTGGCATTTCCATTCGTTTTACGAGGTTCTCCTTGAACGCAACTGTAGTCGATAACAACCCCGGAATTGCTTATTACCTAAGTCAGAAGCTATTATGCCGGTTGGACTTCGTGATTTCCGTAAATGATTATGGAAAATAAAGGTGCTATAATGTAGAAACCTTCCTTCCTCCACATTTGGATACATATTCTGCATTTAATGACTCATAAACTCAACTTCCGGACTACGATTTAATACGAACATAAAGTAGTACTGTTAGCAACAGCAATAATACATACTTAAAGCTTTATCTGCCAGTGAACTGTTATTAGACTGACATCTGAAGACAAATTCGTCGTTTACTGTCATTGCCGTAATTTAATGTCTAGAGTTCTCACACGTTTTCTTCCATCACATGACATTTGATTGGTCTTAATATCGTGTCTGTGAAAATCGAAGCTAAGAAATTTCTAATTTACTTTTATCCACATTCCCACACTAAATAAATAAATAATTTGGGACGAGCAGTAAGAAATATAGGTCCTTCAGATAAACGTATTTCGAAAGTGTAAGATAGAAGACGTATTATTCCTTACACTTTGAAAGATTTAGAAGTGGATGTTACTAGACGTAGATGAAGTAATGACGAAAGAGAACAAGGAATTTCGGAAAGAGCTAATGAAGGACGGATCTGTAGTGTTATTTGTTAATGTCAAAGCTAGGTAATGTGTGCTTAAAAATTTACAGCCTAATTTAATTTGACTTGCGGGTTCATGAGCAATTGTAGAATTCGTTGCCTGAGGTAGGCGTGTATTATATTTAGGTCTAGACGAAATTTTTTAAGATGCCTCTTCACCCATTTCCAATGGACATGCTCCCGTTACAGTAACACATTTATTATTGAATTTATTTTAAGAATAATGTTTACCGCCGGGGTCGAAGTTGGGCCTTTTGATTGCTAGGCTAGAAGCTCTTTGACGGTTTAGTGACTGACAGAGCTGACATTGTCCGGAATAATGAGATTTATGTCGTGATTACTTACCATCTCTCATTCGTAGCTGAACAAACTCAGTATCTGATAGGGAGTTTTAAGGAAAGTGAAATGTAATGCATTTCTAATCGTGTAAATTCTTGTTATTACTCTGTCTGGTAACTTACAAGTGCCAGTGTACCCGGAGGGTCGACATTCTCATCGCTTTGCTCAACATTATAAGCGACACAAATCAGTGTTGTCCCAGACCTTATTACCAACTTGTATTTGTGGCAATTAAACTGCCCGATATGGCATAAGCTGATCACGGACCAGAGGCCATGACGGCGGGAGGAAGTTAGGTAACAGAGACTCGAAAACTCGGTTTAATCGTACGTCGTTGAAAGCCTGTCAATTTTGAAGTTCTCACTTCACCACCATTTAGGCCTTCCATATTAATGGACGGTTTAATAAAGGCCGACCTTCGCACAAATTTCGTTCACGAGATTTCAAGACAAAGTCGGAAAGAACATGCTTGGATGCAGTCACGGTTTGCCATGTTGGGTGAACGGAGTATTTGAAGAAGCATTTTGGATTCAACGCATTGTGTTTCTCAACAAAAATACGAGTTTTTGCCGGGAGATAAGTATATGAAGGGTGTTTAAACAAAGTTAAGTTTTCCAAGAAAATGAGATAAACTATCGAGTGAGCTTACCAGTTTAGTGAGTATGTATAGCTGTCGATCTCCCGATTTTGGATCGAAACTTAATCATAACAGGTTTATACAAAAACGTTTACTCAAAATATTGTAACCATTTGACGCTAAAATAGAATTCTTTTTCAGTAATCTGATTACTAAAGAAAGAAATGTGTTTAAACCTATTAACAGTCATAATTAATAAGGTTTTCAGAACGAAATATTGAAAGGAAACAAATGTTGACATGTGTATTGATTTCGATGAAATTATCTACTTTTATTTTATTAAGAACTGGAAATGGGTAAAATAAAAGCGATCTTTTTCTGGCACGATTGTGTCTCTTCGTGTTATTTTCTCAAGAGAATTGACACAGTACCGCCCACGTCTTTATCGACGATGAACCCACCGAGATTTCTGGAACACGGAAGATAAGGGAACTGGAATTTAGCCAGATCAGAGGCCATCAGTTGGTGCTTATGAGTGCTCCGAAACATTCGACTTTCATGGGTAGTTAATTATGCTCGTCGTACTCATGTTTGGATTGAAGAAATTCGAGTTTTCTCGTATCCATCACAAAAGTAAACTTTCTGTCTTGAAAGTAAAATCTTTTTGTACAGAAGACCGAGAAACTACTTATGAACTTTAAAACGTATACTCTGTATATAGTAAGTGTTATTTGGGTGGACAAAATAATTAAACGAGATTGGTGGGTGTGTAGCACGCGTAGGAAATGAGAAAGTAGTTTGAGCCCATGAAATTTTCAGACCGCTTCTGAGACAGAGGCTTGGGTGGGGATTTAAGATATTAAAATCTGTCTTATCGAAATAGGTTGTGAGGGTGTGAAATGGATTCAGTTGGTTCTCGATAGGGCCCATTGGACTGTGGTCATTTGCTTTGGAGTACAGTACAGCGGTAGTCTAATTTGAATAAATTTCCTGACCATCTAAGCGAGTATTGCCTGCTTAAGGACTCTGGACAATGGATAAAGAGATAATGCTTTGTCAGTTATCAGAAACCGATTTCATTTATGAGCCTTCATATTCATCTTGAGTTATCATTATTTTTTATTTGTTGCACACCATCTCAGATGTGGTAACCATAGACTTAATTTTCGCACTTGCTTCTGTACGAATCCATTTACAACGAAAGGACATGGAGCCCTGTAGCTTGCCACCGGTGATATCGTCCATTACCCAGTCTCACACAGGCTGAAACGTTGCCAAAATTGGCAGCCATGAACTGGAGGAATACTGTAGTTATGGGCCTCTGACGTCATGTAAGTCCCTGTTGCTGCACGTGGTTAGGTTAGTTAAATCTCTGCTGTGCATGCTGAAATAGGGAATGGGGGACGCGTTCGATCCCAATAATTTGATTGCTGGAGCTAGGTAAATGTCACGTGTGTTCCCTGCCCCTTAAATGAGTTTACATTGTAGTCGAAATACGTAGGCGTACGTACACAGAATAAGAGACAGATAAATCTAAAGATACTTTGGTACTCCTTTGGAATATCGAAAGGAAAACTGATGTAATGATAGAGACATTCGTTTGGTGGTTTATTGAAGTTTACTGGGATTTGAAATAATGGGAATCTCGTATAGAATTGGCTGCCGAGTCGAATATTGTTCTTCGTGAGTGACCAATCACCACAACGGTGGTTTCCTGATAAGCGACACGAGGTGAGTGTATTCAGAAGCTGCGTGATAGAAGGATTGACAATCGATATGCGTTCTTTTAAGTTCAGACCTGTTCCTTTCGTAGTGTTGAAACTTTGGTTTCTGATGGAGGAAGCTGGCACGTCTGAAACGACGGACAATTAGCACGTGACTGCCCGGCGCATCATCCCCCAAGACAGTCACCGTCACCCAGAGGGAAGCCAGAAATAGTTGGCGGAGGTTTCTTCTAGAAAAATATCGTTGCTCGAGGTTCTTGTATACAACTCTGTGATACTAAGATTGTAATGATGTCAGGGAAATGTTTATATTAAATTTGGAGATTGAATTCACGGTCGATTCGCTGCTGACTCGATGTCCCGATGGTATCGTTTTTTAACGACTTCTGTTTCAAGTACTGCAGTGTTTCTACACGCATTGACCATGCGTTCTTGGTTTCCTTCTTCCACTGAAATGCGTGCACTGTCTGAAGAGGAAAACTTGACCAGAGATTCAGAAATGGTTTTAGAGAAAGAGGGTAGACGTGAATCTATTTCAAGGCTAAATGTTTTCCAATATCTGTGTTGGATATTCAGAGCTCTTTGCATTTCTCGGATCCTGATCAAATAACTCTTTAAGGCATTCATGAGACCGAGATTTTCACAGTTATCGAGTCAAACTTTCACTGAGGTTTTGTAACCTGTTTAGACACGCGGTAGCAACGATTTAAGATCTAAGGTTCCCAACGCGGTGAAGATTTTAGTTATCATTATTTTTTATTTGTTGCACACCATCTCAGATGTGGTAACCATAGACTTAATTTTCGCACTTGCTTCTGTACGAATCCATTTACAACGAAAGGACATGGAGCCCTGTAGCTTGCCACCGGTGATATCGTCCATTACCCAGTCTCACACAGGCTGAAACGTTGCCAAAATTGGCAGCCATGAACTGGAGGAATACTGTAGTTATGGGCCTCTGACGTCATGTAAGTCCCTGTTGCTGCACGTGGTTAGGTTAGTTAAATCTCTGCTGTGCATGCTGAAATAGGGAATGGGGGACGCGTTCGATCCCAATAATTTGATTGCTGGAGCTAGGTAAATGTCACGTGTGTTCCCTGCCCCTTAAATGAGTTTACATTGTAGTCGAAATACGTAGGCGTACGTACACAGAATAAGAGACAGATAAATCTAAAGATACTTTGGTACTCCTTTGGAATATCGAAAGGAAAACTGATGTAATGATAGAGACATTCGTTTGGTGGTTTATTGAAGTTTACTGGGATTTGAAATAATGGGAATCTCGTATAGAATTGGCTGCCGAGTCGAATATTGTTCTTCGTGAGTGACCAATCACCACAACGGTGGTTTCCTGATAAGCGACACGAGGTGAGTGTATTCAGAAGCTGCGTGATAGAAGGATTGACAATCGATATGCGTTCTTTTAAGTTCAGACCTGTTCCTTTCGTAGTGTTGAAACTTTGGTTTCTGATGGAGGAAGCTGGCACGTCTGAAACGACGGACAATTAGCACGTGACTGCCCGGCGCATCATCCCCCAAGACAGTCACCGTCACCCAGAGGGAAGCCAGAAATAGTTGGCGGAGGTTTCTTCTAGAAAAATATCGTTGCTCGAGGTTCTTGTATACAACTCTGTGATACTAAGATTGTAATGATGTCAGGGAAATGTTTATATTAAATTTGGAGATTGAATTCACGGTCGATTCGCTGCTGACTCGATGTCCCGATGGTATCGTTTTTTAACGACTTCTGTTTCAAGTACTGCAGTGTTTCTACACGCATTGACCATGAGTTCTTGGTTTCCTTCTTCCGCTGAAATGCGTGCAGTGTCTGAAGAGGAAAACTTGACCAGAGATTCAGAAATGGTTTTAGAGAAAGAGGGTAGACGTGAATCTATTTCAAGGCTAAATGTTTTCCAATATCTGTGTTGGATATTCAGAGCTCTTTGCATTTCTCGGATCCTGATCAAATAACTCTTTAAGGCATTCATGAGACCGAGATTTTCACAGTTATCGAGTCAAACTTTCACCGAGGTTTTGTAACCTGTTTAGACACGCGGTAGCAACGATTTAAGATCTAAGGTTCCCAACGCGGTGAAGATTTTCATTTGTAGAAATCCGTGATTACATGACCGACCTATCGCGTTGTTTCTCTGCATACACAAGACAACACAGGGAAACGCGTACATTAATGCCCAAAGCAGCATTCGAACCCACTATGCGTGTGTTTGAGCAATTCAAGGGCATACACGAATTAAGCCTTGCGGGCGTTGTGATGGGATCGTAATGTCTGCATAGCCAGTAGATGGTTACTTGACACGACAAAAAATCGGAGGAAGGAATTGGCATAGGAAAGGAAAGCCGTTGTCTTTCTATGATTTGTTAAGACTAAAATATTAATACATGTAATATAACTGACGCAAAATTGAAACTTATTACCAGTGGAAACATTACCTGAAGTGCACATGCCCTTAACTTCGAGAGAAGACCGAGCTAATGGCGCTGTGATATGCATGCATCAAGGCAAACGCGTCTCGCTTCTGTAATATGACACATCTTGAGAGCCTGACTACTTTCATTAACTTACCCATTAAGTTTAAGAGGGAACAAGTGTGCGTCAGTGAAGGTAGCTTTGAACATGGACCGAAACAGTGATCAGGACTGGAATATACAGGATGTGGGTTCGAAGTTTGGTCATAAAGTATTGCTAGATACTATTCTTATTTGTCATCCAACATACATAGTTTCGTGTTGCACTGAATCAAAGATGGCATTTACGGCTTTGTATATATAACATTATGGCGTTAATTTGCGTTATATAAAGACGTTTCTAGATAATTGATTGCTGTGACCATTAATTTACGATAAGAGATTTAGAGGAACTGATGAACGTTCAAAAATAATTCTAACAGACTACACTGCGCTTCAACCCATATAACAGCCATATTAATATTTTATTTTTATTACCGACACTTAAATTTTATACCATTTATGTACAGTCATCATTATAATGAATGTAAATTTGTCCATGTCAGAAAGTTTAATTTTGGAGAATACATGTTCCAAAATTGAAAATTTTGTGAATGAATTTAAACTGTTCCTGGTGGAAAAATACAGATTGGACACGTCTTAATAGAGAGAAGACGACACTTAATTACAGATTACTTAATGTCCGGTCACATGCTGAATTATTTGGAGCTGAGGAGGCTGAAATAACTGGAGGCTCGGAAGCCTCAACGATTTACTGTCTTCTCCAAATATTGTTTCGATGAGAGGAACGGACTTGTAGCTCGTATGGGGGCGATGAAAATGGGTGCAAAACCTTATGTAATTAAAAACAGGACTGTGAAGATTGACTATATGCAGATTGTTAATTTCCTCTGCGAAACTTATTTAAGTGTAGGGTAAGTGTTGTTTAAGACAAAAGTGGATTATTTTTTCTTTTTGTAATTATTGAACAGCTTTCATATGTGTTCTGATGTTAGTTTATGTATAAAAAGTAAAATTTCGTATGATTTTGTTTGTTGCATTGTATTGAGAAGTGTGTGGTTCTATTGTATTTATTTTTCCTGTAACCATAGAGCTTCTCTCTGATGGAGCCAAGTAAGTAAAGACAGCTTTATATGCAGTAACTGAACATGAAGGCCAATGAAGCATACGCAATTTCGAATAATACAATACACCTATTCCGTGTTGTAGTTGAGCGCTTTGCCCTTATTTAAATAGAATTCATTGTGCTTGGCTTCTTATACGAACTATATTTTGGATTATTATTGTGCTGGTCTGACATTTGGCTGTTGTTTATTGATATAAAACTCTGTGTTCATGTTCTGCCTTACAAGCCGTTATAGAAATGAAAATTTAATGAAACCATACATTTCCTACCTTCTACTTTTCCACTCGATGTTCAGAATTATTCCTCTACTCTGAATTTAGTTGTTTGGCAGTCGATGTATTCATCGATTCCTTACAAGTCTCAAATGCTGGACTCGGTGGTCAGTAACGAATTCAAAAGGCGAAAAAGTTAAGGCCGTTTTACATTCTCTTCAATTCCTTTTCAAAAACCCACATTCGATTTTACATTTTCGCTACAATAGTAACATTAGCCTCTTTCCGTAGATCAGTGTTCCTATGCGTCGTTTCTGCTACACGAGTTTTCACTTCAGAACATTTAAATTTTTAATATCCCCAGTAAACGCTAAGATGAGAAGAATACAAAAAGGAATTATGCCAGATATTGGATTTACTCTTTCGTCCCATTAATTATGTATTCATTCATATTGCCATTCAGAAGTCAAAGTGGTACTTCTGTTCTTTTTCTTTCATGAAATCTGAACTGAATTTTACGAAAATTTAAAGGAAGAAGAAATAAATTTTAGCAGTTATTTTCTCTAAAGTTTTATAATTAATGCGGTTTCATCTCGAATATCTGTACATATCATCGATTATTGATTAGATTCTTACCACGAATAGAGAGTTTTGTAGGTAGATATGCATATCTACATTCTTCGTTTTTTTCTAGTTTGGAACTAATGATATACTTACAGTGGCGTTAATAGGATCCACATAAGGCGATATATGCAGTGTAATTTGTTTTAATATATTTATTTTTGCTGAGTAAAGGAATTCTTATGAAGGAGGATTCGAGGTTTTCACGGCGGAGTCTCAAGATGGCTGTCTTCAATTCTTATGAACTTCTGACACAATCATTCACACTCAAAGGTGGTTTTATAAAGTTATAAAGTATATCTATCGCTTATTCTAAATTTTTAATTTTATGAGTGCAATTTTAAATAGCAGAAAATGGATAAAATTTAATTATTATGTAGCTCTTGACAATTACAAAGATCAGAAACCCGTAAGTACACTGTATGCGAAGAATTCAGAATTGCTGAATGTTAAATCAGGTGGTACATATAATTACCACTCGGCCTTAAAAATGTTAGGTAGTACTGAGGGTGATGCGCCCCAATTAGACACACACCTGTACCGGTGGCGGTGGGAACTGAAAGTATAATTACTTGCAGTCCTTGAAAGCCAGACATGTTTACTAATCCTGAAGGAAATTATTAGTGCGAGGATAATGAGTTTGGTGGTATCAAATATTCGTTAGGAGACTGGTCATTTAAAGCGGTTCTTGTTGTGTGTGTATCTGCATTGCTGCATGTAGTCTTGAAGAAGGATTTATCAGTTTAACATGAATTCAGAACAGATAGAGCTAAATGAATTTTTAATTCCCTTCAACAAGATTCTGTAAGCTGGCAGGCGGCTAAATGAACAGACGGACTTTGATTCTCGTGAGAGGGGGGTGGGATGTCTGTCTTCGCAATGTCCAGAACGGCCAATCAGTGGGTAACCGGTGGTTGGGGTAAGAACGCTGCCACCATCGTGGTACAGGTGTTAAAATGCGTGAAACGTGGCTTCCATTTCTCATACAAATTTTGTTATCATAGTTGTTGGTCATAAATACTGTGATGTGTCAGTCAGGTTACAACTGTTGGTAAAACTGAACCTTATTTTGAGCTCGTATTTGTTTATTATACAATATTTGGTTTTTAAGAGCGAAATTTATCACCTTCTTATTTCATCCAACAAACTGATACACAACAGAAAACAAATAAAACCTGGAGATGTTTATTTGTAAACATGTTATAGATATAATAAATTTATATACGTGATATGTGGCAGTGTTAGTCACTCCACAAAAAACAAACGTACCAAATACAGATCCGGAGTTCGGATGTCATGAATAAAATTTTACGCCGTTTTCCTCAGTTACTCCAGTTACTACTTACTGTTCCCATCGTTTAACGCTTTCAAACTGAGCAATCGAAAGCGTTTATGTCTCTGCATGCTTTGAATAAAAATGCGCGCTGGAGTTGAAAATTGTTAATAAAAAGTGAGTTGTTAGCTAATACCAAATATTGTTCAGAAAATTAAGCTGTCAAATGCTATTGCTACTCTTATTGAAATCTTGTTGTACACATTTTAAGCATCATCTCATATAAATAGTTGTTAAACTTTCAGTTCGTACCCCAAAGAAATAGGCTGCTGTCGTGACATAACGGAGGATGGTGAAAGGGTGGATTCCCACCGGGCTTACTTTAACATGGGCACCTTTGTTTCTATTTGTGGAAGTGGTGCGAATATAAAATTCGCACTGAACCCGGCTTAATCCCTCGGTGCCTCCAAATCTGCCCTTTTTGTGCTGTAATGTTTCATGTTGTCATCAATAATATATGTCGTACAAACAAGTGTACGAGTAGAAATGAAGGCTGTTAGTGAAGCTGTGTTGGACTTAACACACGTTTGGTAGGCCTGCTTACGGAGATTAGTCTTTCTTGAGAGTCTAATAGTTTCTCAGCTAAACAATACATTTTCCGTTTCTTATGCAACCCAAAATGCCATTGTCATCTTTGCAAGAGCCTGCCACTCGTACCTCTCCAGATGCATTTGGTGTTGTAAATTCATTGACAAGAAATAATAAGTAACAACTTAATATGACGTACTGTTTATAAAAATGTTTTGCAAGACTTAAAAGTTTTTTTGACAGTATTCAATGGCCGACAAGGAAAAATGCAATGTAGAAGTAAGGCCCTAACGGCAGCTAGAACGCGTCTAAGAATTGTGCTCAAATGTTGTAAGGACGAGAGTGACAATGATGATAATGATAGTGAACGTCATGACTAAAAACTGTAGCTAAAGTCTAACATTCCCTATTCCATGAAAGTGTAGAATGTAAAGAGAGAAATTTTAGTTACATGGAGACAAGTTACAGTCCCTGACGTCAGTGTTTTAGTGTCAAGGAAAGTAATATTTTCAGTCTTTACACTGGCACTTATCTGATGCACGCATTCATACTCATAAAGGAAGTTTTGAAGAAAGTTGTATCAATCCAATGCCAACCTCATTCTAAATTTTCAGTTTTGAAGAAAGTTGTATCAATCCAATGTCTACCTCATTCTAAATTTTCATCACAAAAACTTTGAGAAGTGTTAGATAACCGTTTTATTATATTTGATTTCTGCTCTGAAAATAAAACTAAGGTATGGATATATAATGAATAGCAGTATGAGAAACAGCTTTTAGATTAACACGATGTGATATAAACGTAAGTTTTTATTATTTAATGTTTTATCAAGAGAAAATTGATTTATTTAATAAAACCTCTAGTAGTAGAATGCAAAAGTCGACACGACTCAGAGCCACTTTGAAACACAAGTCAGTTCTCACTAGGGCCAGTCCTATTTGGATGACGTAACCCAGATTTATATATCGTTAAATTTGATAAATAGTTTAAATAATATTTTAGTATCTAGCATCGTGTATTCTGGTACCTATTGATCGACGTATCAGAGGAGTTTATTTACCCTTATGATAGAGGTAGAAAGTTACTCTGAAATATCGGTCAGTATCTACGAAACCAAACGGAACTCTATGGTAAATATATAAATATAATCTGGAGGGTTAGTGGCGTTTTCATAGGTAAACTTTACAATTTTTATTCAGTCACATGTCATATATCGCCGTTTCAGTAGTGTGGACCTACATTAATTTCCCAGTAGACTTGTGAAAGTTGTCAAATTTTTATTACCATGTTATAATGAAGCCAGTGGCATTGACAGCATGTCTCAGAACATAAATGCCATTATACTGTCGTTTCAAATTTCACAAGTCCCAGGACGGAGTTCAGACCTATTATCATCGGTGCCGACGCCATGGTGATGTGCCTCACGTCACCCGTTCAGAGGCTTTTTGTCTGCTGAATATTTCACTCGTTTGTCTCCCACGCAGAGTTTCGATCAATGCTGCACCTGCAGTCCTTGTTAGAGACTTTTGTACGAAATGCAGACGTCCATAGAGTACCCAAATTCTCCAGCAAGGTTAGCATCTAAGGCAAGCGACAGATTAAGTAGCTTTTAATCTTTCAGAAGGTAGGTTACACCTACAAGTTGGTCGAAATATTTTTATGATGTCACATATTACACATTTTATAAAGTTAATGGTTCTTCTGGTCTTATTATGGCAATATAAATATGTTACTAGAAGGAGTACATTAAGCAGACTTACTGAAGTTATCGAAGACCATGCAACTATATTCAAATAACACCGAAAATTATAAAATGAAAATATATTTAGTGGTATTTTGCAAGTCGAGGAAACTTTTTATTGTTATAGTCGTGAAGATGAAGGCAGTATTTTCCTCTCAACCGCTGGTATTTACCTAAAAATAAACAGCGTCTATATCCAGAAGACCAACATCGACAAAATAAATATTTAAGTACTGGGATATTTCACCTAATTGCTGTGGTTGTAAGGCGGACGATTGAGTACATCATGATTACTTTTTATACCTTCCTCTTGAAAAGTAAACTTGGAAAAGTGCCAAATGTCTCAAAACTATCGATATTCGATACACATAATCATGAAACACCCCTCTAAAGCCTCTTTCATTGTCCCTCAGATGCGGCGCCTTAACACATTGGCTTACATATAAAGACATGCATTTCAGTGACGTAGTATACTTAGGCGATAAGAACTCCGTCTCACAGATCCCAACAATAGCTGGATCGCTTTCATTAAGTCAACTCTCCTGTTTGCATTTGGCCTGTGCCATTACTCAACCCCAGTCTCATGGTGTTACGTAGTAGGTGCTTACTACAGTGGGCTTTCTAGACGGATTTTCTGTGATGTGAACTTAGGCGTGAATGTTCTGCCAAACTTTACCGGAGAAATGAACGAGTCATTTGTCTCAGTCCTCTTTGGCGAAAATATTCACTTGTAGGAATGGTCCTTGGCCAAAACAAGGTGGTGTACGGAGAAGGGAGGAATGTTATCTGTACAGGGTCCATAAAACTTAAGCAGAATTTTGTGGAATAGTTTTGCTGTGAGTTGGGATACTGCCCGAGTGAACACATTAATTCTACTGAAAGTAAATTTACATATATTTTAAGTATTCCTTCAATCTTGATATTAGGTCCAACATCTATGACGTGAAGACAGAATTAAAACGAAATACCGGAACGTTGTGATTTTAATTAAACAACGTAAACGATGAGTTCATTTCAACAGCATAATCAACGACGCACTTTGATTGGAAGAAATACGATTCGCTTTCCATGAAGTAAGTCCGATGATTATAACAGCGATGATGATAAACAACCGAAGGTTTTTCTGGGAAAGGTGACAGGGGAAGTAACTGAGGAATGTTAAATATAACAGTGCACTTAATAGGTTTGTTTTATTTCCAATTTGTAATTCGATCTCTGTTCGAACAAATAATAATACTTTCTTGCATCACAATTTCGAGAGTAGCTTTACACGAAACATTTTTTGAAAATAGCTGTCTTCTAGGTTGTTGCGCTGTGTAATCTGGTAGAAGTTTATCGACGTTTCAGAGGTCCACGAGTGTCTTACCGCCCTGATGATGGAGACAGCATGGACCTCTGAAACGTCGGTAAACTTCTACCAGATTACATGGCGCAACAACCCAGACGACAGAAATCTTCATACTCACCGCCGTTAAAACTTCAAATCTTACATAAAATTTTATTTTATTTCAATGTTCTTTTATATTTTAATCACATGAAAAGAAAATAATGTTGAAAAATCAGAAGAGATATTTTACTGCAATAATATTCTTAAATTATCCCCCTTCTTCTCACAGCAAGATATTTCAAATTACTATCAGACCTGTCTCTAGCTTCAGTTAACAACTAAAGCAGTATAAAGAATCTCGTAAAAGACTTTTGTGATTCCTTGTCCGGTTACTTCTTAGTGGATTTCCAGGTGAATCAGTTACGTGTTCTTTTATTTTGTTGTTGCTGCTGTGGAGCGTCTGTTGATAGCGTTGACCATAAAGTATCACGTCGAGCTTTAATAGTGGAACGCCCACTATTGTCATTTATATTAAGGGACTTTGTTGGCCGTCCCAGAGCTCAGGTGGTTAGTCGCCGGATTCTAACGGTGGAGACTCGGGTTCGTTTAGTTTGTGGTTAGTCGCCGGATTCTAACGGTGGTGACTCGGGCTCGTTCAGTTTATGTGGGATTTGTGGCACTGAGGCAGGCTTTTCTCAGAATTATTCGGTTTTCCCTGTCAGAATCATTCAATCGCTGCTCCATATTCACTCTTGTTTTGTGTGGCCACATTTGTACGGATCCATACAGTCGTGATGACAAAAAAGAAGGGAAATTTGCTATCATATTGACGTATTTTTAGTTGTATTTTTACGTCAATAAAGGAGACAAGAAATGGTTTTGATAGCATGTTTTCTGGTAAACGAGTAGATTACACAACGAATACTAAAATTATTCAGATGTATGTTCTGACATGTCCTTACTGTTTACACGCTAAGATGTAACTTCACAGACGTCTCAACGACAATATAAAAATATATTTATTTTCCTACTCTCGAAAGATTACAAATTAGTAAAGTACCATAATTATATAATTTTATTGTATAATCATTTATTTTTGAAGGCTTTGGTTTAATGAATATTTTCAATGTTGGCGGGTAGTGTTCCCCATAATGTCGCTAGGTTTATGCACACAGACATTTCGCAACGTTATGAAGCTTTGTTAAGAAAAGTTGGCCACCTCGATCTACGGGCCTTACTCCTCTAGCCTCCTACCTATTGGACGTAGAAAAGTGATATCAGGTGTGAAAATCCATGACATTGGCCATTTGAAACGAAGAGCCAGAGACATTTTTGATTTTGTGAAACCCACATGTTCTTACTTGGGTTTGTCAAAGATTGAAAATGACCCTTAGGAGTGCGAAGTGGTGAATGGACCTTGTTTGACACACTAGGCGGCTGCATTGCCAAAAATTCTCTTTCGTTTCTTGTTTCTAGTGTTTAATGTCACGAAACAACAAAGTCTAAAATCAGTAAGCTGTTTCTGTGTTACAGGATACTGCTTTTTATGACTGTTTTGTGAATGACTGACAGAGTTATGAACATGACGATAGATATCAAAATGCCTATTTTATAACTGCTGCTTCCATTAGGCAGCTTCAGAAGCTCTCCTGGAAGAGATAAGTGGATAAAGAAAGAGGGGAAAGGGAGAACGGGTGAAGATACGAAAGAAAACTCTCCTTGCTGAATTTCAACGAGCATTTTTCTCTAGAAGGTCTGATTAATTGCAGTTGTAAAGAGGTTTGTAAAGGATGTTTTCCTTGAGTAGCATGCACATGACATGTTTCGTGAAGTAATACGTAGAGGGCTCATTATACACCAGGAAAGCCTGAGAGTAGCAGTTCATGAAGTTTGATTTGCCGTATATCGTATTTCCTTCACTGTGATTTATTTTCTTGGATGTTATGAATACGAGTAAATTTTTGAACCAGGAACTCTCGAGGTAGTCTTCTGGAGGACGCTGGAATCTAATTTTTGAATCGATACGAGACCTGCTATCTATGATGTTGCATTCGGTTGTGTTGAGATTTCCAATCCACTCCACTGCATCCCAGCTCACCTTTTCGTCGCTTCTCAGCTTCATTATTGTGTATAAATAACACGAATTACTTCTTATGCAATACATGAAATTCCACTCCCACCAACGTGCAACTAAAATGTGTACTCTGAGAACTGAGAGCTTTTATTCTTCATGCCATAAGTTTTTCTTTTTCCCTTATAGCAGTTTTTCTCTCAATCGCGTGAGGCTTTTATAGCCGTAACGCTCCAGACTTGTATTCGGGATATATTGGGTTCGATTCTCGGCCGCGTAACAAGTTATCACAGATGAGTTACTTTTAACACTGCTGGCTTCTCGGTTTTTACGCCATGTAGTCTGATAGAAATTTACCGACGTTTCAGAGATGCTTACTACGTACTTCATATGGACGATACTGTAATTTTTGTTTTATTTTTTATATTTAATTACTGTAAATTAAACTTGAAGAATGTGTCGTATTAGTTAACGTGATAGGTTATGGTAAAATCTGTTGCCTGTTTATCTCTTGTGATGTATTGAATTGTTGAATTTAATAATTGTATCATGGATGCTGTAAGGTATATTATAAACTCATGTATTAGGAATTGCAAAAACTGAAAACGTTAACTTATGATTGTCTTATCAAAATTAGTCAGTGAGCTGCCTTTTACAGTGGTTAACCGTTGACTGGTGAACTGGAATACCATACCACCCTTCCAAGATGCATGAAATAGAGTTGAAAGAACATGTAGAAGAAAATTCCCTTTATCTCAGTTGGAATTCTCCAAGGAGACACATAAACTTGTCTTCGTATGCAGGGGCATTGCTGTCCAGGTGGTAAAATTTCATGAATACCAATGGGGAATTCGTTGAGAAGAATAGAAGTGATGTAACAATCTCTCTTCAAGTTTTTATTTTATTCAGACAGGCGAATTATGTAAAACAAGCGGTATCTGTTTCAAGCGTATCGCTTTTTTCGATGCCCCAAATTCACAGCCTTGCAGGAATTTCACCACATAACTGGTTTTCCAGCGCCGTCTGATTTTACAAAAAGTGTACATCTAGTAAGCCATTATCCTGCGTCCGTTTAAGACATTATTTCAAAGCATCAGCTTGAATATTTGTTTGCAACAAGGAAGTAACTCACCGTATAAGAATATTATCTTCGGAATTGTCCGTTTTTCTGAGATACATATGACATACACGACGTTTTGGGATTTGATTCTACTTAGGTTTTCGTATAATTTGTTTACGTTATATAGGCAGCTTATTTCTGTTCTACTAGACAAATGACCAACCGGCCTGGTTAGTGTATTATTTGGTAATCAAAGGGTCCTGTGTTGTATCCCGACCATTGGGATGTAGAGAAACTACCGGTCTAATCACAACCAGTCATCTGAAAAGCGAACTCCCGAAACGTCGTGTAAGTAATATTTTACTCAATGAATAAATAATGTTACTGTAATGGATGAATGTCGCCACATTTATTTAGAGAATCGTTCGAATTAACAGTGCTTTAGTCTCTTCGTATTTTTTAAATCTCTGTATGGACTCTGTAAGAAAGTACTGTAATTAGTGGCAATAGTCTGAACGGATCGGCAATGTCGATGATAGGATAATAAAAATATTTGTCGCTCAATCACGTCATTTGACATCACAATTAGCAAGTTTCTGAAACACAGTGTGGCCCTACATTGCACATAGGCTACCTAATTTATACAAAAACTGTGTCAGGCATAATGCGCGGTTACAATTTACTTTTAGCTAATGTGATGTTGTTATAGCTGTTGAATCATCGAAGACAAATCTGTAATTTTGTAACATAAATTTAAAGAAAATTCAACTTTTCTTTCTACATGAAGCCATTCTTTTCGTATTTTGTTGTTCATTTGATTTCATAATAAGCGCATGTAAAAGACCCCAACCCATTTGAAATTAATAGTATTCCTTTATGAGGCACATTTTGCCTGTTACATTTTAGGTTTTAATTTATTTCCACAAATTATCTCCTCAATATTCATGATAAATATTATCTTCACCAAATAATTACCATGGCTAATTATATAACATCAAATAATATAATGATTAATTTAATCTAAAGGATGTATAAGGAAGCGTTTGTGGCCTAGTTTGAGATATTTACCTAGAAAAGCTGAGAAAGACGACTAAACACAGGCAGGATACACTGTTTCTAAGCCGAGTCGATTCAAAGTTTATATTATTGCAAAAACAGAATTGTAACAAAACCAAGAATCAGTGAAATCATAAAGAGATCCTATAAGCTAAATAACGACAAGTTATGAACTTTAAAAAAGGCGGTGCACAGAGTCACAACAGCTCTGTAAATGGTTAAATATTATTAGTCACATTCTGAGTTATTTTGTATCTTAAGTGCGTCATGTTTGTGTTGAATCATATACATATATTTATTTTACAGTCTATACACAAACTTATTTAAAATAATGTTGTTAAAATATTATAACATTTACAGTATAAAGTATATTATAATGTCGTACTACGATAAAGGAGCGCCATAAATATAACATAATATACTTTATACTGTAAATGTTATAATATTTTAACAACATTATTTTAAATAAGTTTGTGTATAGACTGTAAAATAAATATATGTAT
>NW_019059605.1:663752-675782 GCF_000696155.1 Zootermopsis nevadensis | reverse complement strand
CTCAGGTGGTTGCAGTGTTCTAGGCAAATCATAGTTTTACGGAATGTGTGGGAAGGGCAACACGAACTAAGCGGCAAGCCTATGAAATTTTGTTCGATACAAATTTAATGATTCATCGCCATAACTTTGTCGCCAGACTATCGATTGTGGTGAACAACATAAAGGCAAAATGTAAAATTTACGCCTTATTTAATATATTCTCCTAAACTGAAACGAAGTATGGCAAGATGATCGTGAGAGCCGAAGAATCATAAGAATAACACATACTTATTTTAATTTTATAGCTAAAATACAATATAATACAGTGCTTATGTGTCGGATATGATTCTGTATTTCATGAATTATGTGGTGTGTAGGAATTACCTTAGACAACTTGATGAAAAAGGCGGCAGAGTTGGCAGAAAAGCCCCTGGGAATGATCCAATTACAGACCTACAGGTACATGAATGGTGGTCCTTTTCTCCTTCCATTTATCCGCAGACGGATGACGTGTGCAGGGGTCCACGGCAGTGCACCGCTGTCAGCCCAGGATATCGACAGGACGACGTCATCGGAAGCCGATAAAACAATGTGTCATCCTACGTTTTCGATGTAACACGCGGACATCCTTCGCTCAAGATAGCAGCACGAAGAAAGGAGATGGAACATGGCAAAAAAATTGGTTCTTGTCCCAGTATAGGCCACATCAGTTTTCTCTTCGTGACATTGTCGTCAGGGGACAGGCATTAGCCGAGGGTACAAGAACGGTGGATACCCCGATTTCCGGTGTACAGCCCCCCCCCTCCAATCGTCCGACAACGTGAGGAAGTCATCACAGATTCTTGATGGAATTTTCCCTTGTTCTGAAGGTTCTTTCTTGTTCGCCAGCTCGAAGCACGTGGTAGATCAGAAACTGGCTGTTAATTGAAGAGATGTGTTGTTATGTAAGTTTTGAAAACTAACGGAAGGTGGTAATTAAAGCCGTTCACCACCTCAACTACGTGATCATGTTTTCTGAGTTTCAGCTGTCAGCCTATCATCAGAAACAGAAACCTTTTTGTGTCATGGTACAGCCAGTTGTTTGTAGTTCTTGAACACGTTTCATTCTACGGTTCGCTTGTCTACAGTTACTTGATTTACCCTTTGAAGTCAATTGGTGACCATACTTACCATCTGATTTTATAAACAGTACATCTCCATTCTGTGTTTGTGGGTTTTCTGTGGTTCTCAATGTAATCAGCTAGTATTCCCCTAAACAGCATTAAGAAATTGTTATATGTCATGTTAAAGTATTGTATTTTCACTGAGATACGGGTTAAATTCCTAAATAGCGTTTAGACTAGTCTTCGGCTTCAAATGTTTAACGAATCTTCAGTGTAACAGAACCGAAATCTGTGGGAATTTTTCCAAAAACTTTAGACACTCACGCCACTAAATTTACACTTATGTTTAGATGTAAGCTGTTAAAGTAAGCAAGTTATGAAATGTACGAAATATAGAACGTTATCTATCAGAAGATACCGTGTGTGTGTGAGGGGCGGCTTCATAGTAGGTTGTAGCGATACATTATGGTAAATTATCCGTCTAAGAAAAAGTCATACACTTTACATGCAAATAAGCCCCTCAAACACGCCCAGGAGACGGATATGCAAATGAAATTTCTCTCCGCTGCTCCAGAAAGGATATTTTTATCCCAAGCTTACGGTACACCGAAGCCTTGGATTACTTTATGTAAAATACATATTTTGTGTTTTGTTTGAAAGTGTGCTTTATACGGTCTCGCTCTTTGGCCCACTGTGTGCTTAACATGTCAATACAGTCTTATTGGCTTAATTTCTTTGTAATGAGGGATGCTATATTTATAACACTGCACCCGTTCAATTGGCGGATATTAACGAAAGAATGCGAACACTGTACCTTCACACCTTCATACTTTTAATTTCATAATAGTAATATTACCAACATAGTGAACACGCGAACTTGCTACCAGCGCCTCTTGAAGAAGGGTGATGAGCTTTACAGAAATACCAACTTTAATAATGTACTTAACAAGGATTTTTTCTCATATTGGTAGTTATTAGTTAGTTAGTTACGTAGTCTCCATATCTAAGTAATTAACTGCTTAGAGCAGAGTATTTCTTGATAATCTAATACTCTATTAGCTAGTGAACAAATTAACATGTCTTTTATGGAATCCTAAGCTTTATCAATTCTTTAAAGCTCAGTAGTAACTTTAGATATATTGACGGGTGGCGTAGATGTGAGGATAATATTAAGTTGGATCTAGAGAAATAGGTATGAAGTGGATTCATCTAGCTGAGGATATAGACCGATGGCTGCTCTTGTGAAAACGGTATTAAACCTTTGGGTTCCATTAAATTCGGGAATTTTGTGACTAACTGGGCGATTTATTATACTCTGAAGAAGGACTGTCCTCCGTGGTGTTGCAATATACACTTGTCAGAAAACGTTTGCCTTCGGTGTCACTACAGTACTGTTTCAAACAGTCGCGGATCTGTTAGTTCGATCTTTGCGTGGAAAAAATAAAAAGACGGTTGTATAGGCGAAAGTGGACACACGTGGAAAGCCGCCGATTCTTGGAAAATCGTTGTTTGGAAGTCATTTATACACAGCAGATTACAGTGCGCGTTTCAAACAAGTATTTCTTCATAGTCTTACATAAATATCGTTGTTAGTAACGGTGAGTGTAAGGAGTTGGTTGTCTGCACACACCTGCAAAGTTCTTAATTGCAGTTTGTGTTGCTGTGTCAGTGAACAACATCAAGACCTGGTGAATTTCCATTGCTCCTGTGTAACTTGATAATGGTATTTCCCTGCTTGTAGCAGCAGCTTCTAGCCGCAACCTTAACCCCCTGTTACCGAGCTGCGATTAACACGTAATGCTTCCAGCACCTCTGTCCTACTACCTTAGTTGATAAAGGTTCTTAAGGGCGCCAGGGAAACGATTAGTAGGTAACGCTGATGTAGTACCTACCTACAGCGCTGGTCACCACATGCGAAGAATCGCTTTTAGAAAATTGCTAAGACATTTTTTAAGGAAAAAGTATAATTTAGTGTATGTAATAGTGTCTTTGAAAAGCTGATAGTCGCTCAGTAGCTTAAAAACACTCTGGAGATGACTGTCATCTGTGTTCTTGCGCTGTATATTCTCGTAGAAACTTACAGTCGTTTCAGAGGAAATAATAAACATATCCAAAACGTCGGTTGATTTCTGTGAGACTATATGGCGCAATAACTCAGAAGACAGTAATGTTCATATTCGTCGCCGTGTGAACCTGAAATTTCACCAAAAAGCTCTGTGCCCTTTCATAGGAGGAGACTCTTCATTAACGTGTTTATAAGAGCTTAGCCGGACGTTTTACACAGACAAATGAATCCACTTGAGGAAATATAAATCTAAGAAATTTATAAAAAGCGTAATAATACTGGGCGATTCATAATGAAAGAAGTATTTTGGAAGTGATAGTAATAGGTGGGGAGGTAAAATTACAATTTATCTTAAGTCAACTAGCGGATGAAAATGTTAATAATATTAAGTTGGATCTTAATTAGATTAGTTAGGAATAGAAAATGAATGGAACTGACTCAGGATCGTAGTGGCGGGCTGCTTTGTTTACCGTGTTGTTGTTGTTGTTGTTGTTGTTGTTGTTGTTGATGTGCAAGTAATGTATGTGGGGCTGGGATTATGAAACACCAGCATAAGGAGTTTTCTCCCTGATTGAATTCGAGTGAAAAGTTACGATTCACTGAAAATATATCAAGAATCACATAAAATATTTGAACTGAACGTGACATGTGTTAGAGAAATAAGAAACGTTTTAAAGCGACAAGATGATATACGTCCAGCAGTCACGACGGACATTCTGTTCCATAGAAACTACTAGAAACGTTCGAGTAACAAACAAGGAACTACTGCACGTCTGGAGACTACTAACTGAACAAAGGCTAGTTTCCTTTTCTTTGTGGGTGTAACCAAACAATTTGTGCTGCCTGTGTACCTCATAATAATCCTGCTGTCCTGCCAGCACAATACTCCTTTTATGTTAACATATAACTTCAGCACTGAAAGGGTTCTGGGTTCGATCCTGTCCGTTACCACAAAATCGCCAATACATGTGAAATATCAATAAAATCTTCTCGGGCAATCAGCCGCGTTAACTGGTTACCGTAGTAAACCGACGTTTCGGGAACAAACTCTGTCCCCATCTTCAGGGTTCTGATGTGACTTCCGAGGATCCAGTCACATTATAACTCCGAAGATGGGGACAGAGTTTGTTCTCGAAACGTCGGTTTACTACGGTAACCAGTTAACGCGGCTGATTTCCCGAGAATGTTTTATTGATTGTATTCGCTGCGAAAGTCTCAAATCCTGTATCATGTGAAATATCTTACACGAAAATTACGGACAACACCAAAAACGGCCTGCAGATTAAATGTGCTTCTGACAAGGACAGTCGTCTTCATCGTCAGCTACCGATAAGATCGTGGCCGATTTAGAATCATAGGCCGTCCATCTTCCGTCTTCTTTGGAGCTTTACACATCTGCGGGCAGCAGGAAGTGTAATGCTCGTTGAAAGTTGGACAGGCCGCGTTAACTTCCATATCAATTCTAGTGAATCATTTATTACCTGCGAATCCATTTCTTTCTCCCTCAACACAAGCAGTTTCTTTACGGACATAAAATTCATTGCTAGGTATGAACTCTCTGCTTTCCTTTCTTCACACAATGGAGCCAATCTGTTTGTTCCCATAATGGCGGTTCGAGGCGGTTGGCGGATTTCTTAAAGTTTTTCTCACGCTTGGTGTAGGATTCTTGATGCATGATTTAGTTGAAGTTTATCGTATACAAGGAAAAATTTTTGCATTTCATTTGTTCTTTTATACCTCGAATGAACAGACGAATGAAGGGTTTTAGAGTCCAGTCAACAGACAAAATTCTGGTCAAAGCGTCCAGTCACTAACACACATTGTCATTAAATAAATAAATTTTAAACAACATTAAATTATACATGATTACGGTTTATCGTTGGTTTCCCGTAGCAAACACACCTTTAAATAAGGAAACAGATCTTCGTTTCATATCATTTCCATTTCGTAACTTAAAATTGTAGGCTACCATATTTAGGTCCTTAATAACCTTTAATTAACTGACTGAATGACTTTCTTGTGAAGAAACTTTTTATCTACCGTGATGCTTACTCCTCAAGCAAAGGATACTCCTTTATGCTACTTTATGTTTGTTACTTTAGTGAACCAGCTCGTACGGGGAGCACATGCGTCCGTTCTCTGAAAGGCTGGCACAATACCGGAGGTGTAGATTCAGCTGACCTCCACATTTTCTGCATGGGCTATTTCTCTCCTTTTCTTCCTTCTGTCAAGTTTTTTTTGTGGGGTTTCTTTTCTACACATCCTCTTCACCTTCTCGATTTTCTCTATCCAAATGTAAGAACTAAATTCTCCTGCTGTCCGATGGTTGTATCTCGGCGCAAGAAAACGTGTATCTACAAAAACAGTGAATTGTGACAGAGAGAAGAAATCTGTGTTGAAGGACGAGCTGAATATTTGTTTTCTACAATAACCTTACTGTGATAATCATAAGATGTCAGCGATGTTAAAAATTTGACATTTCATTGCTTTAGAAAGAAACTTTCCATAATAAGTCGGCATATTAAGCAATTTTTCTATCAAAATGCTAGGATTTTGCGATTTTTAACATATTATTTAATTCACGATTTTAATTTGTTATGTATGATTTGTGGTTTTCACAGCGGTGAGTATGAAGATTTCTGTCCCCTTAATCTGTTAAGTTTTTTATGTTTCTAACATTGACATGTCAACGTTTTAGTTGATAATTATACTAACTTCGATTTTTGACTTAATGTTTTAAAGCAATAGCTTTGATATATAATAGCATGATGAAAATCTAGTTCAGGTCAGAAGCTTCAAACGATTACACCGAAATACTAATGGTGGGAAAAGTAAGGCGTCTCCGAAAAGGGGGTGGAGATTGGTTTGAACTGGCACGACGTCGTCATTGACCATAGTGATTACTTTTAAAAGAGTGAATGTTTGTCGACGTAAGCTAAAAAAAATCAATTAAATTAGCTTTCTGCTAGTATTTAGCAAACTGAAAAAAAGTTGTTATGCTTTTATGTAAAATGGACGTTATAACTGTCTTATCTAAACGAACTTTGATTTGGATCGATTATTTCTCGTAAAACTCTACGGTTTTTAATTTTAATTAAAATTGGGGTGTCCGTTCTCGAGTTGAGGAAGATGATCACGTTGAATTTCGCAACGGTGAGCATGAACTCGCCTGTTTTCCCACCACGAAAAATACCGGTTTGCGATGGACATGCGGCTGGGAATCTAACTTCCGAAACGTCCAGTATAAGAGAGGATTAGGAGCACCGCTAGGACATAGTAAATCAGATAAGACTCATGAAAATGATGGTTTGCCTCTCAAGAAGGACAAACGTTAATGAGATGAGATACTGGACTCTCAAGACAGCCATTTAATAGAGCTCTGAAGCTGGCAGCGACAGATTTGACGTGAAGGGTTGAAAGAAGGCTTTCCATGAGGTCTGATCATCGCAAACGACAGAGGAACTTACATGAAAGCTACTACCAACCACGATTATACTCTGATATATAACATTTTACAATTCGTGAGATATTTCCGTGTACCTTTGTGGAACTGAAGCCTGCATATTCGCACACACGTTAAATGTCACTGGTAAATACCAAGAAGTAATGGTAAGTCGCAGAGAAGTAATATTCTTTCAAATCCTGGAGAGATTTCCATGTATGTACTTAGAAGTCTGAATGGCGTTTCTGTGCAGAAAACCAACATTAGCATTTTAACACTCTAGTAAGTTCATATTTTAGGAGAGACTATTTCTGTGTTTCTTCTTCATTTTGAATTTAATAAATAATAAATGTGAAATACAAAACTATAAATTGAAAAAAATGTTTTTTTTTCTTCCTTCAAGATACTGTTTTTGGATAAATAAGGGCGTTGTTGAAGATAAAATATCTGGTAGAGAGAGTTTTGGTAGATAATGTGAATTTACATCGGTGACTCACGTCGAATGTAAAATGACACTGATTCAAGATTCGTGCTCATCACAATTTCTTTAACACCTTAGTTAAAATAAGATTTAGAAAATAAATGTAGTTTCCTTAACCTGTGTGTGTGGCAGAGAATGACAATGTATAACACGTAGGCGTAAATTTGAGGATAATGTTAAAATGCATCTTCATGAATTTAAATGTGAAGATGCATACTAGATTAGTCTGGCCGAGAATTTTGTTCATTGGCGTCTGAGTTTAAGACGGCAATGAACACTCAATTTCTTAGAATGTCGGGTGTCTTTATTAACTCAAAGACTGACTTATTTATAGTTTGTTAGTTACTTAGTGGGACTTACTGTAGTTACTTGTGTAATTGTTTACGAAAAATAATGATAGAGCATAATAATAATAGTGTGAACATGACCGTGATAGCATGCCTTTGAATTTGAACTATTCTAGCCATGTTTGTTTACGTACAGAAGTTGACAGAAAAATTTATTGGTGTTGAAGCCAGAAACAGGATTCAAAAGATCTGCTGTTTGTCTACAAAAAAATTGTAAGCCTACGACGGCAAACAGATATATGATAACGTAAAAAATTACAGGAAAATAGGAAAACATTTGTAACGAAATTTCAACATATATCAGACATAAAAATGAGACATGTGTTTTGTGGCAGATCCCTTTGGAGAAGCTGTTTGCTGGTGGTGGCCATTAATCTTCATTTCTGTCAAATAATCAGACCGAATATTGTTCTGGATGGCAAAAAACCATAACACGTTTGTCTCTGACGAGACAGCTTCTTTCGACATTTTGTCTAATTATAAATGCGGTTTTATATTAATTAATTAAAACGGCGGGCATTTATAAATAGTAACATAAATGTGTATAAAATATGGATGTCAACGTTCTTGTGTTCAATCGAGGCTATTTGTTCTGCTCTTTCTGTTTCGGGTGTAAAATAGAAGATAAACTGATGAGCGTCATATGTAGCAACGGCTGTGAAGAAAAACTCGTACTCCATTCGTATAGGAAAATCCTTAAATACCGTGCCCATTTACGGGATCGAAATTTAGATGGAAGGGTGGTAATGAAATTGCTTACTGTTAACAGCTTGTTGGGTTGTGAAATAGCTCGTCGTAGGGGTCTCTGGCGGGACTTTTGAAAGTTATTATAGACTAATCGGATTCTTTAATACTGGGTACCTATTAACTCCTCAAATAATTTTATGTGCGCTGTGTAAGTCGTTGTGTTAAAATTAAAATTGCGCCTGATACTTAAATAAGTCCCACTCCATGATTGCGTTCTGGAAAGAGAAGTTTATTTCCGGGATTTTTTAACCACTTTACTAGATTAAGGTGCAGTGTTTTACACCCCGGCCGCTTTACCCCCTGAAAAAAGAACCCCGCAACATATTTGACAGCATTCTGATTGGGCCCCAGAACCGGCCTGCATGCAGTGGCAAAGAGAAAAATACTGCTTTACTGGGAATCAAATCCCCATGCGGAAATTAAGTTCTGACGATCAGAGATCAAATCTTATTTGGAGGTGCCGCAGAGGAAAATTATAGCGGCATTGAAAGATAGAAATAGCCAGTAAATACAAAAATGTCCAATGAGAATATGTGTTCAGGGCGAGTCGAATTAACATCAATAAACTGTCTAAACTGCTCGTAAAAGAGATTAATAGCATGACCAGTTTTGTTAGATACAGGGGACTGTGTCCGCAGCAGAGACGCTGTGATCACGGATGTCTGGATTGGAAGAACGAGAGCTAATGATTGATAGTCGGAAGAGTTTCTTCCCCTGACACGGCCACAATACCAACAACAATCAATCACCGCTATAAAAGCAACACTAAATAGCACTAAATCAGCTTATAAACCACTGCCGCGTTTATCTTCACTCATGATCCTCGTGCGCAATGATCTTATCGCTGAATGCGACTGACATTTTTCGTAGACTCTCTTAGTCTTGCCGTAGGGGTGGTTCATCCTGCGGCTTTGGTAACACCGAGTGTCGTGACATACCTCCAGCATGCGTTGGCTTGTACAGCCATCAGCGTCTTCTTAATATTTAACTTGAATTACTTGGATTTCAAGCTTATAAAGCCTGTTTCATGAACTCTTATCCAAGAAATGGTCGCTCCAATATTGTAGATTACAACACGTTTTTCGCTGTATTTTGAACTTGCAGTCTTCCGCTTTCATTTGTTTTCCTTTATTGGTGTAATCTGTAATTCCTGGGAGTAGTCTTAAAATTTCATTGGCGCTGTTTCCAGTTGTTTGTCTCTCTTATTTTGTAAAAGGTGTCCAAACGCTGGTTTGCCAGCGTGGTGGAATGTTGCGTTGATAATTGTTTTTAATTTGTAGTTTTCAGCGGGCGTCGCGACGCTCGTTGTCGGTTCATATCGTGTGGCTTCCCAAGGGTCATCTGTGCTTGGTGTGTAACATTCTTTCTGCGTCGTGACGCTCGGTGTCGGTTTGCCAGCATTATGTCGTATGGAATCCTAAGGCTCCTCGCGGCTTTATTTCGATCGTTGAAGTGGTGTAGCGACGTTTGGCATCGCGAAGCCGGCGTCGGCTTGACAGCGTCTTGTCTTGTGTCGTTTCTGGTTTTACAGCATCGTCTCATATGGCGTCCCTTATTTTATTTGCATTTTTGTGGAACCTGCAGTCGGTTTTCCGACGATAGGCGTCTCGACTGTCGGCGTCGTTTTGACTGGGTATTATCTTTGGCATTAAGACAGTAAGAATTCTTGAAATGTAAACATTCATTGTTGTTTGGCTTGCCACACACTTATGGAGTGCGTAAAGTGATAGGATATCGGGTGGTCTAGGGTTATCTGTCCTCTGACACGTTTCCGCTCAAAAGTAATGAATTTGTTTTAATGTATATTTGATACTGAGTTCTGCAACAAAGGTTATTGGGCGAATTTCATCGTTGTAGTACAAACCTTACTTTGCATCTTCGCATTCCTCTTTTGGATATTATAAGCCTTCAATTCTTCCAAGATTTAATTTATAATACCCGTGATATTCTTACCAAAGGAAGTATTTGAAGGCAAGTATTTTGTTTTTCTGACGTCCGGGTGAATGTTTTGTGTCATATCTGACTTCTGTCCGACTGGTAAAGACGAATGAATCCTGATCTAAGACGTCGGTGCCTGTGCACCTGAATTGCAGTTAAAGAGATGCGGGCTTATTTATTTTCTGAATTTATTTCCTTTTTTAATACAAATTTCTTGTCATATTTCAGTCACTACAAAGTTCGTATGTACATTAATTAACTACACCGTAACTCATAATTTAACCAAGATCCGTTTTCAAAATATCAACCCATATGTTGTCTGTCATTTGAACTTCCATTACTACCAATTTACCTGGAAAGTATATCAGTAATGTGCAGTCAACTTTAAGGTTAATATCGACGTATTGGATCTGATAATTAGGGTAATTTTAGACCAGTGAGATAGAATGTAACCTGGCAAACAGATCATGTTCCTGAAATGTGATGTATTGACTATGTCCATTCGTACACCCATCTACAGTTATAAGTAATTACAACAAGTCTAATTACTTCTAAGTAGTCTTTTATTTTGTGAGATTTGAGGTTTTCTGAAGATGGCGAGATCGCCCTGATGATGGATACAGCAAGTACCGCTGAAAGGTCTGTACACTTCTACCAGACTACACGGCGCAACAATCCAGAAGACAGCCATCTTCAGTCTTTTGTTTTCTTCGCCTGCTCCATCGTTAAGGGTGTGTAAGATGTCTCGTAGGAAGCTGAAGAGATGCTTAGGCCCAGGTTTAGCCGACTTACGTTTCGTTCTCTCGTTCCGTTTCAGGGGTGGACCAGGCCTAAGATGGAGAGCGTGTTGCTGGCGCTCCTTCTGTCGGTGATCGGGGGAACCGTGGCCAACCTTGAAGCGAAACGGCTATACGACGACCTGCTGAGCAACTACAATCGGCTCATCCGACCCGTGGGCAACAACTCTGACCGCCTCACCGTCAAAATGGGGCTTCGTCTATCACAGCTCATTGACGTGGTGAGTTCATAACTTGACTGTTCTCACACTTCGTCTTCAGACTTGTTCATATTTTTGTTATTTACCATTTGGTTCAATTATCACTCATTTGCTAATTTATAATAGTTTAGAATATGCCTATAATATAAAGATGTCATAAAATTTATGAAAATGTGATGTATATTTTGGGGGAATAAGAAAGCAACACACTGACAATGGAATCAGAAAGATCCTCTGAAAAGCTGGCTGGTTTCTATCACACTACACGGTGGGACATCACTTAGACTGCCGTTTTTAATCTCGTCGTCCTGTGATCATAAAATCTGATGACATCTAATTATTATTCGATTTTGTAGTGTAGGAACAGTAACCCATTGGCATTAATTGCCGTACAATTGCAATCGACAAGTATCCGTGACCCTCAACACACAGACGTAATGCCGGTGTGAACCCAGAGTGAGATCTCAACACCGAAACAAGGTCAGAGATCGACTTGCTGACCTAAAAACGTGAGGTCATGCGCATGCTCAGATGAATGGTTATGCAGTCCATGGGTTTCCCGCAGTTGTGATGAGTCTCCACTCCATTTAAAGCTTGTACTGTACAGTCTATTACAAAATTTATATTCAGATTAAAAAAAAACTTTCAGCGTCATGTAAAGTCGGTCGATTTTTCTGAAAATATTTCTTCCGTCATGAAAGATACATCATACTCTCTAGGCGTGTTCTTTACTAGATATTAAGATATTGTAGATGCGTCATATTGTGATTTATTTAAATAGTATTAAAAATATATTAAAATAGGCCGTCAATCACAATATAAGATAATTAAAAGATTAAAATATCATTTTACGTTCCTTATCGAGTACTCGATTTACATGTGGAACATTTACGACATGTTTCGGCTATATATAGCCGTCATCAGGTGTTAT
>NW_019059605.1:650935-663592 GCF_000696155.1 Zootermopsis nevadensis | reverse complement strand
TCCATATACACAACATTGGCATCACTACGAAATACAATCATATTAGTGACTTGTGATACAACAACAGATGAAGATACAATATGAAGGACAAGAACATGATAAGAAAAATGAAAACTAAAAATCATTAAAATTAGTAAAAATCAGTAATTCAGTTAAAAAGTTTATAACATAACACCTGATGACGGCTATATATAGCCGAAACATGTCGTAAGTGTTCTTTACTATAAAATGTGTAAATAAACATGGCATTTTGCGTGAGAATGATTACTACTTATTTCCCCCCAATTCTTTTAGGAATCATCTGTTACAATGTGTTTCACCCGCCAGAAATATTCAAGCCGTATTAGCATGTAAGAACAGAAAAATATTTATTTATTCATCTCTTTAATGACGCTGTCAGCAGCTTAGAATATACAGCATCGGGCGATAAGATTGTCAGTTAAGTCTGAATTCGCACTGTCCCAGAAATTGCGGAATTTGACAAAGGGACTGAGGAACATTAGTAGGAGAGAGTTTTGTTCTCAGGAGCTTCTGAAAATGAATCAGAAGCACAATGGTCGGGACGAAACCGCACTTCCACGTCCATTAGAATTAGCCGACAAGGGGATCAGAGCTCGGCTTCCATTTGTTATATTTTGTTATTAAGCACGCTAATAAATACACTGAACCGAATCATTATTACCCTGTTTATAATTCACACCACAGTGTACATATTTATGTATGTTAACTATTTCCCAACGAAAGCAGCAGTAATGTTGACAATTTTTAATTTTTTAGTTATAGAACTCGGCAAACAAATGTGACATCGTAATCTCCGTACAGTATTTTATAGGAAAGCGTAACGAAAGGAGCAGATTGATGGAAACTAACGTGTCCCAGTTTTGTTCAGTTGATAGACCTACTATACATTTCTCAGGACATATGCAGGAATTTTACTAAGCTTAGAAATTAGTGGCATGCTATAGCGAAGCAATTGAGGTGATAATTAAGACTGTATGACTCTTGTAAAGCAAGTTATTAGTTTCACAATATAAATGTGTGTTGATGAGAAGTGATACGTGGAACATAAATGCAGTGTTATGGATAGGCTACAGGTGTGCGTACTGTATGTAAATTGGAGACAAAGAGAGCGCATTTTGAGCTAATTCGTCTGTTCATCAGTAAAACCAAGCATATTAAATTCATGATTAAACATGAGCCAATTAATCGTAGCCTTTCTATGTAATAATTCTGGTAGTGAAACAGTCTGGGGAGTAAGCAGTTCACAAACAAAACAGAACTCTTATTGCACTGATTCATAGCAGAAAAAGCTGATATTAGTTTTCTTTGACATAACCTACACGTGAGACAAGAATTTAGCAAAACACTGCTGTCTTAGTTGAGAGTAGACGTTGATATGATGTTTTTCGATTACTTTTATATGAAACCATAAGGATAAAACCATGTATTCTGGGTATCAGAAGGAGTGACGCATCTACCACCAGGTTCATTGGCCATTTTATTTCTACAGCTAACTCCTAATATGTAAAAGCAAAATTGTTTAATACGTCCTAAAAGAAAGATACTTCATGAAAATGTTATATGCTCTGAACTGAAGGCACAGTTTCAATTATTTTTGAAATGATGGAAATCACGGAAAAATTGGTTCTTATTACCTTAGTTTTGATGAAAGCTCGAACTGACTACGAAACAAAGTCCTCCAAAGTTCCTATATTCGTCTGGAACTACGTTAGAGATCGTTGTATTCAATCAGCTCCAACTCCTATGCACGGTTGGGTTTCTATTCTGTTCAAAGCAAAATAAAATTTCTGTTGGCTTGGTACTTTAGATTTTGTAGTGACATGCTGTTGCCTTTTGTTTGTTTTCTCGTACCAAAATGTCAGTCATTCAGTTCCTCGAGTAAGCTCAGCCCGGTTTACTCATCGCCCTGATCCTGTAGGCAGCAAGCACTTCTGAAACGTCGGTAAACTTATAGCAGACCACACGGAGTAACAACGCGGACGACAGCCATCTTTATCAATTTCAATGGCCGTCTCAGAACTCTTGTTGGGCAGTATTTATACAGTAATTTATTTGATTAATGATTAGAAAGGAGAGACAAACACTTGGATTAGGTTTGAAATGTTGTTATTTTAACGGATATTGGAACATCGATATATTTCGGTTTTGGTCCTAGTGGAGCTAAAGAAGTGTATGATCATGAAAGTTTCGTTTTCTTTTCTGGAATGTAATTCTTCGGAGGAATAAAACTCTAAAAAGGGATATGAACGACTTTGTTTCTCTCTTAAATATTACTTATGGTGAAGCCGAAAAGCTACAGTCTGACGTCAGTGCCCTTGGGTCACGTCAGCGTCATGACAGAGGGTTTTCAATCCAGCCATTTGTATTCTCTAAAAAGAAATACGTTGTATCCATTGAGTAGAAGGAAGGGTTGCTAATAAATGTAGGTTAAATTCAAATCGAAATTTCGAGAATTGAAATCCTGGATTATGTTAGAAAAACTTATTCATTAATCAAATATTTACTGCCTCTAAAATAAATTTCTTCAATTGATAAATAGTGTAGTAATTAAGTATTAATGTAAAATAAGCATGTGCGGTTTCTTTTCACCGTGTTTAATTCTCGTCCAAGGAGTCCTACTGAATGTCCATAGATCAAGCCAACGAAAATTTGGAACCCGCTGTGCTCAGACACTTGAAGAACGGGTCGTTCCCAGTATCCAATTATCCAGTGTTTAATTAGGATATTAGAAATAAGATATAATTGCATTTATGGAATGGCAACTGAACTCTAAGGCTTGTCCTTTAAAACTGAACACATTTCGTCGCCTCGTAAGACCCGATAAAGCTATGGCATAAATAATGTAAATCGCTTTGTGTAAGGGAGAGGTTTCCATCTGGAGATGATAAAATCCCTAAAAATTTTCCGAAAAGCTTCCACCACTTTAACACTATGGGATTGTGGTATGAATGAGGCAAAACACGAGACAGGCGTGTTACCCCAACTCGGCTGCGTCACAACCACACTTGAGGGTTGGGAAGGGATTTACGAGGTATGCAAATGCATAGTCTATTGTATAGCCGACCATCCTGAAATACGTATAATGTACAGGATCTCTTATAATCAGGACTTGCGTTGTCCTGTACCATTATTTATATTTAAAATTAAATTTGCATAATCTTGCATGTCTTGTTACATATTTTCAGCTAAGAATATAAAAACGTGCACTTCTACTACCGATTAGCGTGTTTATTTCTCTGCCATACTTTTGCCAGTTTTAACTTGAATATTGTTTAATTATTATTAATACGACTTTAACAATTTAATTAAGATTATACCTGGTTAGTATCGACAGTGTTCATATGTTATCGAGTTTCAGTTTTTCTATTGTTTTATTTGGTAGAAAATCGATACGTGGCGAACGTCGGTGTGGTATGGAAACATTTTTAATAATTAAAACTGTCATACAAAAGAATAGAATTTGAAATAATGTGTACCTGAAGGGCAGGAATTGTTTCTGCATGTTTCGGCCGTTAGTTATAAAAGAGCGGCTTGAAACTCTTGTCAGTTTGATTTGACTGCAACTGATACAGTGGTGTAGGAGAAATAGTCTACACGGTACGGCGATATTTTTAAATAAGAAAAGTAATCATTCAAACGACAGTTCCAGTACAAGGAACAGATGAAAATTTTAAAAAAATTATTAAAAACAAGAATAACTTATTTTTATTTCTGCGATTAGATTAAAAATGCTTATGAATTTGGAAATTAATTTACTGACTTTAGCGTTAAAACAAATTTCTGGGAAACAAAAATGGGTTTATAACTTTGGAGGACAAGAAATTAATAAAATACAAAATATATACACGAATGAGTTCAAAATGTTTTTTGTTCGTTTTCCTTTTGAATAAGAGCTCCAAAAACAATATTCTAGGCCCAGTTCACGCAGAAGCGAGTCGCGTTCTATCACATAAATCGAAATGTAATTGTTCTGCAAATGGTTAATATGTTGTAATGAGACTGTATATATCGATCACTTTATATCGACCTGGAGACTGGCTGTCCTATCCTGGCCGAGGTGTCACTTTTAATCTCGTATCTGCATGAGACTTTCTCGATTTTCGGAGTAAGCATTAATTTTTAATTTATTCGTAACGCCTCGGGTTTAACCATATCTGCCGGTGATTGCCAAGAGAACTTAGTTACATTAATTTCGAACACCCTACACCTTAATTTCGACTTCGGCCTCTCCCGTCGCCCGACAAGGAATTGCAATTTCACTCCTATTCTGCTCATACAGTCATTTGCCGCGTTTAAAATTTGTTTATAAGTTATTCGACAAGGATACGCCTTTCAATACTTTAGATATTTGCCGCAATAAATATTTGACTTGTAACTGGCTGGATAATACAGTTTTTCAACTTCTTCGCGGATACATGTTTTACATTCCATTTTATTTAGACCACAGTAGTCTCAGGTTTACATTTCTTTATCTTAGATCATAGAGGTCGCAGTTTCTGTGACGCTATGTTCTGTGCAATTCATTTGTACCGTTCATTAATCAGAGTTATCTGTGACGGTTATCCGAGCAACCCAGTTGTACCCGAATTTCCACTGCATTCCGTACGTTTCTCAGATTGCTCTTTGTTCGGTGTGGAATTTTCTTCTCACGTTTTCTCCTTCTCGCGCGTCCCTAGAATTAAATGAGAATAGGAAAACCATCCTTTTCAAGGACAGTCATAGCGTAATAGCATTAAAGAACTTACTGGATCACTTTTTTTCTTGAAATTGTAATAGGTTTATTAACATTGTTTCCTAACTTAACTACTGGACTTTGTACTGAGTCTGATAAATCATATTTACATTGTCACTCCTTATTTTTATATGATCCACTTTAATATTATCCTCCCATCTTATTTATAAAACTAGTGCTCGTTGGAACCTTATGCGTGTGTTTTTCTATTAAAGAGAACTGATAACATCAACACCCCGTTGTTAACAACGGGTGATATGATAGAAGAGTTTTAGCCGATTGCATTTAGTCTAATTTCGTCAAATGTGCAGTTATATGAATATTGGATTCTTTAATCAGTGCCCTTTCTTTCACACACGCGCTATTCATGGCGTTCAATGAATTTGTCATATTTATCGCCATGTGAATTATGAGTTATTTAACGACACTGCATAAGCAGCACTGGTTACAAGTCACTTCTAAAGGGTACGTTTCTTCGAAAGAGAAAATATGACGATTAGGCCTATGTATATGAAACGGAAAGGCATTGGAGAAAACATTTCACCCTATTTTTAGGGACTGTGGACCTGTTTTTGTTTAATAGAATTAAAAGAGATAGGTCTACATCTAAATTGGTTATTCGTGACTAATGGGAAACCAAGTCTGATAAAAACCACTAGATATCTAAAGTTCAATCAAAATTACTCGACATTGAGGCTTATATTCAATTGGCGAGATAATGACCTTCTAGTTCTATTAATTGTGCGAAAATTCTTAACCGAGTGAGTGAGTGAGTGACTGTAAGCTTTTTTTTAAAATTAGTTAAAATCTGCCGTTGTCATCCGCGCTGGGAGAATCGTGTGCCAGGAGTCTGACTGGTTTGTGTGTAATGTGAAATATCCATATTTATTATTTATACAAGCCAGTAGCGTACCAGTTTCACATGTTGTTTGGTGCATTCAATTTTATGCCAAATTTGATGCTATCGATATTCGATGGTAAAGTTGAATGACTGCTGTAGGAAAATGGAATACCATTCAAAATTTTCCACCTCACCGAAGTAGCTACACGCCATTTCTTTTATAGTCCTACACGAGTTGAGGCTTTGATGTTAAAGTGTGAGTTCATAACATAAATAGGTGAATCAATATTATAAAGAACAGTCTAGAATGTACTCAGCTCTGTAGGTAATGTCTCGCTTTCAATATGGAGCAATGTTCAAGTAAATTTTGTTTTTGGGGAAAGGTGCAGTTTATGTATGCACGGGCATTAAACATAAAAAGGATTCACATAGGTTACATACTGCTGTTTCATCTCTACATCATGAATAATGAACTATACATAAAAAATAGTTAATTTCTCTAAATAATGTGTCCTTATGTCATATAAAACCTCCTATTTCACTTCTGTACATTTTCCAACGAAAATATTGTAATATTAAGATTAGTAGCCTACTGATAAATAAAATAAATAAAAATAAACATTAAAATAAAATAAAATTTCATAGACTTATTTTTAAGTCGAATTAATACATGTAATGATGTGCCTATAATGATTTATTTGTTCGTAGGCTTTTAACAAAATTTTATCAAGTGCACTGATCAAATCAGGCATGACGATGATTGTGCATGGCGAATTTTTGGCAGTCATAAACATGATATAGCGACAGAGACTGAGTAAAACCACCCAACCTAAGTGTAAACAGTGTTGTACGATCAGAGTCGAGCGTAATGATACCGTGATAAAATTCAGCTAAGTTAGCGTCGTCTTAAACATGCAATATCTGCCGTGGGCTAACTACAAGAGTTGCTCAGCTTTACAGACGTAACGGTTACTCTGCAACTTACTTCGAGGACAGGACAGAAATTTGCGTACTTGCTCTCTGTTATGAAGCGAGTAGAATTTCTGACGTTCAGAACTCGTGTATTACTAGCCGTCTTGTAGTTTCTTATTTATTACAGAAAAGGGCTAAGAAGATTTGAGCTTTTGCCAATAAATGACGTGACTGCAAATAAATATCCCTACTGACGTCTTCTTGTAATATCCTACGTCATTCTAAATAACGACCTTTTATTGATAATTGAATCTTTCTCGTTATTTCCCGATACTTTTCCAAGTAGCTGTTGAATGGAGCATGAAATCTCATTCCTTCCTGAAGCAATTCCTTTATCTTTTGGCAGCATCGTAAACACATTTTAAAAAGGCTTAAGTTTCTCTCTGGTCTTAATATGTTATCGCATTAATCAAATATAAATTAGTATTAATTTTGAAGAGGATATAAACAGTATTATTTATTGATATGTTATAATTTTCTCGATTTGTACAGGCTTTAATTTGTTTTAGAGCAATAACTGAGTTAAGTACCTTACTCTAATATATCGTTGATTCATCTTAGAGAGCCCTGTGTTCAATTCCAGCTGACATCCTTTTGAACTCATTTTATAATTCGGAGATTGATCTTATCTTCATCATGTCTGCCTCTCTCTATTCACTTGTGATATCATACCGGGTTTGAATCTCCGTAGAAGACTGTTTGATATATCTTATGGTTTCCTGTAGAACAATTCTGGGGTAATGATTGAAACGTAGGCCACTTAATTTGAAGTACACTTATCATTCATATCTACAAAGTCTATTTAGTTGATAAATACTCTGAGAAAATTAAGCATATAACAGTCGCAGTTACTCGCAAATTTCATGTAGAAAACCTCATGTGGAGGCAGCCCGACAGTGGCTTTAAGTTGTCTTAGATTCTTGAACATTTATTTATAATTTCTTGGTACTTACGTTATTTGTCCTATTTAGTTGGGCATTGTCTATCATCTGAATTGTATTTGATATAAATGACGTTTCGGGAGTTAACTTTATTCCCGTCTTCCGGTGACTGATTGACATTGTACATACCACCACATTTTTATTTTTTCTTATTCTTAGTATCTGTTGGTGTTTAGGATACAATTCACGACCATTTGAATGGTAGGCTATTACGCTGAAGTCTGTCACTAGAATGACACCCGGTAATATGAATCCAGTAACAGGGGCCCACATAATATTGATGCATTACTTTTTCTAAGCCACCTTGCACTTGAAGGCAAAAAAATATAAAGATAAAGATGCCTGTCTACTGGGCTGTTGCGCCGACGTTTTTGAGGTTCTTAATTCTTCCTTTAATTACGTAACAGTATTGGACGAAGAATATAATCTTTAAAGTTCATTTCTTTTATATACTTAAGGCGTTCACATCATTAGTGATTTTTTATCATAATTTAAAAACAAAGCTGATACCGATAACTTCAGAAGAGCTACACCGAAAGAAAATTTGTAAGTTTACGGGCTGTCATAACAATGTCTCTGTGCTGTGGATTAAGTGTTTACAGCTTATAAAGTTTATGTTTTCCTAATCTCCTTACTTTATTCCAAAAATCCCTACTAAAGGTACAATGTGTTTGCCGTGTATTTGCGTTGACTGACATTGTAAGTATTCTTGGGCCATATAACGCCTATTACGTATTTTATATTTTTACATATATCGTATCATTTTTAAGACTTACATCTGGATATTGTTTCCGAAGAAGTAACACCCATTCTTTGTCATACTGCATCTCTTTCTTGCCGTACTTTTTATCACCACTTCTGGAAACTGTAATACCCAGTGAAATTTTACTGTCCTGATTACAGCCTATTCTGCCATCATCAGTGTACATTCCTCTATTATTATTCCTTACACTTTTACACCTTTGAACGTAATTACAATAGACAAATTTAATCCCGTCGCACAGTGTTAAGTGTATGTAAGTTTAATTTATATTTTGCAGCGTTACAAATTTCCTTTTCCTGAAACATGTACTTGTATTTATCGAACTTTTAATTCTACAGAACCTAGTGGTAAAAGCTTGTCTCACCTGCTTCATAACCTTTGTGTTCTACATTTATGCAGTTAAATAATCTTCGTTAAATAAGGCATGAATAAATCAATTAAGAATAACTTAGCTGCATGGCGTCTGTTCATTAGTTTCGCCTTCCAAGACTCAACACTGATATATGTCGGATTATGTTAACTGAACGAACTATGACCTATCAACAGTGTCCATCACAACGACTCACTGGAAACACCTCATTAATCGTGTGACAGAGTTTGAACTTAGCACCTTGTAATTTATGTGACACTGTAATTAATAACACATTGTTGTCTGAATATCTCATTTAATATTGTTATCTCTTGTTTTCATACGTGATTAAGAGAGATGAACTACATTGTGTAGCCGCCATGTTTGTATGGCAGAGACGTTAATCTGTACTGACGAGGTCGGATGAAAGATAACTTACTGAAGTATTACGTAATCAGCAAGGGACACAAATGCTTGGTCTGAAATTACATCTCGCACGAACAAAATAGCACCTGTAATTTTTTTTCCCTGGATTAACGTGTAATTCATGGCTACTAATGTTGGTTGCCCGGTGTGGACCAGTAGATATACACTGACGTGTTGGAGGAACGCACATTCTCCATCTTCAGGGTTTCGGGTATATAGTGCATGTTCTTTCAATAGGCTGAGACACCAAATTTCACACTCATATAAAATATCAACCAAAATTTCCGTTTTATACATGAGACGAAATGTAAGGGCGCTATGGTGGTTTTTTCAACAGTATCGGTTATAAAGCACGAATGGTAGAAAGAAAACACAAAATTATGTATTTTAAAATGTATAAATCTGCAATTTTTGTCCTATATGTATTTATTATCCCATTATTTAAGCAGATATATTAAGGAAATCCACTGATATCGTCCACAAGGATAACCGGTTTCCGGGCAGAGATTCGAACGTGGGTTTTTCCAAATAAAATTCCCGAGTACTGACCGCTCAATTATGACGTTTTCTGAAATCTTCAAGTTCGATTTTCCTAATGCAAATTGACTAGTTTAAATATTTTCAGAACGCAACCCTGTAATTAATATGTATTCGAAGAAGCATATTATCTTCTTGGTAACTAGGTTAATAAATAGTAATGCATTTCTAATTAATTCCAACTTTTAATATGAAACCGTTGATAGTCGTTTATGCTTTGTAATCCAGCTGCTACTTATATTTGTACTCGTACGCTCTTGAAACAGTGTCACTGTAAAATGAATGGTTTTCAAGCGTTTCGCGTCTTGTTAAAATGACTACATACAGAAGTTGACTTAATTAGAGACAAACAATGTGAGTTGGTGGAATTGTTATGTTAATAATAGATAAACACTCGCCTTGTGACAATGTTCTTATTTAACTGTTCTGTTCTCCAAATTACTGCGTTCATAATAATAATAATAATAATACACCGCTTACTTAAGATTACAAAGAAATGTAAACAATTAAAGTTTCGTTTTGACGCATTCATTGTCTTCAGCGATATTTTTTTAACATTCCCCGTCTTTATGTTATCAGAGTAACAAACCGAGTTTCACCCTCATACAAGATAACCAGAATTTACTTTTTAATAGACTTTAGTCTTCAGGTTTCCAAAATGCTGGTAGAAACGCATTCTGAACTGAGCTGTAGCAAACGTTTTCAGTATTCGTTCTGCTCAAAACTTCACTAAAATCCCTTATAGATACCGTAAAACTGAACTCCCTTTTTCAATACGTTGTGTAATTTTATAACAAACGACGATAGACAGTGTCCAAAAACCCAGCATTATAAGTTGTATTATTGTCAGAACCCTTCACAATACATGGATGTTAGTATTTGCTGTATGTAGCTACTGCTTTTTGCCATAAACTGTACACTGAAATGTATCGATGCAGAGCGTTTGGTCGAAACTAGTAACATGTTACTTTAAATATGTGTTGAAGAAACGGCTTTTAGTTGGTTGACCTGGTTCAGTACAAACGTCATGACGATGCTACTAGGAGGAATAGGAAATATGTCTAATTCTGGTAAAACGTTACTTCATCCTGTGCAGATTTCTGTTGCTTAACGATTTGTTCAGGAATTTCACTGAAGAGTGGCTCTCACTAACTTTTTGGGGTTATTAGTTTTTACTGTAATTACTCGTGTGTTCTTCTCTCCTTTACGGTTAGTTGCAGAGATTTGGTCCCAAACCCTGATTTTAATACTAACACGTCAAATACTAGACCAACGGTCCGGCCCCTGAGTGGCTGATATTATAATTATACTTACGCCACACACTAGTAAATTACCCGTCAAGAATGACGGGATAATCTAACTTAGTGAAGTCACATAGTCAATTACCCCACACGACCTGTAATTCCTTAACGGAATTTCCATGACAGCGGTTATAACACACGCAGTTATAAATATTACGTCTTAAATCCCAAAATGATAATGATAGAGGAGTCATACGGAAATTATCGCTACGGTTAGTAAGCCTGTAACTTGTTCTGAAGAGTACTGGCCTCGTTATTTTAATAATGATCCAGTTTTATTCTTTGCGGATGACATCTTTTATCCGATTGTATTCGATGGAGTTTTCTTTTAATTAATGTCCTGCATATATATTCTGTGATTCGAGAGTAAAGTTGTCTTCCAGTCTATATTTTACATATCCTTCCTCAGTCACAGGGAATTCTGTGTATTGTTAATTTCACTGCATAACTTTATTAGAGTCAGGATAGCACAGCTTATTACGCCAGTAAAATGGATGAAAGACGAATATTACTGTTTCAACCTCAGTGGGACGCCGTCTTCTAGGCTGGACTGTAGCGCCGTGTAGTACTGTAGTGGTTCAGAGGTCCTTGCAGCCCCCGTCATCAGGACGACGATCAGCGTGAGAACCTCAAATCTCACAAAATTTCATCTGATGGTTTGTGTTGCTGTTCGTGGGATTTGAAGAACTGGGCTTTTATATTTCGTCGGCTTACATGTTATAAGTTTATAGTTAGGAGAACATTTTAAGCAGTGGGATGAGTGACGTACAACTTCAGTAAATGCTCCATTTAACACAATGTAACTTGGCTTTTGAAAGTTGTTTTCTAAACTTCCAGCTATAATAAAAATCTTTTCGTTTCCCAAATATACTTTCTTCCTCTCTGGTCGCTGTGCCAGACGACTGCAAATGCATTATCCGCGTTCATTGTTAATGCACAAAAGGATCATTTTGGCACTTATTAGTCTTACCACTGAGCAACGTCACAACAGTAAATATGGGACAGACAATGTGTGTGAGAAGTTATATGTAGCAAGTAAGAATATTTTTGTTTGTTTCTTAAATTCACTAGTATCGCCTATGCTATACTTAAGTTCGCTTCTATTAGATGGTAAACTTTTGATCCGATTTAACACAATTAAGTCTTCTCAGGAAATCAGCTTTGTGAGTATGTAATTAGTTCACAAAGTTTAGGATAATTTATGCTCTCTAATCACATGATTCCCCCATGAGGGAAGCTAAGACTGTTCCTGTAACGTTTTAAATCAATTCCATATCCACACGCCTGATGTGAACACGGTTATCAGAAGCAATATGCAATGTAATTATTTGAGTTTAGTTTATTTAAAGAACCCGGCAAAAAACGGGTACTTCAGCCTGTGTTGAATATGGTAGGACGCCCGCCACAAATCAAAAATAAATTAACAAACTCTGCTGTCACTCCGCTCCAGATATCTTATCCTCTTGATACTTCATTAGTTAACTTACATGAAATATGCAGTCCAAAGCAGCTTCATTTTCATGCAGTTGTCTCATAAATAAGAAGAGACCAGCTGAGATACTGCTTGGATTTCTTCCTGAGTTGCATCCACACCACAGGCCGGATTTATATTTTTCTCTGCGGTATTGGTCGAAATGAAGTCGCTCTACGGAATGAAGTTCACGAATGCTGAACACGTAATTAAATCATTTACCCGATAAAACAGAATCGACATCGAGAAGAAGTTTGACTTATTGACTTATATACAAGGTGCGATCGGAAAGTTTCAAGACTG
>NW_019059605.1:637153-648656 GCF_000696155.1 Zootermopsis nevadensis | reverse complement strand
TCACTCCCAGGGGAACTACTTCGAGGGTGATGGATGAATTTAATACCTGAGATAAGTGTACGGGTTTTTATAGGCGCAGTCTGGAAACCTTCCGATTGCACCTCGTATTTGTGTAAAAAAGCGAAAATTAGCAAACAGCAACACAGACATTCACATTTTTAATGAATGCACCCCATTTTAGATAAGGATGTAGATATTATTATTATGTTGTTATACTACATGTTCTGTCAGAAAAGATCCTGCGATAGTGCAGTATGGTATCCAAAGGTGTCGTTTTTAAACCCTCATCACTTCATAAATCAAAGCACAGCCAGAGAACAGACAATCCGCCCGCATGCAGAAGTGACGCGTTTGCTTTGAGTTGAACTGCGGTTGTCCTTATGTTCAGACGTACGGTGTCTCCCGGTTGATGAAACTGTTACAATCTGAAGACGCCTCTCTTCTGGGTTGTTGCGCCTTTTATCCTGGTAGAAATTCGCCGAAGAGGTAATTACTGTATTTAGTATCAGAATGAGAAACGCTTCTGAAACGTTGGTCAGTTTCTACCAGACTACACAACGCAACAGCTCGGAAGACAACCATTTTCATACTCGTCGCCATGAGAACATCAAATCTCATGTCTCCTGACTGGGGTTTTCGTGGTTTTCCTAATTTAATCCAGTACCACAAATTAGGCCACGATCACTTCCTTCAACGTCCTTTCCAATTCACTTGCATCCTCCCATTCGACGCTATATAGTCTGAGCTACTGAAAAAGCGTTGTTAAATAAACTACAAATATCATCTCTCAAAGTTTTACATTAGTGTACATTTTTAACATAAATTGGGTGAAACAATAGAGCAGTGACGTAATCTGAATTCTGTATTAATATAATGCCTTCTTCAATCAATGCCAAAATATTTTGACTACATAAAACCTTTGTCGTGGAAATCAATTGTGTTATTTCTTTTAAAGTTCATCTATACCTTGAAGGCAAACTTTCATCCCGTTCTTAATTATAAACCCCAATTACTGGAGTTTTCGAAGAGAAATAAATGGAGAAATGACAGTTGGCTGGAAGTCATCCTGTGATTTGTTAAAGTGATAAGGATGGATGGATGGAAGGTGGTGGATGCAGAAAATGGTGACGAGAAATGGTAATGCTGGCCCCCCCCCCCCCCTCTCCTGGCTTTCCGGGTCGTCGCCTTGTTTGTGCGAAAGAGAGAGACGTTTTGCGCATTAAGACTTCAGATGTTACGTCAGGGGCGGGTTTTTGCAAGGAAAAGATTCCTACAAGAAGAATATTTAAGAATGGACACGGGCAATACTGAAATTCTGCTTCATAAGAAATGTATTGCATTATTCAAAGACCAGTGGCGTAACTTCACAAAATTTCATATAATACGTATTAGGTCAGGAACTTGATATTACCTTATTTCAAAAACGCTCGATCAGATAACATAGGCTTTTTTCAGTAGCTCAGAGTATATAGAGTCTAAACATCTTTATCAGAAGTCACTTCCTCACGGTTGCTGCCATTACCGAAACGTTCCTTAAAATCTAACGAGCATTAAGAATAAAATAAATCACTTACTGGGGGGAAAACACAAGATAAAATTTATGTAGCCTACAATAAAATTTAGGGGTAGATCCAATTCATTAGATCATACACACCAGAATTTTTGTTTGTTTGTCATCAGTCTTTTGACTGGTTTGATGTGGTCCTCCATTTTTTCCTATCTTGCGCCAATCTCTTCATTTCCACATAATTTTTGCAGCCCACATCCTCAGAAATTTGCGTCACATATTCCAATCACACATACCAGAATATTCTATTAAATTATACTAGGAATTGGTGATAGAACTGGTATATAACATTTACGGCAGAAAAACTTTGTTGAGTTTTCATTTTATTTTCAGTTCGTTATAAAAGTTTCTTTTTTTAATTTACCATACAACATAACCGACACTGTAATGACTCAGACTTTTTAATAATTATTTAAATCAAAACCTTAGTAAGTTTTACTAGCCAAACCAACGCTCCTTCATGACGTGTTTGATTTTAAATTACTGCCACTGAATATAAAGATGATCATTCCAAATCGGAACTTGCTAGAGGCCTGCATCGTAGTTGATGGTGGCAAAACTAGAAATGGCCATTTGTGACCGCTGAAGGGTTCGAACCAGTCGTAATTGTTTTCTAGATTTAGCTAACTATTTGTGTGAGCAGTGATTTATTCCGAAGTAATGAAGGTTTTACCAACTGTTGATTGTTTCTTCGAGCCGTTCTGCCATTCCACATCCTTCAGAAGTACAATTCTGCACTGGAGATACCCGTGAAGCTGTGAAGGGAAATGAGTTGAACGGATACACAAAGGTAGTTCGTGCAACCAAGTTCATTGATACGCTCCGTGGTCTCCAGAGGGCTCTGAATGCGTTGTGTCTTGATGGTACTCGAGGAATCAATGGGAGATAGATAAGAGTGACAGTTGAATACGGTCTCTTCGTTTTCACAGGTGTTTTATCCTGGCATAGTGCCCTGTGACAAGAAACCAGTTGCATCTCCATATACAGACTGGGGAACATTACTGTGACCTGATTTACCTCTTTCTGAGCTTCGCTATGCGGTCTACAGCATTAGCTACAGAGGGTTTTAGGAACTACTTCATTAATGAAATTGGAACCTGTTAACAGTCGAATTAGTGAAACGTAACGTATTTCATTTGGAACAACCGATGCGCAGCAAAGGCTACTGGGTAATACTACTCATACATAATTTCATTAAATTGTGCTGAATACAACTTTGGAAATAGGAAGAAAGGCTGTGAAAATGTCGCTCAAAACTAATTAATTCACTCAGAAGATCAATGTTAAGATAAATACGAAACTCTTACTGAGGAAGTAATACGACATACATCAGTCATATCAAAATCTTAAAAGTAACAATGAAACTCTGTATTTTAGAGTCAGTTCGTCTTTGTAGGGCTCAACCAACACACTCGTCTACACGTCCGTGACGAGTTAAAATCAAGGCCGATGAGTGACAGGCTTCTTTGTAATCGTTTAATTATAAATTTGTAACATTTAAAACATCTATAGGTTAATGTTTCGAATCTCACGGATTTAATTTGCATTCATTATTACATACACGCGTACATACATGGATATGAATGTAAGTTACTTTTATATTTAAATGAAATTTAGTAAAACACCAACTGATTTTTCGCTGCATTATACCGGTTAGGGCGTACGTGTTTTTGTTTGTCTTCTCATCTGCAGTCATTTTATTACCACATTTCCTAACCTGCGCTACATCCGAGGGAATTAGGGCGAAAATAAGATTCATCAAGAGAACTTAATCTGGAAATGAATCAATCTGGGTGATAGTAATAATGATCTTGGAGCCCAACGGGTAGGCCCTCAGCAAATTGGATCCCCCCCCCCCCCCCCCCATGGTTCTAGTGTCTACTGTTACCATTTCTCCTGACATGAACAACCAACCGTACCAACTAATGTGTCTGCTGGCCTGTTTCCGTAATGCAAGCGGATCGAAACCCGGTAGCGTCTGCTAAATATTAGCAAGTTGGCGTTAGTTTCGAAGTAGCAGAAGGAGGAAATAACTTTACAATTATTAGTTTAATAACTTCACTCTTTGTCTCTTTTATTATGGTGATCGACTGATGGAGTTGTAACGCGCATGGGAAGATGAGAAATGCGTACAAAATTTTATTCGCAATTTTCAGAGGGAAGTGACACTTGAGAGACTCACGTTTAGATCTTGAGATAATATTACATTGTTTTAATAAATAGTAACTCGATTCCAGCGTTCCAGGACAAACACCAGTCGCGGTTTGTTGTGAGCGCTGTAATTTTTCTCTCGGTTTCAGAAATGGCTTGAAAATTTCCATTTGCCGTTTTATTACACTCACGTTGAACGATTACTTTTATTATTATATTTTGTTATTGTTACTATTGGTACTGTATAAAGCCCTTAAAATTACCCTTTTTAGTTTATGTTTGGCAGTGCCATTGATAACGAAATACGAAGATGTCTGTCTTCTGGGCTGTAGCGCCGTGCGATCTGCTTTTAGAACCTCAAATTCTACTTATATAACGTAGTAGTTTGTGTACAAACTATGTTAAATTCGGGAATCAAGTAGTTAATGAAGTGAATAAGAAAATGACCTAGTAGGTTACAAATGCTAGTAACGTGTAATCAGACATAAATCCTCTCAAGCTGTCAGGTTTCAACCCATCGATATGGATTTAACTTCAGCTCAAATAACTTCTCCCACTGATTCCTTCTTCCAACGGCAAATCGATATAAAGTAGGTTTTCAGATGCTCATACATTTTTGATTTTTTACTGTGTTTATTTTTCTCATCGTTCTTAAGGCGGGCATAACGGCTAAGACCAACCGCGGAGCGTTTATTTTAACCGTGTTAACCGTCATAGCCCGGCTAACAAGGTTGACGTGGCAGAAGATGCGACGTGATAATAAGGCAGAAACTGGATTCACGAACGTATTTAGTAGAATACTAATAGTTTAATTATTATGTGAATGAGCCGGGATAGCTCAGTCAGTATAGTGACTAGCTACGGGCTGGACGACCGGGGTTCAATCCCCGACGGGGGCAGAGGATTTTTCCTCTAGCCTCTGCGTCCAAACCGGCTCTGGGGCCCACCCAGCCTCCTCTACAATGGGTACCGGGGTCCTTTCCCGAGGGTAAAGCCGGCCGCGGCGTGATGCTGACCACTCACCCCCATCTAGTGCCGAGGTCAAGAAAGAGAGGAGCTGTACCTCCACTCACCCCAAGCGCCTACATGGCGTATAGTGGGACAAACTTTACTTTACTTTACTTTACTTTACTATGTTAGGTTAGAAATTTCTTTTGACCTCATGGCATCTGTTTCTTAGTTTCTTCATTTTAATGCTATTCTAGCTGACATAACGTATGCATAATGTTGAGTAATTTTTCTGTTTTAAAAATATATTCTGCAAAGAATGGCCAGTTACGACATACGATTAATACAATATATAGATGCTCTTTTTTTGGTCCAGACTGCAGTATTAAAAAAAGAACAGACGCAGATAATGGACGAAGCACTAAAGCCCAGCGGTTTCTAACCAGTTTATGTTTATGCTGGCTGCCATAAGCTTTATACAGTTTAAAGGTACCTCTCCACTCAGAGTATGCGGAGAAGGGGTGGGTTATTTAGCAACGTCACTGCCAATTTGATAGGTTTTTATTAGGTCTTGCAGTACGGTACGGGTGGATGGTTTGGCAGGAGTAACGAAATGGCGGCTTATCGGATAGCAACACACGGAGGGTGCTTGGCTAATGGAGGATATTAACGCGAGATGGGTTAGAATTGAAGCCGCAGATGTCGTGTTTCAGCTGTGGCAGAGGTAACCACTCTCCGGCTTTCATCCTATATTGACACGACGAGGTAAAGTGTCAAGTTGGTGGGGAGAGGGGGTTACCGTCAGCCCCATCTCGTCGTATTTCGGTGTTCCCCTATCACCCACCACATGTGCCACATTACTGATCTCGACACATGCTGATTAAAAATGTATTTATATGACGCTGCGTACAAATCGTCAGACGTGTATCATTTACAGAATAAAATATTGCAAGTCTAAGCTTTCTAGCTGTAAGATTTCCTGAAGGTGGAAACAGTATATCCCTCCGAAATTCTGGTACACAACCAGAGGCCACAAGACAAAACAATCCATAAGATCATCTTCTAAATTCCCTACAGTATACTTCTAAAAGGTAATTTGATTAATTGATAAATTTGTTTTGTTTGTGTCAAAAATGAGACACAATTAAATGTTTCATTATATTTTTAAAATATGTAACCGACCATAAGCCGAAAGAGATTGTCTACTCTACCGGTTGGGTGCTGAACAAATACCAGGGAATGACCGACCGCGCCAACGAGCCTCTGGACACAAAGCAGAAAAAATTAATTAAATGTAGTGGATTTTAATATAGCTTATAGTTCACCCGCATTCACCTTCTCTGCTGAAGAGTCTGATACATCCACCTCCGGTGTTAAACTGCAATGCTCTTACTGACACTAATAATAGTGTTACTTCTACTGCTGCTCTGCCGATATAAGAAGTACATTTTAAATATCGATTATAAAACTATACTACAATAATAGGGGAATTTATTAGGTATTTAAAGAGAAGCTCATCTAAATACTATCTGACGTCAGTAAGTAACTCAAAGAAAACACAACTCTATTCTATTATAAAAATTAATTGGTAAACGCTGTTTAAGAACTTAGTCCCTTCGTAGGAATTCAAGTTCTCACTGCTGTGAATCCGTAGATAGCTGTTTTCTGGGTTATAGCGCCTTGCAGTCTGATCGAAGTTTACCAGAGTTTCAGAGGTCCTTGCTGCCTTCATTATCAGGGCGATGACTCATCGCCTGTAGGTACATGTACTTGTTTTATGCGCATTATTTACTGGGATTTTAATGTAATCTGCATTATTAGAAAAATCAGGTTTATACTTTCCGCTGGTAGAATTTATTTCATGTAGCGGTTACCTGGTGTGATTAACCAGCATGCACTACTACTGAGGTATTTACATTTATAAGCCACTGTGACGTGGCTTGCATTAAATTTCTGTGTGCGTCTTCAATGCTATGAATGTCTGGTTCATAAGATATTAACGGAGTGTACTTACAAATTTGTAACCAGACTGCAACGTAATTTAGTATCCAGTCTGTCTGCCTGTCTGACGTTTAAGTCATACTGTATGGGTACAGTATGTAAAGTCTATACATTTATCGTGAATGTCACTGACTAAATATAGTTCATTATTGCATGGTTTTAGCAGAGTAAAGTAATATGGAAATGTTGTGGAAACATGAGCAAACCAAAAATAAGCTCATTGACTGTGTACTTATGTCTGCTGTATACCGCGGAGTACATGAATGATGTCTCTCATTTGAATATTGACGCACTGTAAGGGCAGGCTGATATTTTTAAAGCGAATGGCAGGGTTATTCGTGTTTATAACGGACTTAACTGAAAGCAATTCTTGGTCTTTCGTCAAAGGAGTGCGTATAAGACTAAGGTATAATTTCTCCTGTGTTTAAACATCACGCCGTGAATAAAAATAAAAGGAGGAAATATTTCAAGTATTTTTAATCTCGGCACCACTGGTCAGCTGTACTCTCCGGTCAGACTTGATAGGATAGAAAAACATCCCTATATCTGCCAGAAATCGAACCTCGGTCGTCGATGTCATGACCAAAACTTTATTGACCGTGTTATTAAGAATTTATATAAGATCCTGTTGGCTATGTATTTAATAGTTGATACAGTGAGTGTCTCATAACATACAGTTCACTGCACAATATATTAATACCTGATGAAAAAGATTAGTTTATGTTATAACATTTGTATTCTGTATAAATCCCTCATTAATTAGACTGAGGAAATGTAGGAAAATCAGGGATAATTTCTCCCTGTTTCACCGTCAGACATCTGCTACGTAAGCTGCTGCATGTATGGACGAACGAGACCGACGTTACATCGTGATTCATGTTCGTTACTTCAACTTGTAACAGCGTGCCAGACTGCACTAGGACCGAGCGCCTTGTAGTAGCTTACCCGCCATCCTTTATCCTTTGCCGTAGAGCACGTTCGTGTTCCTCGCATCTGGCAGATGCCCAGGTGGAATCCAATCTCCATAACATTAAACGATGCCGCAAAGCACAAGAGAGTGAGAACTATGGGAGGCGATGAAGGGGCGACAAAGCGCGGACTGGGAGTTTGGAACTAAGTCAGCGTAGTGTGAGGAAGGGTCTACATGCAGTTACTTTAAATCTAAGAATTATGGAAGGCATTTCAGGAATTTCTCAATCATCTTAGAAACGCAGGATCTATTAAATTATCTGGTTAGGAAACTTTCCGTTTGTATTCTTTGTTGATGTGAAGAGCCCGGCTATTCTGCTGCTATTTTTTGCCTGGTTTTAATCGACGTTTCAGGGTTAGGATTGCTCAGTCACAAAAGTGACTCAGATTCCAGCTTCTCACCACGGCAAGTATGAAAATTATATTCTTCTGAAATATTGCGAAGTATTGCCTGGTGGAACTTTACCGTCGTTTCAGAGGTGCTTACTGCCTCCGTAATCAGAGCGATCATTGTCAGAAACGTCTGTAAAGTGCCACCAGGCAATACTTCGCAATATTTCAGAAGGTTGTCGTTCTCAAAATAATGTCTATGCTACGTTATCGGAGACCGGGCTTCGATTCTCGGCACTGCAATAAAGTTTATATTAGCTATAGCGTGTACACTGGTTCTGGGGTCATCTAGTGCATATCGGCAGGTATAATGAACAGCTTAAAGCTGAATTTGCACATTCATTTAGTCTCAAGGTGAAGAATGAGTGGAGCTATGCTTCGTGTCCCCGTACGTCTTCAGTACGGGTTGGTTCATAGCCTCCGGGGGTAACTTTATGTACATGTCAGATTATTATCGTCCTTGGACGGTGATGACTGATCACTGCCATGTCCGTCCGATAAACAACCCGCTGTTTCTGCAACCACCCAGCCTCCTGGATCGGGTCCATAAACACGAAAGCTAACATGTTTTATCTCCGTAAGGGAAGAACGTTAATCTGAGGACAGGATGATGAGAAGACTGCACCAATGAAGGAGAATGTTACAGGACCCTATATAATGAGCATCATAATTTGTACTCCGCCAGATATTATTATGTTGAACAAATTAACGGAGATGAGGCGGGCGACATATGTGAAGTGCATAAAGACGTGATTATTTTATCCACAACTTTAGTAAAACAGCTGAAAGGAGGAGATCGCTAGGCGTACTGTAATAATAATAATAATTAAATTTGTTATTATTTGTGCGCTGTGTCAAAATCCAGAAGAGAAATAATAATAATTCAGTTCATTTATTCAAGCGTTTGCCAACAGCGAGGAGCAAATGACAGGCAAACACTGATAATGTATACATATACAAAAACAAACAGACTAACTAAATAAATAAATAAATAAGTGTGTATATATATAATCGATCAATCAAACATATCCCGTATTGAGTATAATAGCCAATTACATGCAAACACGAAAATAAAAACCAATATATGATACAAGAATAAAAACAAGTAAGAAATCATAGCATAAGTAAAAGGGCTAAATAATATGCATAAACGAAATACAGCCTTTGTTAAAGATGCAAATGCTCTTACAGACTGCATTGGCAGCAGGAAAACACCTAGCCGAGAAACTACGATGAACAGAAAATGTGCAATAGTCTCTAATGAATCTAGATGGAACTCGCAAACAAACCGAATCCAAAACTGATGGGCAGCAAACTTTGTCTTTAAAGTATTTATGAGAAAAAGAACGTTAAGATGCCTCCTTCTCAGGTGGAGTGAAAGGAAATTTAACCTAACTAATATGTCTTCATGTTTATAATTACATTCATAACTACAAGTTTCCTTTGAATTCTTTCAAATTTGGTAGAATCGGTGGAATTAATGGGATTCCAGGCAACATACTCAAATCTAGAAATTTATTGACTAGCTGAGTGGCTGTTAGGGCTGTGTTTCTTGTAGTTATTTGCGTAATTTTATTTTATATGCCGTGTACAGACTCTTGCCTGTAACTCTGAACATGCTTCTCTGGCAGTGAACACAACGCTGTTCAGCGGATCGCGTTTTGTTAAGGCAGATAAACAAGGTTATCTTCTCTGGTCTGGGTTGTGTTTCCACTCGTCGTTTAACATGCCCATACATTACTTTCCGTGTTCCGTATTTCATGCACCAGTAGCATCCAAGCATCCGCAAAATGTGGAGTGCAGGAGAATATGAGGTTTGCGGGAGTGTAGATTTGCGGCGTCTTTGTATTTAAAATCGTCACGGTTAAACTGTAAATAGTTCGAACAGTTGAACCAGGACTGATGTGCATCAGACGTATGCAACGGTCTGTAAAATACGTGTGGCAGTGAAACTTTGTGTGATTTACTTACTTTAGAGGATTCTTTCCTTTAATTCGTTGTTGAAATATCGGTGTTTCATATCCTATCTCCACTTCACACTAAGATATTTTTTATTTTATCTTAAATACTTTAACTTCATTGATGTGGTGTGTCGCATAGCAACGCAGGTACAGTTCTGCTAAATAACAGCCTGAAATAGAATCCTGACAGTAAATGTTTTCGGAAATGGATAAAATCCTGCTAAGTTATGTGACCAATGTAACGGCCTGATATTCAGTCCTATCATTTGTGAATACAGTCAACTCTCTAAAGCAGAGGTTCTCAACATTCTTCATGTAGAGCCCTGTACATATTAGTTCTTAACAAACTTGGTAAAATTTTCATTCTTCAAAGCAATTTCTTTTATCTTAAATTACCTTTACTCTCAATACAATTCGTTGAAATGATTTTAACTACGTAATTCGTGAAGTGTCTTATCATGGAATTTCAGCGTTTAATATGTCTTTGTTTATTACAATAATTGTATGATTATCATGAGTTTTGTAATGCGCTCAATATTTTAGTTTGAAAACATGAAGAGTAGAGGTCACTCGGGAGACATGGCAGTGGACGGGGGAATAATATTAAAATGGAGGCTAGGGGAATAAGTTGGGAACTTGTGAACTGGAATCGTTTGTCTGAGGATAGAACGAAGTTGCAGGCGGTAATTAATCTTTTAATTTCGTAAGATGCGGAACATTTTTTGACTAGCTGAGTATATTTTCAACTTCTTGAGGGAAGGTTTGTTTCATATAGTTATTTATTTAGTTAGTTTCTTAGAGTGTTATTGATAGATTTTCTTCAGTGTCTCGATGCAAGAAGACTTTGAGTAACTTATTCTTACTCAGGCCTCAATAAGATTGTCAGCGAAGTTGTATGAGTGACAACAATGTTGAATTATTACTAAATAGATGCTTAATAAACTTCTTCTTCTTCTTCTGACACCGTTCTTGCTGTTATAGTAAGGGATTTGCTATGAGAAAGAGCATTTATCTCTCCTCCAACTTCCCCTCCGACCGCCCTTTAACTACTCTGTGTTCAGACAGGTTCAATTAATTTTACATCCCTTCTGGGTTTCACTGTCGAGCTGGAAATTCTGATTCAACTCCATCCCCTTTACATTTCACCCACAGCAGTGTAGAAATGCTGAATGATAAAAACAAATTTTTAAACAACAAAAACATAATTACGGAACTTTACGACTTCGAATACTGTTACTGCACAGAATTTAAATTCTGCTTTGGGTTGTGTAGCTCGTTATTTTGATATATCATAATTTCTGTTTATGGAGAGTGTTATAACATTGCCCTGGTATCCAAAATACACCTTTCGTTTGTTACAGATCTCACTGATACTAATGAAACCTGTGACGTTGCTGAGAATGTTATTATTGGATGGCTACTTACGATAAACGTACTGAGACAGTGTTGCTTCGTTATAATAATGTTATATTTGACATTTGTCATTCTCATATGCGTATGTTTATTAGATATAGGC
>NW_019059605.1:591547-634676 GCF_000696155.1 Zootermopsis nevadensis | reverse complement strand
AGCTTGATTAAATGGCCGGATATTTAGTCTGCATCTAATTGTAGCTTGTAACTGTGTTGTATAATAATGAAGAATCCCTATATCAGTGTTTTCTTTTATTTCAGAATCTGAAGAATCAGATAATGACAACGAATGTCTGGGTGGAACAGGTATGTACGAAATAATAAGGTTGTAAATGAAAGCCATCATAAATAAGAGAAAATTATTACATTCTGAGCAAATATGGATACCAAATTGATTCTTTGAACAAAAACACAATTTCTTGACGTTTAACATAAGCAAAAAAATATATATTTATATATAAACTTTACAGTAATGGTCATTTGAAATCTCAAGTGCATCAGGGCAACATTCAAACAACACCATCGAGTCTCACATGTGTCATGGTGCTAAGGACTGAGATCGTAATATTAGTCAAGAAGTTTATTACCAGTTTACCGGACGTCTTTGTCCTGGTAAACATACGATGTACTCGTACATGAAATTCGAGATGGCAGTGCTTATTTTACTTCTTTGGTCTCAAGGATAATCTGATTTCCATATTAGTAACTTTTTAAAGAATTTAAAATAATTAATTTTATAGCAGAAGAAAGATAGCATAACTTAGTGATCTGTTGGTGTATATACACGCAATACTTGAAATGTCACGAAAATTATATGTATGAGATTCACAAGAAACTTTTTAGATACGTAACATTTATGTAAATGTAGGCCCACATGTAATTATCGAACTTATCGATTTTACTATCAATTTTTTCCCCTCCTTTTAATACATCTCTCTTAGGATAAAATAATATTTTCAGCTTGTTGCTTTCCGCAGAATATACTTCTGCAATGTTAAAGTCCGGGAGGAGATGCTGAATAATTTAATATGATCTTACAAAAAATGTTTTGCTGAGGGAAATGACAGGGGTAAAGTGAGGTTTTGGTCGTGTGCTGTAGCTTACAGGGGAGTCGTGATTTGTCCATGGTCTCTGGTGGTGTGGGTGAAGAGGAAAATAACCCGATAAGGAAGAGGACGTTCGATCAGTCTGATCCGTTACTCTGTGCTAAATCACAGGCGTATATTACTGTGCAGCCAGTGGTCCATGTTTTCGAGTTGGTCTTTATGTCCCTCTTTTCACCATTAATAAGAGTGGAATTGCAGCTGGCAAGCACCAGAATGTTATTTTTTTAATGACGTCAGAAAGAGATGAAACAATTTATTTAGTCGCTGACACCGTCTTCATGTAAACGATTAATTATTCTGGACAGTCCGAAATTCTATCCCTCTCTGGACTATTCCACGATTGGCCAACGCTTGTAAAGGAATATGCGTCAAAGACGAGGAAAACTATAAAGTATGGGGCTTATGCAAAATATAACCGTGCACCAAAACGGATTTGCTAATTTCTACCCCACTCGGCCTGAATCAGTAAAGAATACCAACGGTAGTAGTATAAATAGTGTAATTATATTGATATAACAAACAAATCATACGGTATTCCCGCCGCGCAACAAATTATCTGTATTTGTCTTCGTATATACTAAATATAAACAATGTTTTAAAATTGAACAACTTATTTAAAATCAAATCAAATAAAATTTAAAACATTAGTTATCTTGTATTTGACGGTAAATTAGCCTTTAGGTACTTATCCTTATCAGTAAAGCGGTATGGTCAATTTTAACTTTAGTAGCTGAAACAGCATTGTCTTTAAGTAATCATTCGAATGTCGAGATGTGGAGTAATAGCTGGGCTGTTGCAATCAGTCGTAACACTAAAATGTTGCACCGGCCACCCAAAATGAAGTTACAGCTCTGCTACACCAGTTCTGCCGATAAATGCTGCCTCGTCCCTTGAAAGGTTTGGCGTTCACTCAACATTTCGTTTTCGTCACAGCTCCTGTCAGTCGCCGAAATGAATTACGACGTCTTCTACTTCCTCTTGCCATCAAGCATTTCTTGTTCACTTTTCGTTTTCAATTTTCTCCACACGTTGATGTAATGGTCTTGCTCTTTTTTTTTTTACTTCTAAGAAAATCAAACACTTTGTGGCTTTCATTTTCACTCGAGTATCTTGTACGCATGTAATTGCTCAAAAATTAGAAATATATTGCAGAACCTTCTTCATCTTCAGGCTATTCGGTTCTGACGATGACTACAACAAAAGAAAATATGGTTCTCAACAGTTTCCCCGCCGATAAATCTGACATGCTTTTCGTTGTTTTCCTCAGACTTTGCAGGAGAGTTCTGGGATAGAACTTTCAAACATGTCACAGTCGCTTCCTTCTCTATACTTAGGTATTCCTCATTCGTGATTTTTTTCTATTCTGTTCTGTAACGTCTAACATCGGAAAAAGACGTTTTTAAGTCAGTCTTAGGCCTGTGTGCGCTGTACGCTCGAATCGAACAATAAGATTTTCTTTTCACTTACGGGATATAGTGCTTATCTGATAAATCTCAAAATATTCAGTAGAAGATTCCGCATAGTTCTATGAAAGAACAATGGTCTATGTATCAAGAACGAAATTAATATTTCTACAGTTCCACGTCAGTTACTATCACGCGTGACATTGTGCGGTATCAAAACAAAGAAACCATTTCACAATTATCAAGTGACAAGCAATCTGCATTACCAGTGTTGCCAACTACACTTTGTCATTACATGATTGTTTTTTATTGTGTATAATTTTTGTTTGATATCTATTAATCCAGGTCATCATTGGTTATTATTTGTATTCTTCTCTGTTCTGCGTCACTTAAACACATACAGCATATATTTGTTTATAATAAATTAATTCTATGCCCTAATTTGGACCACGGGCATGACAGAAAACAGAAATGCAAAGAAAAAGTCTTAGGTGGTATTGAATACGATCCATGTCAGCGTGTTTCAAAACATGGGCAAAACGAATGGCATGCAATGATATCTTTCATGCATGAATGAAGTACCAGAGTAATTTTAATGAATATTAGTTGTTCTAAAGCTGTAAGAACGCTGGCCTTGTAATCCTGGGGTCTCGGGTTCGATTCCCGGCGGTGCCCGAATTTATAACTTGTGTTGGGCAAGGCCGTGGTCTAGGCAACACGGAGTTTTCCTCCGGGGGCTTCCCCGGTTTCTCCGTGGCATCCCAACAATTCACACACAGAAGAAGGCAATGGCAAACCACTTCTGGATCATCTGCCAAGAACGTATATATGAACAGGTCCCAGTCCGAGAAAAGGATGGAAGGATCCTGTTCATATGGACCTGTCGTCAGACAGAACACTAAATAAATAAAGCTGTAAGAGTCCTTGATCGGTTAGACAACGTAAAGCTTACTAATGTCATTGTATGTTTATTTATAATGATATGAAATTCTTCAACTGTTGTAGCTTTTACATTTGGTATTTCCGTATTCATACATACTTTAAAAGCGCTCCACTTCCATACGTAAGGGTTGTACAGTCATGTTCTTCTGTTTCCTTGATCGGTTTTTGACATTCCCGCAGGTTATACGTTTAAGATTGTTTTCCTGTGTGAAGCCTCTGTCGGTATACTTGAAGCTTGACCTGATAGTGGTATTAATGCCACGATAAGGCCAAAATCGTATGAGCGATTATCAGACACGCTTCACCGCAACCTCGCGTCATGTTATCACACAATCGATTCCATTGTCTGAGTCTCAGGAGTCGAACTCGTTACGCAAGGCTTCAGTCACGCGCTTTCCTAGTTGCGGCATAGAGTACGAATAGAACCAGGTTGTGTGATGCCAATTGCTTTGAAGGAGAAACCATTTTATTCAACACTTAGCCTAACATCAGTGAATATTGGGTTGGGATCCTTCGTGCTGAAGAGAGCCAAGCAGGTTTCGACAGGCTCTACAACCGAGTAGAAGATATTTTCCTTCCGTCGATTTATTTGCCCTGCTCATTCATTTTTCCATCTTCAGTGCTTTCCGATCATTGGTCTCTGTCTCGTGGGAAACCAAGAGCGAAACGGGCAAGAATCAATTTATAATGGCGTACAGTTACGCAGAAAATGAGTGTTTAATGTTGAGAGGAGGAAAGTTGATTCAAAGAAAGGAAAAGTCCTGGTCGTTTTGTTACGATGTGGGTTTCTAGTCGATATGCAGTTCTCTTAATAACCGAATTACTGAGAATTTACACCTAAGGGCAAGTTTTAGGTGAGGTTAAGTTGGGTAAGATTAGTTTAGTTTTCTTTAGTTAGGCAAGAGTAAGTTTGTTTACATTAGTTATGGTAAGATCAGTTTAGGTTAGTGTTGTTTAGGTTTGCTTTGGAAGAGGTTCATTGGGTCTGGATATTTCTTTCTAATTTTTGCTTAAATTTCTGTTTTCTTGGTTTTAAAGTTATTTGGTTTTTGTTTTATTTGTTTCGGTCTTTTCGGGATTCGGTGTTATATTTTTCGTGTTTCTAAAAATAAGCTGCATGAAGGGTGTAATTTTGAATATGGCCATATTACTGAAAACGTTCTGAAAATGATTTACAGTAGATTCCAGGAGCGCCAGAAACTCTGAAATGCATTTATAAAATCAGAAACAGGATATTTTTGTGACCGCAATCAGTAGAGCTACTGAAAATGTATTTTTTATATTTACTATTGTTATTGAAATATAAAGTATCAGCAAGACGTTCCGAATTATACGTGTAGATATTTTAATAGATATCGATGCTGTCTTGAAATGTTGAGAAGCTGTCACATAATTAAACACCTTGCGGACGAAAGGGAACCAATGTCTTCTGTCTACCTTTTATGTTTCTTAGGATTGTTACGACCTACACCCAGCCAAGTGAGATGTGACGCCATGAACAGTTATTTGACGGTCACTTTACTACTTGGTTATGGTGTCGTTAAAAGAATATTTCGTAGGTCAGTGGAAAAGGCTTGAAACTTTTTAAGACACATTTCTTTAGCTTCGAGTAAAAGCTGACCATGGTGCACGAAAAGAGATCAATTAAAATCGACGGAAATGAGAAACAAGCCGTATTATTTATTTATTTTATGGAACTGATACCTCGTCTTTTGCAGGAATGGAACGACTATAAGCTGAAATGGAACCCGGATGATTATGGCGGTGTTGACACACTGCATGTCCCGTCAGAACACATCTGGCTGCCCGACATAGTGCTGTATAACAAGTGAGTACGACGACGGAGATAACAACTGACCGTCTGCCACCGTAACTTACCTGCAGGAAAATTTCCGGCCTCGTACTTAACATTCAAGAAACCGTGAAAATTAAATATACATAATAAACTGCTTAGTTAAAAGATTTTAAAAAAATACCTCAATGATATTAAAATATGCCTATGTCACTTTCGTTATACAATAATAAATTTATTTCAGCTTACAATTTAAATGGAAAATGTTACCTGGAAATTTCATGGGCTAGAATACATTTTGAGAACCTAATAAGCGTTTAGCTTGCCAAAGGATTCCCGGCATTTCGTGGAAATAGTTTCTTTATCAGTAGCTACACAAGACTCGACCACTGGACCACATATGATGATCCACCTTAATCCAATCCAGCCCACAACCTCGCGCTCTATTTCCGTAAGACCCATTTCAAAAGTAACCCCCCCCCCCCCCCCCCGCCTCCCGATATATATGCTTACTTTTCGCAGAATGGTCTCTTTCTTCTATGATTTAAAACTAAAATTTTGTTTTTGCATTTTCTTTCGCCACGCGTTCTACATGCTCTGCCAATATTGTCCTCCTTGATTTAATCACTTTAATAATATTTTGTGAAGCGTTTAATTTATGAAACTTCTGATTATGCCTTAGTTCCAGTGTGTCGTTACTTCCTATTCTCTTGGTCAAAATATTCCCCTGAGTATTCCGATCTCAAACATCCTCACTCAGTGTTTTTCACTTTGGACGAGAGATGAATTCCTAGAGATACATTAAATAGAAACGAAAATTATAATTGGGTTTACCTTAATCTTTGGTTTAACTGGGAGACTGGAATTCAATTTGATGGATACAGTCTACTGGGATGTCCGGCGACTCATCGCCCTGATGATAGATGCAACAAGTACCTCAGAAACGTCGGTAAACTTAATCAGGCTGCACGGCGCATCATGAAATCACGACGGGAATTTAATTTGTTTTTAACTACTTCGTAATTGCAATGCACTGTCGTTTTTCCCCGTATCATGCTATGAATGAGTAGGCGACTGTATTACGAGAAAGCGAGAGGAGTGATATTATATGGGCTGCTGAGTGGTTTCCACAACGGAGCTGTCTCAAGTAGCAAGATCATGAAACGTAAACACTCAAAAGTGTTCTGTCGCCAGGGAAAATGATAGACTGTCTATTCCGCCGCCTTAAGAGCGACTTGTGATTTAAAGGTTCAAGGAAAAGAATAACCAGGACCTTATATATAAACAAAAAAATTAAAATTATTTATAATTACCCATATTTAAAACCACAAATCATTGTTAGATATTTTTGATTGTAATCTTCTTTCCTTTAGCCCAGAGTCTGATAATAATGCACCCATCACACCACTGGACCTCAAGCGAAATTTTTACCTTTTCTGTATAGGATACACTAATGTGAATATTTAAAAAATGTACGTACGAAGTAATTTATTTTATTGTACATTTATATTTATAATTATGTAGGAAGAACGAACCCGAAAACAAGATATAAACTTCGTGACAGATTAGATGGGGCTACATTTTGTATTATTCGTGAAAATATCTGGATAGATGCTGCCGTAATAAGCGGGTGCATTGCTTAAAAATGACACAGACAAACTTTTATACTTCTACGGATGTCTCAAGTGTCACCAGATTCGCATGGCGTCCATCATATTTGTTTGCGCGGGGTGTTTTGGTAGAGACTCCTTCATGAAGGATTCCCCGTGTTCCGCCTAGCTGGGGTTTTCTCACTTGAGGGAATTGAAAAATTCGAAAAATCTTTCGATATGAATTCTTTTCAGTTTTCTCAGTGTTACTTGATATTGTAATGCAAGAATATGACGGCGTTTTACAAATTTTTCATCCTTTACTCATCTTTACCTTTTGAAGGTGTCGGCTAAGGCGCAGTGATGTGTTTCGGCTCGTTTGGTTTCCAAATCTCGCTGTAAATGTACCGATAAACATCCCAGTAACCAGTCCTTCATTTCAGGCGCTGTGTTACGGAATTTTTCAGGTTTGAATCATGCTCTGAACATGAATGTGTGCGTGTTTTATCCAAATTATCTCTTCCTTATATAAGATTTAGGCTTCGCAGCGGTGAATGTAGCGATGCTGGTTTACAGTAATAATTTTTTTGGGACGTTATTGTTCGTGGCCCTCATAAAACATTACTTTCTGCTGCCGATATTAACAAGTGTTGTTATGACTGTCATGTTGGAAATTTTTAACGTGTGTTTTATGTAACTTTGATTAATTTTTTAACTCATGAAATATTCAAGTTATAATAAAATAGTGAGTGTGACTGAAATAATAAACGATTTTCACTGTATACTGTAGCTATAGGATGCATGCAGTATGCAAATATACGCAGCTGAATATTGATAGCAGAGAATCTGCACGTGTGCAGCTCTTCGGGAACTATCTATCTAAATGCATTCCGTACCGCAAATAATTCGATTTTCAATGAACTTGGCGCCCCCTGTCATTCATTATCATTACCATAATTCCTTAATCATAATAAACATGAATGTTACATTTATGGAAAAGCTAATGTGAAACTAAATTAAACAGAGCTGTGTAAGTCCCCACTCGGAAATTTTCCTTTGTTTTTTCAGTCCATGCATTCCACGAGGTAATTAAACTATATCACTATCATGTGATAAATATATAGTGTGTACCTCCATGGAACAGAGGCCTTCTTAAAAAATAGTTATCAGCCAGCGGGCGAATAATTTCCCACCCTTTACAGAACCCAAAAATTTCATCACTGTTGCTTATCGATCTATCTTGATCTAAATGGAATCAGTCCATATCTTCAAACCCTGTTTCTTTAAGATCCATTTCAAAATTATTTTCCCATTTACGTCTAGGTCTCCTAAGGAGATTATTTCATTCAGGGTTTTCGCCTAATATTTTAAAGAATTTCCTATCTCTCCCAAAGTCAAAGAATCTGTAATGTGTTTCAGTGCCGACGGGAACTACGAGGTGACCATCATGACGAAGGCGATACTCCATCACACAGGGAAAGTGGTGTGGAAACCCCCTGCCATCTATAAGTCGTTCTGTGAGATAGATGTGGAGTACTTCCCATTTGATGAACAGACGTGCTTTATGAAGTTCGGTTCCTGGACCTATGACGGCTACCTGGTCCGTGTACATCTTAATCTATCTTTGCTTATTAGCTGAGGGGAAGGATTTTCGGGTTTGCAATTTATGCTCCGGAATTTGTGTATTCTATAATTATGTCCATTTAAATGAAGATAACTCAATAATTTAATAACCCTGAAAAATATTTGTATATTCGGGAAATATTATCTCAATTTATTTTAATTTCCCGTGTTTGCTAAATCCATAAAATTATTTTTCGTGGTTATTAACACAATAAATTTTCCTATTGCTTAAAATGTCATACCGAAAAACAAATAAGTTAATCTCTATCTTAAGGCTGTAGGCCAAAATATGGGTATGTGGTTTGGTCTAAAATTATCTTAGAATCATTTCCACAGGCGGAGTTTGTATAAATAGTGTGGAACCTTTCTGTAACCGATAGCGTCAGATTTACAGTTTTTAATGAATAACGATTACGAAACGTGGGATGTTCTAAGGTACTACTTAACTGTTTCCTTCGAGGAGCTGAGTAAGGCCACAAAACTCTTAGGATGATATGTAAAATTTGAGGTCATTACGGTGATAACGATAATGGTAATGTTCTGGATTTTTGCAGCAAAGATAGTAATTCTCTGGGCCGAGATTAGAAGTCGGGGTGCCCCGAAAACGAAGAAGGGGTGCTAAGATAGCGGCTGCGACGTTCGTCGGAGAATAAATTATCTATGTAAACAGAAAAAATCTTAACTTCATCTTTGCTCTGATTATAATTTCATTTAAGTAACGCGTTGCTGCGTAGTTCCCATTTGTGAGCTCCCATTTTGGCCCTCAAAGGACCTCTTCATTCGATTAGGGACCTTCCAAATGCAGAATTCAGTCTCCTGACGTAGTGCGTGTCGTCGTTCTCCTCTGAAAAGCGGATGACGCCGTGTTTCTCACAAACATAAACTTCTGTTGTGTTGTCACGTGCCACTGTCTCTAAGGCGAATTTCAAACGTTACAATTTCTGTGATTTTGCTGAGAGCCATACGACGTAAAGAATTGTGTGTTTTGACATTCAAAAGTTGCGTTGTGTGCACATTTTCATTTGTTCGCGTTTATTCATGGTTTTAATTTCCATTTTAATCGAAACAGTGCAGCTGTAATCAATTTCATCAACACGTGAAAATGATGTCGGCATTTCTGACAGTAATTGCCAATACTTTAACAAAACATTGAAAGTCGGTGTCAGTCTAGAACCAGACGCAGAGAAAATTATATAATTGTGCGTTAATGTGTCTTAAGCAGAATGTAGGCAAGATTATTTCGTAGCTAAATATACTTCTAAACTGTGGCAAACTTCAAATTCTTGGGAAGGAAATTAACAAATCAGAATTACACTCACGGAGAACGTATGAACAGAGTAAATTCGGGGAATGCTTGCTAACATTTTTGAACTATAGGTGTAGTTATACGCGAATTGCCGCGTATGTCAAAAACGAATAAAACGGGATACGTAGAAATGCCTGTGAATTTTCTGATTTATTCTCCATTAAAATATAATGATTCTCCTCGTGATACTGAAAGCGCATATATTGAGCGGCGCCAAATACATTTTTTTTTATTTAATCTCGAACACTGAATGTATCTTTTTAGATTAAGCATTAAGTCATTGCAGTTCTTGAAAATTACCGTTGTAATTAGCTTTTATGTTTCTACATATGAACGTACAGTAACCCGTGACTTGTACCTGAAATTTAAACGATTTCTTATACGGACTTGAGGGTATAATATGATGACTTTCTGGTAGGTGGATCTGCGTCATATTGCCCAGTCGCCTGACTCTGATACCATTGATGTGGGGATCGACCTCCAGGACTACTACTTGTCTGTAGAATGGGACATAATGCGTGTGCCCGCAGTACGTAACGAGAAGTTCTACAGCTGCTGTGAGGAACCCTATCTCGACATCAGCTTCAACATCACTCTCCGCAGGAAGACTCTGTTCTACACCGTTAACCTCATCATTCCATGTGTCGGTATATCGTTCCTCTCAGTGCTGGTTTTCTACCTGCCGTCTGATTCAGGAGAAAAAGTGTCCCTCTGCATTTCCATCCTCCTGTCACTCACAGTGTTCTTTCTGCTGCTCGCTGAAATCATTCCTCCGACCTCTCTGACCGTTCCTCTCCTAGGAAAGTATCTTCTCTTCACCATGGTACTCGTCACTCTTTCAGTAGTCGTCACCATAGCCGTGCTCAACGTCAATTTCCGGTCTCCGGTGACACATCGCATGAGACCCTGGGTACACCGTCTGTTCATACAGTTACTCCCAAAGGTGTTATTCATAGAGAGACCGAAATCAGAGGACTCGGTCGACGACGACGAAGACGAACTCAAACCACCAGAAGTTCTGACAGGGGTGTTCGATGTACCCACTGACATGAACAAATATGTGTTTAGCGGGAATAGATTTAGCTCGGACTACGATATTCCAGCCTTACCTCCACGTTTTGATATGGGTTCTTCGGGTGGTACACCTTGTTTCGGGGAACCTCCGCTGCCTCTTCCGGGAGCTGACGACGATCTATTTGGTCCTGGAACGGGATGTGTGGCTGGTACAGCAGCGGCGGTTTGTGGCGCTCATGATCACAGCCCGACGACCTTCGACAAACCATCGCACGAGATGGAGAAAACCATCGAGGACGCCAGGTTCATAGCGCAGCACGTCAAGAATAAAGACAAATTCGAAAATGTGAGTACATGTTCCCTCTTTCTGCAGTCATTCTGTATCATATAAAATCCATGTATCAGCGAGGAGTAGGGATAGAAGTTTGTTTGGGGCAGCGACTGTCCTGAAAGGCATTTTCCGTGGTTTAATCTGCTCTCAGTTTCTTTAACGACATTTTGTCGACTGAAATTGATCCTATAACGTTGAATGGAAGTATGGTAGGTGACGTATTGTTTAATCAAATCTAAGAAATGCAACACGCGTTAATGTGATTTTGTCATGTGAAATAAAATTCCTTTATCCACTGTCAAATCAACCGTGAAAACTTTACGAAAAGTAGTCTTCTGTCTTACTTCGTGGTTCATTGGTACCACACACACTGGAACACAGCAGATCTGATCAGATAAAATGCTTTGTTAGCCAGCTGCAACCAATCTGGTATCGTTTTACAGCTCGTTTTTCAAAGTGTAAGCCGTACTAACACCCTGACCTATTTTTATTTTCTGTTTCTCTATGTAAGTTATTTTCTGGTGAGTATTGATTGTGTTTACGTTCTTACCAATGGAAGGGCTTCAGCTTCAATATTGAGATGAATCCTTGAAGACGAACAACTTAAATACAGCATCGCCATCAACATCGTGACAGAACACAGTGCTCTTATGAATACGGCACTGCTGTCTTCTTATTTCATACAAAGAGTGGAATTTCTTGATCAGCTAAGCAACTGACAGCTTTGCAATAAGGGGCACGTTGCTTTAAATATGCATCGTAAATTTTACGCAGTGCTTTAAAACCGGTAAGAAGCCCCACAAGGTTCGTTGCCGGCAATGATTTGCATTCCTTTTTACCACAGGACAGCTTCTGTACAGTTTTCAAAATGTCACAGTGGGCTGCAGTGAATTTAGGTTAAATGAACTGGTGCGTTAAGTTCTTTATAACTGTGCATTAAGTCTGCCTGCACTCCCACGGTGTCAGACCGTAATGGAGTAAGCTACAGTGTATTCGATTTAGATCACATCTGAGTGACGCACTGCATTTTTCTTAGTACGCGACGCATTGATCATTGATCATTGATCAACGTTCCGTTGCAGAGACCGTGAGAAGGCACGTGGCGCTGCAGTAGGAAATTAGAGAGAAGGGGACAGAAATGCTGTAGTTAGAGACGCGTGTAACCGGTGCACACTGTTTCCCAAGTGGGTGTGATCTGTGTTCATTAGTTTCCACCTCGCAACCTGTGATGGCGGGCAGCGTCTGCACAGGCTGGAAGGAGTCTGTAGTAACCAAATGGGCCAGTGGTCTCTGTCCATAACTGCAGGTTATTGACGCAACAAATAGGGTGTGTAATGTTCCGTATTCTTTGCGTGAAGAAACGTGTCTCTTTAACAAGTGTTAAAATTCTGTTGCTACGCGTGTGGTAGGTTTTTTATTTTATGCTATTTGATTTTCGTCCCGGTAGAAATGTAGCATTAGTCAATCGATTTACATCTTATAAAAATTTACAAATCATTCAATACCGATTCCAAAACACATAATTGTATGACGTCATTTACTTTTTTACGTCATCATCATCATCGTCACTGGCTCTACAGCCGTGTGTGGGCCGTGGCCTTCAACAAAAGCTTCTTCCATTCCTCCTCATTCACAGACAATCCGTTTGAGTCCATCTGGCAGTTGCTTTATCTGATTTCGTAACAGTTGCTTTTTGTCAGCCCCACGCCCAACCCCCAACCTGGAGGACCAGACCTCCGTACTTACAGCCCCCAGAGGTAGGGTAGCCCAGGTATTGGGTACCTCGGGGGTACCATTCCACGTACCCACTGATGTGGGTCCCTGAAGGATTTACTTTCTTACCTATTCTTTAATATTATAATCTCCCCTTTTAGTAAAGCGTAAAAATTAAAATATGATAAACTATAATTCTATCTGTTTCGTACTGACGTCAAATTTATTCTCTTATGTTAAGGAAGGAACACAGACTGAGGGTGTTTCAGAACGGTGCTGAGGAGAATATTTGGACCCGATAGGGATGAATTTACAGGAGGCTGGAGTAAATTGCATAATGAGGAACTTCTTCATTTGTGCGATGATAATATCAAGGAAATGAGAAGGGCCAAGCATTTAGCGCACATGGTGATATAAGAGATACGTACAAAATTTTTGTTGCAAAGTCTTAAGGGAAGAGTTAACTCGTAAGATCTAGGCGTAGGTGGGAGGTTAATAAAAAATTACCTTTGACAAATTGGTTTGAACGGATTGGATTAATATGCCCTAGGATATGGAACGGTGACGGTCTCTTTTAAACACGGCCGTGAACATTCTGCACCAAGGAAGGCGGGCAATTTATTGTCTAGATAGGTGTCATTTTAGGTCGTCTTCATGTAGTTAGATAATTTGGTAAATTATGAATATTCTGGGAACATTCGTTATTCGGGTTTTTAAGGTATGATCTTGACCATTACACAAGTTGTCCTGTCTGAAATATGCCGTCTGTCGTGAGCAGGTGGAAGAGGACTGGAAGTACATGGCAATGGTTCTGGATCGTCTCTTCCTCTGGATCTTTACCGTCGCCTGCGTCCTCGGCACGGCGCTCATCATCCTTCAGGCGCCTTCGCTATACGACACGACGCGTCCAATCGACATTCAGTACTCCAAGGTCGCAAAGAAGAAGATGAGAATGATGATGATGGGCCCAGAGGAGGACTGAAGTTTCCGAACATTACGATATTGCCATCTTCACAATACACCAGATTTCTTATTAAATAGTTGTTCATCGGCGTTGCACCACCTGTTTAAATTTTGCCCACAAAATTGCGATTTTTTTTTCTGAATTTTTAATTATTTTTTTTAGTTTCAATGATTTAATTGGTTGCTGAACGTGCAGAAAGCCGAACATTATTTTAAGCTTTGAATGATTTGATACAAATAGTCTCGACGTTTCAAATTTAATTTTAAACTAAATTTAGAAAATAACCTTACACCTTTTTTTAAGTTTGCATCAAATCATGTTTCGTTTGCCTTAAGGTTGTGTACAGGCATTTGAGAAAACTCGGGATATTCTGAATGGAATATTGTCTTGTAAGTTCAAACACAGTCAGGGCCAGAATCAGTGGATTTCTCTCTTCGAAGTAATGTCACCATACTGGCGCTAATCTATCGTTAATCTACATTAATGGCGCTTATGATAAGATCGGACGAAACATCTCTGCTATCTTTCTTGTTATCTTTGATATCTCATAGAGTACATTAAAATTATAAATTTTTTTCAGATTAGCGAAGAAATTTTTTCCGTGTTGAGCCCAGTTATTATCAGGTAAGAACCCTGTATATTTTGTGCTCCTGAATACGTCATGATGTGATATTTCCTTTTTGGAAATACTGTACCTAGAATTCGTAATCACGTTTTTTTCTTGTACAAATTCCATAATCGGCAAAAATTCTCAGTCATATAAAAAGGCGCCTTGGTCGTAAAACGGAAATGTAAATATTTAAATAAGTAATTCTAGTGTGCAGTTAAAGGGGTGTGTACAGTATAATTGTTACATATGATAATTTTAAAAAAAGTATTAAAAATATTTGCCCCTCACTCAAAAATCATAAGTAAGAGAGCTATTTATCCTAAATAGAAAGGTTTTATGAAGGAGAATGAACTAATATACTGTTCGTACTTCAACACATTTGTTTTGCAAGAGTTACGTGCGCAAAAAGACATTAAAACTAATGTCTTCCTATTCGCATGTGTACCAGTGACGGGGAATCTTACATCGGAACAGTGAAACGTGCAGAAAAATAGGTTGGACCACATTTGTTCCGGTTAAACTAAAAGTGTGTTTAAAAATTTTGGGTGTGATGTTTATAAGAGAGAGGTTTGAATTTTGAAAAGTCTCCTCCTGGGAGTATCGCTTGTTCGGCAGTGACGCGGTAACACACATTTATTTGTCCGTTTTAACAAGGTGAACGTCATATTATCTCAGCACTTCCAATAGAGTTAGAGAAATCCTGGTTCACTACTCGTAAATATATTGATAACTGGTTGTAATAGTATCGATAAATACAGCGTGGTGGATATTAGAAATACGTAGTAAATTTTGGGTTGGAAAACCAACATCTGAAGGGGATAGGCCACTTGGAACACCTAGACGTTGGTAGGAAGATGATACAAATGGACCTCAAACACAGCTTGAAATTGTCGACTGGATTCATCTAGCCTAAGATTGGTTGCAGGAACGTGTTTGTATGAACACGTTACTGAAGCTATGAATTTTATAAAAGGCGAGAGTCTTCCAATCGTCCTACATTCTCCGTGATTTCACCAGCATAATGGTATTTATAAAGAGTGCAGATTATGAAGATTCTTTCCAATCGTCCTACATTCTCCGTGATTTTACCAGCATAATGATATTTGTAAAGAGTGCAGATTATGAAGATTCTGGTTTTGAAATTTCCCCATTTTTCTGTTTCGTCCTGTCTTTTGAGCTTATATATTCGCCTCTGATTTTTTTCCAAGAATTTGAGAGACCACGTTTTACGTACATACAAAACATTTAATAAAATTATAGTTTGTGGCCTATACTTAAGTTTTTAAGATTTTATACAACTAAAGAGAAGACGAACTATTGTAAATTAATGGGTAACAAGCATATTATATACGTAATTGACAGTCTTTTAATGCAAACCTCGTGTTCCTACATTCTAAAATATACTCGAATTGAATTTTTGTAATTACGTTTCTCTGATTCGTAGGAAGTGCTGAGTTATGGGAATCACAGTGTTGTTTAGTAACGTATTCACTGCTGTAAAATGATAAAGAGGACAAACGCGGGAGAGGATGTTAAAGATGAACAAAACACGGACGCGGATGAAGTTTACGTGTTCCTGCTGCGGATAGGAACAAACTGAGAACACTCAAAATTGATATGTTGAAGAGTATTGTGTAATGCGTACTGGTGACACAGAAACTATGAGGTTTTCAACCGTACACCGAAAACTAATGAACGTCGAAGGCAAAGTAATAATGTGTGCTGCTTAGTTCAGTTGAAGACGAATGAAGCTATCAAGACAATCAACACGAAGAAATAAAACTGACGGATATTAAAAGGTTGTGTTTTTGCATCATAGACTGGATGAAATTAGTAGACTAATATCCATAAATTTGTAAATTATAGAAGCTGACGCAACGAGGAAAATCAACTTATGTTATTTGTAGAGTTCAATTGACGTATCGGTTGTTAAAATTAACTATTTGCGTTTTGATTTTGGATGTGGCATTGGAAAGGACTGTGTGGAACAAACCATACGAAATTCAATTTTTGCCACACTCAGAAACAGTGCTACTAATTTATAAGCGCATAAATCTAACACTGAGGGTTTACAGCCCTGAAATAATGTTACCAGAAACACTGAACGGTAATTAGAAAGTTTATTACTTTACATCCCATTCAAATCAATGTCTTCCATTTATTCCAGTTTCTATCATAACCTTGAACCCTGCTCAAGCGCTCATTTCTTACTTGAATCTCGTTGTTGCTTATTAGCGTAAGTAATTTCTCATATACTTAAATCATGCATAATTTTAATTAAGTACATTTCATTTTTCCTCTGTGATAATATACGTAAAGTAAACAATATGGTAAGATAATTAATTACTGCTCTGCATATTATCGTCTCGGAAGTAATGTTTTGAAAAAAATTATAAATTTTTATAGCCTATATATCAAGTAGCAGGTGCATTTAAAGAAACTTTCTAGAACTCATGTGTACTGTTTCATGTTTACTTGGTAGCTTTTAGGTATCCTTAGCAACAAAATGTATCTGTCTCCTGTGGATCAAATTTTACATTACCGATCATGTCTTATACCAAATGGTGAGTTTGCTATTATTATCCTTGCCTAGACGTTCGGTTTTTCCAAAAGATTGTAACTGTTACTCTGTATTTATCTTCAGATTATCTAATTACAAACTTATTTTAAATCTAAAAATAATAATAGATTTTAGACTTACCTAATCACTCTAGTAATTATGAATGCATTTCAACTTGGTATCTAAACGTTAATATTATTATTATTATTATTATACCACAATAAAGATTTGTTCTAAAATGTTTATAAATAATATGGATAAATAAATACATATGACGTAAATTTTCATTTTTGCAACACAACAAAAATTGCATTTCAGTATAAATCACGCTACACAAAGTGAACACTTACGGCTGTGTACTTGCATAGAGACTGGGAGAAGCGTAAGATATCATTATAGGGACTTTTCTATCAAGTTGGTTTCTAGTGTCATAAACAAACACAAAACGCATTTGTATATTTAATAGTTGGCGTGGTCAAAGAACCCCACTAAGTTCTGAGACGTGTGTATGTATGTGTGTATGGGGGAGATACGTAGATGCCGTATAGGCTTAGTACGAGTTGATTTTTTTTATCATAATTTAGAATTGTACTATAAATGGAATAACCAAATAGATAGTTTGAAATACGGGCTTTAAAGTTACGATAAAGTAACTCATACTGGAAGAGAAAGTCAAAGTTATTTTTGTAATAAAATAAGAGAGTAACGCCAGAGGTCTTATTTGACTGCTCCAGTATTTTCTCGCTCTCTGCCATTTTATTCGCAACCTTACGAAGCTAATTTACCTTCAGCTGGTTTCATTGTCTGTCCTTCCGCTCTCTTTAAAGCCTTCATAAAAATAATTTCGGGCAAGAACAATGTGACGGAAAGAAAGCCACGTGTCACTGCTTCTGGGGTTATAAAAATTTCAATACGCAGTCAAAAGCAGTAGTTCATAACGTTAGTCAGAATTTAGTAATTACGTAATTCTAAGTATAGCTTGCATTAGGCAGCGTGGTTTTATGGATTAATGAATAATGATCACAACTGGGATGGGGAAGTGTTAATAGGGGTTTTTAATTTTCTTAAGGTATTAAACTCACTAGCGAGATGTCGAAAAGAACTCTTAATCTAACTTTGTTTATACACAGACTGGACAATTTTTTTTTTTTTTTTGGGGTTTTAAACTCACTAGCGAGATATCGAAAAGAACTCTTAATCTAACTTTGCTTATACACAGACTGGACAGCAAATGGTCAACCATTTGTTGACTTCAGTTTGTTCTATGAGATTCTAAAAACACTCCAGATTATAGAAAGAAAAAGTCGAATGTTTTGTATATTTGGAATACAAAGTGTAAAAAACAGGTATTATGTACTGATTCCATGCTCTTGTTTTTATTTGGATTAAATTAATCGTCCATGCAGTACAGATCCTGGCTTTCCTTTCACAAAATGAGGTATTTAAATTAAATGGTTTTGGTGTAATTTTGTAAGGGTTTGAAACTGAACAATTAACCCTATAAGCTTGCACGGTGCTTGCTTTGAACCTGGTGGTGGTAATAAGAAGCAAGCACTAGTTCCGCTTCCTGTTTCCGGCTAAAGCTGCCATGCTGCCACAGTCCCTTCTCGGATGTCGTTGCGTGTGCATTTTAGAATACACGTGTGTGTGTGTGTGAAGGCTGTTCGTCTGCGTTGTAGTGAAACAAAAGAATAATGTTGAAGGTTGGCGGGGGATTTCTTGATCATGAAGGAACTACAGCAGAAATGTGAGCTTTGGGATTCGACGGAGCAGAACACAGCAGTTTTAGTGAAAATGAAGCAAGTCTCTGAAGGTAAGTTGAACAAACTTTTGTTTACTGGTTATTTGTATGTGTAGTATGTTGGGGGGTTTACCCAGTACCAACGTCTGTTACTTTGATAAATGGGCGTGTTTTGTACACTGTTGATGTGTTTCTGTATGTCGATCATGAAAAGTAGTTCCCTGTGGTGTCCACAGCTCAGTTGCCAACGTGTTACATGCATTACTGTTGTGGCCATTCGCAAGTGAAACTTATTAATCATGTGTAAGAGTTAGTGCGCTCAGGAAGAAAAGTGGATAGCACTCTGAAGTTTAATGGCTCTTGTGTAGTCTATTAATATTGGGCAATTATGATATTTTATTGGGACATGTCTGTTGTCTGTGATTTAAGTTACAACAGTTATAGACACCACGGTTCGGAAACTGCTTCTGTTTGCATGTAAAAAGACAAAAATGCCTGTTCTGTAGGGTAGATTAACTAGATGGCTTGCGGAATCCGAAGGTTCATCACCGAATTAACCAAAGCCCTCCACCGGACCCTATCCTGGAACAACAAAATGCAGTCTCCTTCAACTACTTTCTCCCATAGATCCCGCCTGACATTATCCTCCCATCTACGTCTAGGTCTCCCCAGCGGTCTCTTCCCCTCAGGCTTCCCAACCAATACCCGGTGCACACCTCTTGTCTCATCCATGCGCTCTACATGCCCAACCCATCCCATTCTTCTTGACAATGTTGGGGGAGGAGTCTTGTCTTTGTTTTGTGTCCAATTGGTCATTTGGCAGATGACTCAGAACATTGATAATGAAATGAATTATTTTTATTAGCATGTTATCAACATGATCACGTGCTGTTACAAGGTGTATGTCCGAGATACAGAGTCATATCAAAGGGTTGATTAAATTGTTCTTGACAGAAGTCGCATTGCTTTACGTACAGAAACGGTAGGCTTGTGTAACAGAATGTGAAGGACACTGAACGCAGTGTCTGCTTCGTAGTTTTACGCTCCGAGAATCATGTCAATCAGAGATATGGAACATTCCGGGTACAGGTCTGGACAGGCCCGGTTTGACAGTCCACGCCGGTGGGCTGCGTCATATTCGTGGTGCTCGACAGGTTCGTACATGTCAACCTTCTCCGGAGGAAGTCTGAAAGCGACAGATGCCCTTGAGTATCACGTGGTGTTGTAACAACTGTTTATCTCGTTCAGTAGGGGCGTGTGTACGCCAAGGCAACTAGAAACTGGAAATCAAACTACTTTCATTTTTCAGTTGATAACCAGTTTCTTCTGGAATGCCTGCACATAATTGAAACAGTTGCTCCGTAATAAATATTTCTTTCTTTACATGTATGTTGAGCAAACAGATAAATTATTTAATTTTTAATACTTTTAATATCTTTAATTATATCACGAGTTTGATATGTCGAAAACCAGAGCCATTACAATGAGTTTTTATAGCCGTCATATTGTTTAATTATTAAAACTTACGAGAACAAGATTCGAAGCAGTTCTTCTAGAATACTTGCTTTAGGTATCAGTCGTTGAGCAGTTTCACACAGCGCCCTCTTAATGCAAGACCGACCCTCTATTCCTGCCCTGAAACCAAAAGACATTGATAATACAGGCACGGAGACATCGCATAAATATGCAGGTTTACGCTGAGTTCTGTTGCAAATTTATTCACCCTTGAATAAAAATGGGAGAGACAATGTAGGTCGAATGCCACCAGACTGGAGTCTTTATAAAGTTGAAAAATAATGTCACCGAGATGCTGAAGCATGTGTTCTGAGGAACAGACTCGCATTTAATCTGACGCAGAATATAAATTACCAAGGGTACAGCAGGAGACGTTCTGGTTTTCATACGTAACCAGCCTTATAACATGTTAAAATACATTTTATGGGGTATATAAATTAAAGACAGTAATATTTTTTAAATATTTCAGTCATTTATCGGACCAGCACCGACGGTGTGATCCAGCAGCGAATTAACTGAGCCAGTTTTAAAATAAATCTCTCAAATTTACCTCATTTTGTTGTAAGTTCAAAATAAATGGAATTACAAAGGGACCTTATGCCCATCTCAGTCTGATTCCACAAAATCTCATACCAGACCAAAAAACACATGTGGGAAAAAAAAATTCTTTAGAAGCTGTTAGTCACCCAGCTCGTCACAGAATCCTTAGATTCCCGGTATTTTGTGGAACATGCAAATTTGTTATCGTATTCTCAGATCGTTAGGCAGATAAATTTGGTCACTCCTCAGACACTAGTAGTATTTTTTCCTCCCTTCGTCTACTTCAGGTCTCACAAGCGTTATTCACACTTCAAATTTTCCGAACAAAACGTAGTACGCATTTGTCTCCTTTTTTCATGCGTGCAACACCTCCCGATTATCTTGTTCTGCTTCATCCGTTCAATCTAATATTATTTTATAATTAATTAATTCTCGGGCTACCAGCCGTGTCCGATGGTTGAAAGGTGAAAACACAAACGTTTCGAGAACCGTCTTCTGTAGTAGATGGTAGCCCGAGAAGAATTTGTTGTACCTCGTCGCCGTGAAAACTTCAGATCATACAAAATTCGGTGACTTTGTTCAACTGCAGAATTCACATAACGTCAAATGAGGCGGAAGGTTACGAGGTCGTCGTACACTGCCTGTAGACAGTCCCTTCATTAAAGTGGAGAAACTGAGGAAAACGACTAAAACCTATAAAATTAAAGTCAAAATTGTTACAGATACACAAAGTTTCTTAGTATATTTGAGTAAATATGTATTTAATTACGGTCAACTATTTCTTTAAGGCATTAAACATGTTTGTTTTGTTAACGCGTTGTAATCCGTTTAAATTGTTTTAGTCTCTTCGTAAGAGCGACAAATTATGGATGTCCGAAACTTGGTTATTTTTAAAATGTACTGATTACGTAACTGAGCCAGAAGTCTGAAAGGCTAATTAACAGACGTGTACGACAATTAACCGAGAATTAATAAAGAAATTCAGTGGTTTGAAGTGGCAACAAAAGACTCAATTTAGCAATAGGAATATTACCATGTTTTACACATTAACTGGTATGTGAAGTACTCAAATCTTTTTTGAGTAAATTTTTAAAGTAAGTTATAGTTTGAAAGGAATCCAATAAAATTCTCTTAAGGTTTAATTAGGTATGTAATCCGACTTATCTCAAGTGGTTTCACTGAGTGCAACAACGATATTCTGACATTTTCTATACTGAATTATCTTGTTGCTTCTGTTCCAACCGCAACGTCGGTGCGCGTTGTGTCAGACTGCGTCACACCTGCAGCCAATGCAATACTCACGCGTCCATCGCCGCCTCCAGTCTGAGGTAGAATTCCCTTCTCCGACGTCTTAAGGTGAAGGGCGGCACAATTCGATGAGTTTCTGTATCCCGAATGGTTTGATTTGGCAGCTCGTACGATATGGCCCAATTAAGGCCTATAGTGTAGATGTCTAAGTCATCAGTCAGCGTCTTCCAGGTCGTGCAGAATGCTACCTGTAGCCGAAATATCATAGTCTTTAGCGATGAGACTTAGCTTGGCGTGTAGTACGAGGCGAGTTGTTCAAATTCTTTCTTATATAATGTTCTGTACCAGAATTCTGCCTGAGACTTAAGGTCTTCATGACGGCGAAGATTCCGATGTTGGTCTTCTCAAAAATAACACAGTATGTGCCTACGAAATTTTGGTATCTATCGGAAAAGTCCGCACGGCGTTTTCTAGCCAGATGACCAACATGGACAAAAATTTATACTTTTTCGGTCTAAATTATTTGTTGTAGCCACGCGTATGCAGGATCATGACCAAGATAAATTGAGTGTTGCCTGGGATTTTATAATTCAGAGATTTTGAATTTTATAAGGTCGAAAATCATTGAACGTACACACAGCAAGTGTTTTATACCTGCTGAATTTCAGCTTCATTTTTTTTCTTCAAGGAATGGTTTCTTAAAACGACGAAACTGCAATTAATTTTGTTAACTTCTATGAGGTATAAAGTTCCATGTGGCAAATAATTGGCCAGGAACATAGAAAGATTAACATCGCCATTCCCTTTTAAATTTCTCAGAATATCGCGCAACCCCTCACAGAGCAAATCTGTCGCCACAGTAACTTCTTCTCTGAGAGCTTCCATCTGCAAACATTGAAACGTTCGGTTTTCACAACGTAAACCTTTCGTTTCGAGTTTTCTGTACAGACTTCAAGTGACTTGAAAGCGTAACGATCTCTGCCGGATCACTTACCACCCTGAGTGAAAGTGTTTACAGTTTTCTCAGTCCAGGCGAATTCCGGAACAGTACCTTGAAAAGATTGCGACTGACATCTCCAGACTATTAAATAGGATTTTCTTAATGTTCACTGTTTCCTTCGTTTTCACTCGACATTTTATAATTTTTAAATATCCCAAAAATGAATCAAAATTATATCCGTTAATACTTGAGTAAATATTTTAGGTGCATCGGCATTAAGATAAATGAACAGCGTAACGATTTTGAATCTTAGAAATAAAGCGGTATGGAAAGGAATAGATTAAGTAAGGAGAATATTCATATATATTCTTTTAGTTTCCCTGTTATGGTGTTAAATAAAGGATTTGGAATTGAGTTTAATGTGCGGTTTATGTGGTAAAAGTGTATAGGCGTAAATTATTTGTAGAAAAAAGAACCTTAAGCGAATTTAACTCGTTATAGCAAGAACCAATGATAGAATGAGGTTAAATACTTTTTACACCATTTATATTAAGGAATTTTACGTAGACAGTCTAAATGCAAAAAGTGGCTCTCCCAGTACTGAATTTCATGTTAGAAATATTTAAGATCTGAGATTTTGATACACGTGAGTATATTGCATTTATCAATAAAAGGTTAAATCAAAAGGATGGAGAGACATTTATTAAAAATCTTCTTAATTTGTAATTTTTGGGGCATGTAGCACGCATGGACGAAGTGAGGAATGTGTTCAAAATGTTATTCGAAATATCTGACTTCAGTGACCTCTCGGAATTCTTGTGTGTAGATGAGAGTTTTCAAATGGATCCTCAAGGAAGATACTCTGTGTCTTAATTGGATTTATCTCAGTCTGGATAGGGTTAAGTGGAATACTGTTGTCAATACGGTAATGAACATTCGGATTCCTTAAAAGACTTGGCGTATTTCCCAATTAAGTGACTGGCTCTGCTCTTTCATAGGTAGCAGATAATATGGCCATTAGTTTCTCATCTATCCGAAGAACATGGCACACGAGCCGTTGTTTTTCAACGTTTCCTTGTTCGGTTCTGAGTTGTTGTTCCCAACTGCAAGACGTGTTAAGCGGTGGGCCGTCATATACGCCCGTCGTAAACAATATTGTACTGACCACAACTCCCTACGACGCCAGGTGCATTTTATGGCTTTGTTAGTCGTAACTCAGAATTATTCTCCCCTTTATATCTTGGGAAACCCATCCAGTTGGAACACTGAGGCGTTAAGGGTTGGATATCAGTTTGGAGGGGAAGACCCGTTGAAATTTAAAGGAGATGATTTTCTTGGTCTGTTCATCTCTTGCTCCATTTTGTTCTTTTCTATTATCCCTTTTAGAAGTGCAGCACGTCCTCGATGTTCTAAGGGCTTAAACTGGAAACCCGCGCGAACTATAAAACCGCGATATTCGAAACCGCACAATAGACAAGGCAGTGTGTCTTATGTTCGGTAACCAGACAAATGCGCACACGACAGAACCGCACACGAAAATTGCGCACAGAAGGAAGCTCACTGTCACAAATGCTCACACGAAAATTACTCACAGGGAAAAATGCTCACAAGGACAAATGCTCACACTGACGAATGCACGCACGTACGAATGACCATATTCACAATACTATAAGTAATCAGAAGCGTTAACTGGTTACCGTAGTAAACCGACGTTTCGGGAACAAACTGTCCCCATCTTCAGTGTTAGTTCCCGAAACGTCGGTTTACTACAGTAACCAGTTAACGCGGCTGATTACCGGAGAATATTGTATTGAATTTGTTCCCGAAACGTCGGTTTACTACGGTAACCAGTTAACTGATTGTGCATGATGCTTGTGACGACCTGATAGCCACTCACGTGCTCAAGAAATTATCCAACGTTTGTGGAACCCAAAAGTTCATTTCCGTGTTCACAAAAGCACTCCCCTGGATCTTATGTTGAGCCATTGCACAAAATCACACACTAGTACACGCATTAATATTATCTTCAAACCTGCATCTAAATTCTCAAGTGATGAAATTATACTTATTTGTTGTTGAAAATTGCAAATGGAAATCTATCAGTTCTCAATTTTAGGTCTTAGGAAATGAATACGGTTTTATAAGGTGAAGAGGTGATGACACGTCTTCAGGAATCGCCCATCGGTCTCTTTCGAATAAAAATTATGTAATGATATTTGTGACGTTCTTTTGAAACAATATTTAATTTTACATGAACATACCGAGAATGTGCTTCCCTCTGGGAAGACAATGTAACGTTTGCCGCGTGACAGGGTTACCATATCGCCATTCTGGAAAGTTGTGTGGAAGAGTAGCACCGTGAATGGGATGATAAGTACCAGTCTTCTCTTCAGCATAACTCTGCAGACACACGGAACAAAAACGTCAGGCAGTATTGAAATTTATTTTTCTTCAAAACTTGCTAGTTCGTAGGATAAGCTTGATCATGGATTAGTGAATGATTAAATGAATGTCATGCAATGACTTATTTCATGGGCAATGAATGAGTGAATAAATTAAATTAAATCAAATGAATGTAACATGCTTTGAAGGATGAGAACACATGTAAACTTTTACTCATCGGCTCTCCCGTTAATTCATCAATAACTACACTAAATATAAAACAATATAGGTCACATTCTTGTCTTAGTCCATCTATTTGACGCATTGAATCAGTTACTTTTAATACCGCACTTGACGAGAATTTTAAAACACTTGTAATAAATTTATTCATACTGAAATTTACACAATTTATTATAATTTTACACACAAGGGGTCTCTGTTAATAAATTTAAAGTCCTTATCAGAATCTGTAAAGCACCTATATATCGTAACAGAGATATTCTCAATACTTATGGACAATTATAACCTCTAATGTTTGTCTTTGTGTTATGTCTGACGTAACGAAAACTTTGCTGTCCGAGTAGCACATGACCTGAGAACAAACAATCTATGAGTCATATAACGGAATATTGAATTACCTGATATTGGCAAATCTCAATACAAAATTGCATCACGCTTTCTACATGAAGACGTACTGCTGTAAACTGCCATAAACTCTTGTAAGTTTGATAACTTAACAGGCGATAATATTCTGCAGACCACCGTCTGTTCTGTACCATCGTCAGAGGTTAATGGCATGTCGAAGCGAACCACATGTCGCTTTGTACGTCAGAGCTGAAGTAACGAAAGCTAATCAACAAAGCTAACAGAAAAGAATTAACATTGGGATGCTGAAATGCCAGAACATTCATAGACCTCAGTGAAGAAGTTGTAGAAACAAAGGCAGTTCCCTTGAAAATGTACTTTGAAGCTAGTGACTCCACACCAGGGGTGGACAGTTGTGAAACATCGCTCGCAGGTGTACAGGTACAGTCTTGCCATTAGTGACAGCTTTGAAAGGCGAGAACGAAGTGCATTTGCTGTTTGCTGAGGTCACTTAATCTCACTCCGACAGAAGGACATAGACGGGCGATGAGATTTCAGATTTCCACAGCGGCGAAAGTGTCTTCTGGTCTGTTGCTCCGAGGAGTCTGGTTGAAAGTGACCGACGTTTCTGAAACGTTGGTCAGTTTCTACCATATTGCGCGGCGCAATGGCCCAGACGCGATTTCGTAGTCAAGAGACTTCGCGTTTTAATCTAGGCCTGATTGTCCGAAATCCTGATCATGTAATTTTTCAGCCCCTCCAGGAAAATGCTTGAACCGTGTCTCAAAATAAGCCATGGCCCCACATTTAATATTATCCAAAATTCATCGCTTACAATCGTCTTGTAATTCAACGTTAATGAAAGAATGCAAATGAGGACGGGTTCAGTGAAGGGTTCATGTCATATTTTAAAAATACCATCACTCGTGATGGTAAGAAAAAAATTGTCTGTACCAACTAATAATAATTAAACACAATTTTTAGAAGTTATTTAATGTGTTGGTGTTTCTAAACATTAATACAAGTCAATAGTCTGTGTATAATTTAATTTTTGTTAATTCCATTAAAGTGTAATATACTTCAGTTTCCAAACAGAACAGTGTTCATGTAAACGTGTCATTAATGTAGAGTAGTTAATATTTTTATTATAAGCCTGTGTAATATTTCTTTTATTATATATACAACAGTTTCATAACCAAATTGCACGAAATCTGACTATGTATTATGTTATTTTTCCAGTTTAAATACATTTTGAGCAGCAATGTATTTGAACTGGTAGAAGTGATATTAATAATGAATCAATATATTGTGCTCATCATTATTGTCTGACGTTGAAATACACATGTAGTTGCTTTAAGTCATTATTTCTAGTCGTAGAAGTGCATTTTATTTTGGTATCAGTTGTATTCTTCAATTGTTAAAAGGTTCGTCTTTCGTGTAAATTGAAATATTTTCTCATCATGTCTCAAACATTATTATTTAGAAGACCTTAATTATTCGTATGTGGGTCCACCCAGAAATACGTCGATTAGTGAGAAGGGGCAAGTCGAGTACAGTTCTGGACAGTCGCGATTAGACAACCCGCGTCGGTATGCTGCGTCATAAATGTGGTGTTCTATTGGCTCGTAGATGTCAACCTCGTCCAGAGGAAATCTGAAAACAAAGAAAAGTACAGTTATTGCAGCCTAACATTTAAATGAAACTGCATCACGGTGCATTTAAGCAATTGTAAAAATATATTAGGCGTTGTCTATGAATTTATGTTGTTCATACGCAGAACATAATATTTTCTGGGCCAAATTTTTTTTCTTCAATTTTTTTGATGATAAAATAATGCAATAGTTGTTATGCTTGATTACATTATTAATTAGTATTGATTTTTAAATCTGGATGGACATATTTACAATAAAATCGCTCATTTCTGTGTGCATGCACAGATTAAAGTAAATTGAATCGATCGATGCAATTCAGTAAATTCTCTTTGCTTTGTAGACCGCAGCGCCCATCTGGACGCGGTGGTGGAAAAGGAAAAAATATCCTTAGCCACGAATCTGAACCCGTCCTTTAGCCCATGGGGACAATACAGTAGAATTTATTATGTTATTAAAATGTACGTGACATGTTAACTAATGAACTCTCTTGCAGAGTGACATGATGGATGACATTTGAGTTTTCACGGCGGTAAAGATGTTGATTTTGGCCTTCCTGGTTGCAGCGCAGTGTTGACTTAGAGGTAGATACCAACATTTCGGAGGAACGTACTGCCGTGAAGATGGAGGCAGTATAATTTACCGAAACCTTGGTGTGCAACCACAAATCGACACGGCATTTCAGCCGAGATGACCAACATCGACGTCATGGTGGTTGTTTATGTATCATTCCGATTCTGGTTAATTTTAACAACGCGTTGTAAATTTGTAGGCTAGGTATGCTACGTCTAAATATTTGATATTTTTAAGAAAGTTTTTATTTGTTACATTAATAATTACGGATTACGTGTTAAAATTGGCTTCTCGTCAAATATAAATTCCTCAGATTTCATATTTTTATCGCGGCGTAATGAACCTTTGAGGATGTTAAGTTCTGGGACCAATTACAAATGTGTGTTGAGACTTTTGTGGAACTGGCTTAGTATTTTAACTGTTGCACGTACAAGAACACAATCCGCAGAAATTCTTCGCTGATGCTTTCCTTAGACTTCTTCAGTCTTTGAGCAGCTTCACACAAAGCTCTTTTGATGCAAATGCGGCCGTCTAGCCCTGCCCTGAAACAGAGTACGGAATTAAATTCACTTGGATTTGTCTTGTAATTAAATGCCTTTGATTAAAATAGAATGCAGTTGTTTGTTTGACGCGACAGTTTCAGCTCGAAGTTTGAAAAATTCTTGAGATTCGTGTTTGTTTCTCCTCAGTTTTGTGGCAGTGAGCGGAGGGATCTATCGGGCTGTAAGTAATAAGATTCTTTGTCTTTATGTACGTATTGTTTGTAATCGTAATTTTGTAACTTCACAAACTTTTAATTGCCAGCAGGCGTAGTTGAAATTATAAAGGAGTACTTTCGTTATGTTCCATTCGTTTCCTTTCTTAATAGCGGTGTTACGTGAAGTTGTTTAAAATGAAAGACCAACAATAATTGGCTGAAATCTAACACAGTTACTAAAACTGGCAAATAAATATACAATGAATATGATACCCCGCCCCTAAAATTAAACTTGCATTTACATTTCATACCATTTAATCAATTGACATACTTTAATATTAAATGCGCTATCAGATTAAACTTTTTTGTAACTAGATGTTGTGTTTCTAATCATTTGCAAACATGATTTTGTCTTTTACGGGCCATCATCGCGGACACTTTAACGCTCACGAGAAGTTATTGAACTGGCACATTATTTTGCCACCTACGTGCTATGTTCTAAAATTCTAAATCTGCGTAATAGAATTTGTCTAATATTGCATCACATCGCATTGTAACACCAATGTCATGAAGTGTTTGGTCTTACCCAGAACCTTTAGCTAACGTACAGGAGTTAAAAAATGTTGGCTCGTATCACCGGCCAGCAAAAAATTCTGCTCGCAATCCTAGTCGAGTCGAAGCAGTCGAAATAAAGCGTCAGATCACTTACGCAGTTCTGAATAAAAACAACCGACTAATTGTATTCTACTCTCATTTGTTTTCCAGATTCCGACTTTCAAATATGTCGGTGACGCGATAATAAAGGCCCTCATAAACGTACCAGTTAGATATTTATTTTTCGACATGTTTAGAAAAAAATACATATAGCTGGAGGTTGTAGTCAAAAATCAAAAGTCTTTCATTTCACTCATCACTGATGCGTAGACTCATTGGTTTGTTGAGTTAGCCCTGCTAATATGCAGAAACATATTTCAATATTTGAAAGTGCACTCGCTGAAAAAAGTTCTGCTGTAGGGGTGTACGATAATTTTTGATACAGTTTACATGCCATGAAGTCCGGTCCCGTAAGTTCAGCACATTCCATAAAAGAACTGTCTTCAGAGTACCTTGCACTCTTATGATTACACGTAAGTATGAAGATTTATGTCTTCTGGGTTGTTGCGCCGTGAATCGCCCTGATGGTGGAGGCAGTATGACCTCTGAAACGTTGGTAAATATTGACCAGACTACACAGCGCAACAACCCAGAAGACAAATCTTCATACTCACCGCTGTAAAAACCTCAAATCATACACGTCAGTATATTTATAATGGGTCGCAAATTTCTTCACTCTTTCTGAGTGTACCACGAAACATGATCCTCCAGAATATCCTAGATGTACAGAAAGAAGAGAAAAGTAACATGGAGGATGATGTCATCTTTCCACGCGTTGCTACGGATAGTCGACCCCCTTCCTGTCTGCCACGAGATTTTGGTGGGGTTGTTACTCACGAGTTCATTGCCACCTCCAGCCGCCGATACAGTTCTCGTCGCTGTCTCCGTAGAATATACGGCACCACGAGGCTGTTGGTGTCAGGGTTCCTGATGGTTTCATTCGGCAGCTCGTAAGAGACGGCAAAATTGAGTGCTTCGGAGAAGATGTTATTGTTATTTAACACGAACCACTGATTGCAGAAAGCGATCTGTGAAGCCAGAAGGGTGCCCCGGTTAATTCTATAAAGGTTGAGTAGGCTAATTGATGGGCTTTGATAATATTAAAAAGGATCTTGCGTCTTTTAAAATGAGACATGTTTTAAAGATTTTCGTCTTTGCATTTTAATACCTTGGCTGCCATGAGGGATCTGCTTATTACCGATTTCATTACCGTGATAGACACCGTAGGTCACATGATTACGTCGTTGTGTGGAGGTTGTCTTCATGAAGTGAAATAATGTATATCTATCACCAAGGCTGGGTCAAGGAAGATGCCTGAGGTTTATGAGAGCCATCGGAGTGTCAAGCAAAGTTCATGATTGTTTTTGACATTTTAGAATGATATTCAGTGGTGGGTCACGGGATGAACTTTAAATTTAATAAGAATTTAAGAGAGAATTGAAGAGTAATTTGTTGAATGTTTCAGATGTATGATTTGAGGTATTTGGAGCGGGGACGATGAAAAACATACTGTCTTCAACTTCAGGGCTGACTATTGAGACAGTATATTTTTCCGAACCGTTGGCATCTTCCTACGATTTTATATTTGTACCAATGTTTGTGATTGATGTTGGATCGTATTTGAAATGATGCACTTTTATAACATTCATTCGATTTGCGCGGAGTAAGGGCTTCGTTCTACTCGTATGTAAAGAATAACATTCTTTGTTGAAATCATGTCAGATTGCCTGATCCTCATCCCAGCTTTTTTACCTAGTTAATACAAAGCCTCAAGACAGAGTGAAATTTTAATCCGTAAAATTTTTAATACTTAAGATATACCTTCTTATCACTTACCGAGAACGTGCTGCCGTCTGGGAACACGAGGTAACGTTTCCTGCGTGAGTGTGCCGTCATGTCATGTAAACCGTCAAAGGTGGGCTGACATGTGCGGAAGGCAACCACCGAGAAGACGAATAGGCACACCAGCTTGTATCCATCCATTATACCCTGAGGACAAACGAATGCACTCACCTGAATTAATAACGCAACAGTAGAAAATTCAAAAGAATATCTGGCCATATTTGTGATATCAAATACGAAACTGATATCATTTCCTATAATTTACAATGGACCAATAAATGTATCACTATTTAGACACATTATTAATTAGGTTTAATAACAATAATAAAAATCTTATTTTCACCTCATTATGAACTAGTTTATTATATTTTTAATTCGTTCGCTGCCTACCAATTTATGTTCCAAGATAATTTACTGCAGAAATTTGGTGACCAAGAAAAATTGTAAGTTCAGAGCACAGATTCACGTAAGTAGGTCTGATTATTATACTTAAAGCATTTAGACAAAAAAGTCAAAACTTCATCAAAATGAAGTGAGTGTATAAAAATATCCTTGTTGGAAGTTTTAACTAAAATCCGAGTAATGTCACTAAAAATAGCTGTTACAACACACACCGGTGTGCTTCTCTTTTGGTAAACGTCGTTGTTATAAGCCGTGGTCAAGAATGGGTGTTACCATTTCCGGAGTTGTATGAAAACGGTCTCCCGAATAAATCTTTATTATAAAAATGGGCTCTGGATGAGAAGCCTAAATCACATCCAAAACATGCCTATTTGAATCCTGAAACCCGTCATTGTACCTCAGTTTGTTCTCCGGCTTTCAGCAATTAACCTGTCGTTACCAGTCTTCAGAAGTTTTCTAGTAAAGTCTGTGGAATATTTAACTGGCATGTGCTGAAATAATACCTAAGCCTAACCCTTAAATTATTCTAATACACATACAATTTTTATATGAAAATCACTTCGCATTTGTCTCTTGACAGTGTCCTGAATTTTACTAACCACAAGATTGCTGTCACCTTTTGCTGATATCACTTGTTACTCTATTATAACTGCTGTTCACCTTTATCGTTACGCTTTGAACAATATTTGTTGATGACTCTCTGCTCCCACAGACTACTTGTAATTCATGTGAATGTTAATTTGTATCTTCTACTGTAACTGTTTTACTAGCAGGCGTTGTAATTGAAAGTAATTAAGCAAATTAACAAACACTAGTGACACCTCATGTTAGGCGTGACCTGCTTGTTCACAAACCTTAGCAGTAAACGTTACAAAGGGAAGGAAGGTTTATATCGTTCTAATGAACAACGAGATTATAAATTTCTGACAATTTTTTAAGTTTTATTCGAGGGTATACACGTTACAAACACACGATCGGAACTAATCTTAAGCATATCGTAAAATTCAATGTGAAATTGGAACTTTATTATGACTAAGGACTAGTTTATTTATTAGAAGCGTGTATTACTTGTTAGAGACACATGCAATCATGACAAGAAACAGCATTAATGTAAGATTTCAAGTTCTCACGGCGGCTAGAATAAAGATTGTCTTATAGCCGTTGCCGCGCAGTCTAATAGAAATTGACCCATGTTTCAGAGGTCCTTGCAGTGTTGATTCTCCCTTGATGATGGGGGCAGTAAACACTACCGAATCATCGTTAAGTTTCTAGAAGACGACGGCGCAATATCCGAGAAGACAGTCAACTTCAGCAAACAATTACAGTAGAGAAACACTTTTGGTATCGTTTCGTTGTGAGTTATAAGTTTTGCGCTAAACTAATCATGAAGCATGTATTCCAGTAAGGAGAAGGGACAACGTTTTCCGCGGGACTTGCAGAATGTTTCACTTCCAGGTTCGTTGTATCCCTCCACTTCAAATTCATCATCCTGTCCGTCTGGAATTCTGAAAACATAAGCGGATGGATGAAAGTAATAACTTTGTTTCCAATGTTCCTTCTGTTTAAAAACATTCGACAACTCTTTTTTGTATGTGTTTATTTTAGAAATACTACCTTCATAGACGATGGTCTTCTGGGATGTTGCGTTGCACTGAAGATGGAAGCAGTAGGTTCCCCAAAAATATTAACTCACAGCCAGATTATTATTACACCGCGCAACAACCCACAAGAACACCGTTTATATTCACTTTGCCCTGAAAACCTCAGTGGGATAGGAAATGTGGCGCGAAGGAACAGCTTTAAGATAGAAATATGCTTATTGTTAGCGTACTTACGTGAACACCACGTGTAAGATATCTTCCACAAGTGACCGCCCAGGTTTCAGAAAGTCCTTTGCTTCGCAAAGCGTTCTGACTACACATGAACGGCCGTCCACACCGAACCTTGGAACAAAACACGACTCTAAATCAATTATCCTGAATGATATTCCAACTTCTTGGACATTAAATGCGAGAAAACACTGTAATTTGAATTAAAAATGACTACCTTCTAAGTTGTTTGCGCCGTGTAGTTTGGTAGAATACTAACGACGTTTCAAAGGCTCTTGCTGCCTCAGTCATCAAGATCATGATGATGATGATGATGATGATTGAGGCAGCAAACACCTCTGAAACGTCGGTGAACTTGTACCAGACTACACTGCGCAGCAACTCAGAAGATCGACTTGCTGCCGTGAAAACCTAAAATCTCACACAAATAAATGAACATGCATGTATCACTGTTCTGAGACAGAAGAACATGACAGAAAAGTATTCTGAAGAATTCAAGCCCCTTTACACTTACATATCCAGCAAGCCCTCTATGTTCCGGTAGAGCTCCATCCTTTCGCTTCTGTGCACGAGGTAGTATCCTGGTGAACTCCTCTTCCTTTTGCCGTAGAACAACCGAGAATTGTTCGGCAGTTTGAAGCCGATGTCGGCCTCGCAGAGACTGTTCCACGACGGCCGCGGTTGGGGAGTGTAGTCCCAGATGTAGGAGTTGGCAAAAGACAGATTTATCTGCAACAGTCAGTAAGGATCCTGGTCACGTTGGGCCGGCTTTTAACGTTGTGTAACTCGTCGGTAGATGGCAAACTTTTGGAAGATGCTGTTGCTTTCATCTTAAGAGGAGAGATCGCTACGTGACTACACGATGTCGATCGCGACCTTCTGGGTTGTGATATCACAGGTGTCTTACAACGTTTCGGGGGAACGTATCGCATCAATTTTCAGGACGAAGATGATGCGGTGTCACAACCCAGATGAAAATTATCGGCTTTTTAACGCCTGAGAATCTAAAATTCCAGACTGCATAGTGTCACAATCCGGAAGAACACAGTCAACTTAAGTGGGATCTTTGACGGAATAGTTTTAGATAGTTGTTTTTTCTCGTATGTTGGAACTGTCTCTGTCGTAAATTATAGCTTGTGTAGAGACACTAATATTTTATTTTATCTGTGCATATTTTAGTGACATATTATTTGGTATCTGAAGTATTGTTATAATAAAGAGTTATGACTTGGTATTTTTATATGAATGTAGATCGAATTTCAGGTGTAGAACCAGCCTAAATGAATACAATACACAGTAATGAATCATATTTATATTCCTGTACTTTTGATGATTTTATTCGTTATTTTAATAGCTCATTATCTGCATAGACATTTTATCTGTTTACGATTCTAATAACTTCAAAAATGTACATGAATACGTGACAGTCAAGGGCTTTTTTCCCCACAGTATTTCAGTATTCCACCTTAACATATTCCTTTTAACAGATATTGGAATTTGTAGCCTGATAGGAAGAACACTTACCACAATGGAGCTTCCATCTGGAAAAGACAGGTATCGCTTCCTCCTAGAAAGTAGCTTTTGTCTTTTGGGATGTTTCACCTCGCAGGTACAAAATTGAACGAACTCAATTAGCACCATTAGAACGATGTAGTGTTTCATATTGATAGGAGAATGATCTTCAACATGAAATCTGCGAAGAGAATGCGAGAGGTTTGTAGAAATTGCAGTTACGTCAGGGGATGAAACAGGAGATTCTACGTCGAAAGATTTTTACCTTTTATCTTTCATTGAAGACGTACATTAGTTTATGTTCGCACTTTTAATGTTAAAATTATAAGCTCAGAGAAACAAGTAATTGTTGACTGAGCTCGAAACCTTGAAATGAAACTTCACTTTTACTTCTGGGTTTTCCGACCCTTCTACTCTGTTATTAAAACGCTATACATTATATAAACCTTATTTATTTCCCGGTATAAAATCACCTTACACTATTCACTATTGATTTCGCATGGTCTGAATATAATTATGTATAATATATATAATTATAAATATTTCATTATAGTTGTTTTGTCAAGACTTACTATTTAGGTGTTCTGAGGAATTCTGACGTCTGTTACGGCTGAAGTGTATACTGCATAGAAAATTCAATTGTGATAGAGACACGCATTAGAGAAATGTATTTTATCACCCTTCGTCCAGATTGGGTTTACATTTTCTAACATTTCTATGCGCTGGTCATCACTTTGGAAAAGTTTTGTTAGTGAATTCCAAAAGGAATATGTCATACGAAATATTCACGGACGTTTGCTGAAAACAACACTGGAGACACTTTTATAGAGTGTGCTGTGCAGTTGGAATTCTATATTTATATTTCAAATTATATATCTTAGATACTTGTCAGGTTATGATACTCTCGTTACGGATAATAAATTACTTTGTTGTACGTAATATTATCGCAGTATTAATGTCTAAGATACTTGGATACAGCGGCTTAGATACATACTTTTAACAACCAGAGTATAGCTCTACACACAGGTCAGTACAATTGCTTTACGTCTAGGCTTTGAAAGTAGTTTGAAACGGGGTTCATAGAGGCGACTTAACCTTATCGACTTCTCACTGCATCAAAAAACTGGGTGATTGGAACATGAGTACATTTATATTCCAGACAATACTCTTTCAGTTGGTATAAAAATATTCACAATGACATGGGGACGAGATCCAGCAAACGGCGATCTAAATTTATTTTTGACAGAGCATAAAGTGTTTGTGCCCTTCCCTTGTTAAAGCTCTTCAGCATACATCGGAAAATCATAAAAAATTGTTAGAAATACACAATTAAATGCTTGTCTAGTTAACAAGTTGGCTTGTTTTCCATTTTGTTTGCCATTAAATACGCCAATCAGAAATACACCATTAAGCATTCACATATTACTTATCCACTGAGAATTGAGTCCACTTTCAAATTTTTCACTCATTACGTCTAGTCTACAGAACAGACAACAGAATAAGATAATTCTTTATCGTACAAAGAGACTCAGTCTCCGCGTACCTCATTTACTTACGTTTCTTGTAGGAAAAACTAAAAATCGACGATTCCACTTTAGCAGTAAATGTCACTTTCCTGTGCCCCCAAATTTTATATTGTTTATGCCCTTGAAGCCTCACCTACGAAGTATGTATTAGCAGTCTCGTTTACACGGAAGCTAAGCGAGTAAGCAAGCAAGCGAGCGAAGAAAGAAAGGTTAGGTTGCGGAAATTAACAGTTCACAGACCGGTGGAGTGAATTTGTACACAAATCAGAAAAGTATGCATTAACAGTAAGCCTAAATATGTGGTCAGGAACTCCGTTACTTGATCTGTAGTGAAAACAAAACATGGTTTAAGACCAGTTCTCTTTATTTGAACAAGGTTTCAGGTTGTTCCGCACCCTGACTAAACTAGCGCCCATGAACTTTTGCAGGTAGTTATCATAAATGGTCTCAGTTCTTAGTGTAAGAACAGACGTTTAGTCAGCGAATTTCACAAGATATGGAGGTATGATGGATCACAGATCGGAAATGTCTCGGTCTGCCTGATGAAACAAAACAAGTGTCTTCCACAACTTTCTACCTGAAGACGACGGAAGATCTATCTCTCGAAACGTAGTTTTTAAGACTTTTTAGAAACGCTTTCAAAAGACGATGGATAATGTCCAAAACAGTTCAAGTATTAATATAAAACCGTCTTCAGAGACATTTACAGAATAAATTGTTTAATTTTTTATCTTGGTTTTTTTGTGTTCTCAAATAAATCGGATCTAATCAGGTGTTAAACGGTCTGTTAACTCACATTAACTCGTATTTGTAAACGAAATCTACTCAAATGAGTATTTAAATATAAATCGGATCTGTTTTGAGTGGGGTATTGTGAGCTATGAAACAGTGTAGCAAAATCATTTGTATATCTGTTCCAATTAATTGCTCTGTAGTGAACGTATTGAAACCGTTTGGTTTGGAGCAAGAAATTCAACATTTTCCAGACGAGTATGAAGTCGCTGTTTGATGATTTTTTTCTTTTGTTTTGGTCCTTCGCGTCTGTGGTTGTCTTCTGTGCACAGAAATAATTGTTTTCCTCTTCAATGCGTTTATTTCTCATGTACATTTAATTAACGTCTAGTTTCGTAACTTATTTCTTTCCTTGTCTACTCTCGTTCTCATTTCTGTCAGTGTCGCATTTGATAATTAATTTGATTCACTCTTGAAGCAAATATTTCAATAAAGAGAAGTCACAGCGTTGGGTCACTGACTTGCAGAACGTGTCGTTGGTTGCTTGATTGTAGCCTTCTGCTTCAAAGTCGTCACCTCTTCCGTACGGAATTCTGAAATGAGACTCATTTAGTAACGATTACCTTCATATATGTAATTCTGCCCTCTTTACCTGAATGGAGAATATGACGTATCTTCATTTCTTATGTATGTATAATTTATTTAAGGACGCTTTTAAGAACATGGCGTGATTAGTGAAGTGCGGAAAAATATACCGTGGATTGTACTGACAAACCCTAATGATAATGTGTTGTTATAATAATTCAATACAATTCAATTCAAAGAAGGAAAGTAAAACATTTATCTTATGTTCCACCAATGTTCGTGGTCTGGTTACGCACTGCTAATCAGATCGGAACATTCGCCACTGGAGGATTTCTATATTAAACGAAGTCGCAACAGGCTTAACGTCTGACATTAGAAATTGTCTTTGAATTAGGTTTCAGTTCTTATCGCACAGGAAGAGGCGGTCTGAAGCCTCGTAGTACGGGCTGTCGGCCGAACTTCAGCCTGTAGTTAGGAGTTTCGAAGTATGCACTTGGCGTCGAACGTCCAGCTGGACCGCACTTAAGACGCGACACAGGGATGGTAAAGGTTATATATAACTCTTACGAGTATACGTTCCGAGGTGTGTTCTGAGCTAACCTGAGCTCGATTCTTACCTGAATGCGACCTGCAAAATGTCTTCAACAAACGAATTCCCCGGCTTGAGGCGTTCCCTGGCTTCACAGAGAGTCCTCAGCATGCAGTCGTGGCCACTAACTCCGTACCTGGGGACAAGACATAACTCGCATATTCCGGCCACGATAAACCCCGAAAAGGGAGAAGAAAAACATTTATATTTAACTGTTACCGTTTTCATACACCATCCTGCTATAATTCTTCACTAAATACAATTGATGCCACGTTATTAGTGTTACAAATTCATAAATTTTAAATTTATGTATTGGCCGTATGTCTATTTTAATGACTGTTGGGAAGTGTCCTATTTTATGTGCTTCGAAATTTCGTCTCATTATCGTTCACTATCTCGTATTTTCCCTCTGAGTCTTTACCCGCTCAAAATTCCTCATACGACGAATATTTCAAATGTTAATTTATAGGTTCGTTATTTAATATATAGGCCCAGGACAGGGTCCGGTGGAGGGCTTTGGTTAATTCGGTGATGAACCTTCGGGTTCGGTAAGCCATCTAGTTAGTTAGTTAGTTATATTTTAGAGGAAACACTGTCTACACGAAAATGTTGTTTTAGAGGCAGTTTTCATCACTATCAGAGTTGTGAATGGGAGTTATTTCCCAGAAAATAACAAGTTACGAATTTGTGACTGGCTGCCTCACGTTATCCGAAACGTCGAATAGCTTTCTCACACATATACGACGACGGAGGAAAACAAAAGGGCTATGCCTGTTTCGTGCAAGTGATTTAAAAAATTTAGGCCTTGTTACTTACAGATTCATCAAGTCCTCTATCTTACGAAACAGGTCCAACCTCTCGCTCCTCTGCAGACGATAATACCCCGAGAAACCTCTTCTCTTTTTCCCGGGTCTTTTCCCGAAAGTATCCAGAGAGTAACTGGGCAATTTGAAGTCGACGTCGGCCTCGCAGATGTTATTCCAGGTTGGATTTGGGGAGTTAGTTAACTCCCAGATGAGTGCATCGGTGAAGGTCAAATTTATCTGCAAGATTATTTGTATATTTTCTCTGACACAAAGTTAAATACTTTGACGTGTGATTGCAATGCCATTTGTTAGCGATATTTACCATCAGTCACCATTAAATACTCTCGAATTAAGTTGGGAATCTAAAAATTAATTAATATATCGTTCATGTAAGTAATAGGAGTAAAATGTTTTTGCAGTGGCATTGAACTTACAAATAGACTCAAGAGAAACAAATATTTTATGGTATTTGTAATATTATACCGATATTTCATAAATTATCTTAATGACATGCAGGTAGTGAGATTGGGCGAACGTCAACCCTGTGAATAAACGTTACGCACAACGTACATGTATGGGGTGTGAAATTGAACCTCCGCTCGTTCTGAGCCCCGGAATTAGGCTGAGGTAACGTTAGCTTCAAGCTCTGGCCTATCTTTCCCAGGTGGAAGCTGCTATTCCCGTTTGACACGACACTGTATTGCTTCCAGGAAGGAAAGTAATGTCCTTGCCGGGAACTGAAATGCGGTCGTCCAACGCATAGCTTATATGAGAAAGATAAAATAACAAGTAGGTCTTTATAGATTTGAATTTCTGTAATTCCCTATGTTACAATTACACTAGCGTTTCCCACAGTGGGAGCCGCGTTCCCCTAATGACCATGAAATTGTCTTCGGAGCGCTAATAGTAAGATTATGTATTAAATTTTAAACAAAATAAATGTATTAGAAAAAATTTCATTTTAGATGTTAAGTTTCTTCAGTAATTAATTTTTAAATTTCTAAATCACATTTTAAGTCATTTTTATACGTTATAGGCTTCAAGATATTTTATTAAAATCGAGGAGCCTTCAAATAAAATAATTTTAGAAAACTACTAACCAACAGCATATACTTTAACTTTCTTTATTAACTTTTCTTACATTAACATATTTCATCGCTTACATTTGTTCGTGTATTCATTATTTTAGAAACACACTTACCACAGCTAGGCTCCCATCAGGAAACTTCAGAAATCTCCTCCTCCTCGACAACGTCCCGTTTCTTTTAAGAGATTTAAGATCACATCCATAAATCTGGATCATTTCTGTTAACAGCAGAAGTGCGACGAATCGCTGTAGCATTCTGCTACTAGGAAGTATTCAATTGGCAATCTGTGAATAGTAGATGTGCAAGTTTTCAAAACGAAATTGAATGACGAAAGGGTGATGGAAGAATAAAATGTAGTGTTCTGTGCGAACGGGAAGTGGATGGAACTAGCGGTGTTTGGTATAAACTGTATTGAACATCAATTTTCTGATACCGGACTGTAAATACACTGGTTTTGTAAAATAATGTAATTAATCGCTATGAATGGTTTCAATTATCTAATCGTGATGTAATAATTTTTTTAACGTTTTGAATTGGTTTAAATGAGTTTTTCGTTGGTCTTGTTTGTTAATTACTCTTCGTTCATAAGAATAGTTTAATTCTTCCTAAAATGATGGCATAATTTGTAACCTGTTATTCTATTCTTATTTTGGAAGCATTTATAACGTAAGAACAAACACGTGATAATATTAGTGGTTTTACAAAAATAGTTATACCCAATATGGCGTGTCAATTACGTAAATTTTTACCTTACGTACACATTCACGCCTTTCCTCAATGACTGAAAAATATAATCATTACTTTACTTTGCCGAAGAAGACGACTTCCTGGGTTTTCGTCGTGGACACTTTTTAACTTGGTAAACACGAACGTTTATTTCCTTGCCTTGTGTAGCATATCGTCTAGAATGTTTGGACTCACAATTAAGAGCTGTCGCATGTAGGATTCTCACTGAGAGCCGACGTATCTTGGCAGGAGGTTTTTGGATGGTATTTTACTAGCAAATTTACATTTCTAAATACGAGCTAAAGATATGGCTTGAGAGAGAACACCTGTACTCTGCCCTAACAAAACGTGAGCTTAATGTACTCGTTAATTTACAACGTTGTATCCAGCTTTAGCGGTTTTAAGCACAAGAAGATAATTGAAGCTAAGAGAATGAGTTAACACAGGACTGTAAAAGTTTCTCTAGGGACGATGATCAACGTAGTTCATAGACCCATGAAAATAAATCAGAGGAACAAATTTTCAATAATACTGAAAATAATAAAACGTTTTATATTGATATTTACTGCATGTGTGTAGTGTAAAGTGGGTACACTTATTTAGAAAACTGATTTTTGTAATTGTTTTGCGATGGTCTTATACGTGTTTTTTTCCCTCGATCTTCAGCCATCGCCTGTTTTTAATGTCTTATAACATCTTAAAACCTCACAAAATTACAGCATTTCGAAGGATGAACGTCCGTCATCAGATTAGAAATGGGGAGGCTTATTTTATGTTGGATCCGGTAAACCGAGGTGTTCTCGATCGGTGGAACTGTTCGCACATAGTAACTGCTCTTCTTTACAAATCTGCTGATCCTCGTATGTTGCTTGAGTGTAGGTTATGTGGATTCTCATCTCTGGAAAAGAAATTATTTGATTTTCTCTGGTGCTACCTGAGTTGAGGTTTGCTTGGGCTATGTTGTTTGGTCATTATAGGTTATGCTGACTGATAACAATAAGTGGGTGTGAGATTATGAGTTACGAAATTGGATTTTATGTTTTTAATTGCACGCATGTTGTGGAGTCTCCTGTCATTATATCGCCGTCATTGTCTACAGCTCACACGTTCGTGTTTCCCCATGTTGTTAATACTGATTTCAGCACTACCACAGTGGCATAACGTTATGCCTCTTTTCGTGTAAAAATATCAGTCGGTGTAATAGTTGAAAGGACATACATGCAGACAGAATGGTGATGTCACAAGTCTGTTACCTTCCCTTGAGAATGGTGAGTAGGTTAAGAAGAGATGAACAAATATATTTTTATTTTAAAGAAAATAATTATTCCATGTTTGAAAGTGTGCAAAGTATGTCTCAAAAATAAGCATAAGCATATCTCTGTTTCGGAATTTATGATCTATAGAATGTTGTTTAGCGTTGTTTGCACTATAATTTATTGTTCTAAATAGTGTATTTTTCTAACGCTGATTGGCTTTGCAAGAAGCGAATACTCGACGTTTATCTGCCGGATCTTGAGGCCTCGTAGTTTTGTAGGTAGTAACCAACGACGGAGGAGGGTATAACCTCCATCTTTTATGTGGTAATAACTTACAAACCTGCACGGCGTCACAACCCAGAAGATTACACTCGACATCTTCGCGGTGGCAACTTCAGTTCTCACAAAATACACAATGCGAGACACTTCATGAAATGCTGAAAAATCCTTTCAACTACCATGAACACTTAAGTCTCGCAAGTTCAGTGTCATAACACGCCATCTTGAGGTCACGGCATATTTGCAGTTTTGCTCTACTGCAGCTCAATTATAATTCCGACAAGATTTGAATTTATTAGATCATTTAATCATGCAAGTAAATATTGCAGAAATGAAAACGGGCAACGTGTTTCAATGGAGTTGCAGAAGCTGTCGGTTGCAGCTCTGTCATAACCGTCTGCTTCAAATTCATCCCCTCCTCCGTGTGGGATTCTGAAAAGAGAAACTTATGAAACATATGGAGGCATTAAGCCAATAAAATTTGCCACTTCTCTCTAGCTTCTTTGACACTCGGTCATACTTTTATTATAATTCTGGCCCTTCAATGCAGAACCGCAACTTATGTCCATGTATAGAGGCCCTGACTTTGTATCCCTTCAGTTGTTTATACCAAAAGTTACAGCGGAAGATTTGGACG
>NW_019059605.1:573687-591418 GCF_000696155.1 Zootermopsis nevadensis | reverse complement strand
GCACCACTTTATTTTTAATGATTTTTTATGGTTTTCGTACGGTTTTAAAAATAAAATAAAGGCTGTTTCCATATGTTAAGGAGTGAAGTGTTATGTGTTACTTGGATAAACTATGAGCTTGATAGGGTTAAATGGTATATATTAAATGTCTCTGGCATGTCCTGTTTATGAAGATTATTCGCAACCAACTCTATGGAGCAGATTCCCTGTTGGGAAGCTAATAGTCGCTCATCTAGTCAAACGATTCTCTGCCTCTTATGGAAACTGAAAATTCATTACCTTGTTTGCACAAGTCTGACAATGGAGCGAGATAAATACAACCCACATCCTTACTCCCTGTCTCATCACGATCTGTTCTAATATTATCGATCCATCTACACCTACGTCTACCTAGTGGTATCTTCCCTTCAGTATTTTCGGCTCAAGTGTATGAATTTATCATTTGCACCACTTTTTCTGAATTCCCCGCCCATATTTTCCCACATTATGAAGTTAGTTTCGCAGGTTTTTCCTCTTCTGTCTCTCATGTACAAATGTCGTAGGCCTAGTCTTACTAGGCTTTAGTTCGTTAGGTAACGATCAAACTTAAACAATAATGTTTTTATGCATTGACAAACATGTTCAGATTTAACGTACGTTTTCCCATCTCGTCCAATATTGAATCTGCACAAAGGAAATTGTAACATTGTGTTACAGATTTTGTCGTAATGTTATAATCGATAATATACTTTTATAAGAATTAATGGAATGTTTAAATAACGTAAAAGTAAATGAATTGTAGGTTTATTTTAACATTCTCTTGGATAATTTTGTTATTTCCGAAATGGAAAATAATCAAGCGAATTTTATAAAAATTAAAGAGGCACTGTTTTGTATGGCGAAAACGCGACACTAGTTTAGGGTAATAAGTGGAAGTATATTTAAGCTCTTATCTCCTCGCTGTATATCTTCGTTTCTTAAAGTAGCGTAGCAGTTATGAGCTACGATGTTAAAATAACGTACGTGAACATAACATGCAAGATATCTTCCACTAGGGACCTTCCGGGCTTGAGGTGATCCTTGGCTTCGCAAAGTGTTCTTAGTATGCAAATATGACCATCAACGCCATGCCTAGAAACAAAACACAAAAGATTGTTTTGAGATTTGAGGTACTTAGGATGATGAAAATGTCGACTGTGGTCTTCGAAAAATTTACGCCGTGTAATCTCGTAAGTAGTTACCACCGTTTCGAAATATCGTATTTCCCGAATTTCAACCCACCTGATGAAGACTATATATTATTTCGAACTGCTGATAACCACCCACAAGACTACACCCAAAAGGCCACAATCGACGAAAATTTTATTATACTAAATTTATTTATAGACTATATACTCACTCCATGCTGTATTTGTGTATGTCAGAATGTGAAAATAGAGTCTCATTGTACAACCTCTATGCATTTCGGTGTGGAGCTAATAAAATTATTGTGAGACTAATGAAAAGATAGTCTGATCAAATATATGTTACCACAACATCACGATCACAGAAACAGATTTTAATGAATAGCGTTGTTACTTTATATAACCACTGAAGATATTTCATGTTTCATTCAAAACTGTTTCGATTCTTTCATGGTTACTTACACGTCCAGGATTCCCTCGATGCTGCGGTACAGTTCCCGTCTTTCTCTTCTGTGGAGGTAATAGTCTATCTCACAGGTCTTCGAGTACCTGCGATTTCTCGTGCCGAAAGTCAGCCGGGTGTTATTGGGCAGCTTGAAGCCGAGATCCCAGGCCATGACGATGTTCCATCTCGGGATTGGAGAGTTCGTGCGTTCCCATATCAATCCCGTCGACATGACCACCTGCAGCTGCAAACATCAAAATACGGAGTTATCACGGCCACGGAAAAAGATGGTGTCTTGTCGAGCGGTCAGCCGCTTCAATAGAGAATAGAAATCCGACGTTTCGGAGAATGTTTCCGTTTGTCTCTGTTACCACAAATTAATGATGCAGGTGACACAGTGAGAATAATTTGTTGCATTTAGTTGAGAATAAAAACGGAGAAGATCGGGACGTATCTTTGTATCTATTCTACTACATTACTAATTTGTCATCTACTATTGATCGGCAAGTGTCTTAAAAACAAACACTTGCTTTATTGGTGTGATGAACGAAATGACATGCAGATTTCGTGGTAGAAGTACTAAAGAATTTCCATATTTGAAATACTTACCTTCTCAAATGTCACAGTAATTATTCCAAATTTGTATATAACTTAGTCGCTGCCAGTGAAACAGCGTGGATGAATAACTAATAATCAGTCATGAGACTTACCACAGCGGTACTTCCAGTTGGAAAATTTAAGTATCTCTTCCATCTAGACAGCTTCTTCTCCCATCCTAGATGTTCAAAGTCACTTCGACAAAACTGAATCAAGGCCATTGTGAGGACTAGCGAGGCACAATTTTTCATGACGGTGATACCGTAAGCATTGGCTGCTAACCTATGGAGCACAAACAGTGTCGATAACAGATTATATTTCCGCATGTTCTTATTTTATGTGTTCAAATTTTTGTTGTTCAAATCGGGAAGAGTTGTAATGCACCACCTAACTTAGCGGCGAAGCAGCACTCCTCTTTCGTACTTCGTAAGTCCTTGGTTTGAATTTCACACCATATAAGTGCAACATGTGTCATGTTGAGGGACACGTTCGTTGCTGGTAAATTTTGGTAGAGGAGATTTAAACACAAAAAGTTTCCTCTCTTCCACATAAGAAATTTAAACGGTAGCCGTGTTAGTGTAGCGTATGACATAATGTAAGATGTGCGGAGATACTGATATTTATCTTCGTATAAACTGTTCATTGTCGTTGTCCGATTTTCACCAAAACTGAAAGGTGTTTTTATCTTCGTATAAACTGTTCATTGTCATTGTCCGATTTTTACCAAAACTGAAAGGTGTCGATAAATTTTAGTTAGCCTTCCGTGTATCAATTTTCACAAAAATTTATTCAGTATTTGAAGAATTGTTAAATGCGGATAGGCAGACATGGCGAAACTAATCGACGCATTTTAACGTCTGCCTGTTCGGAAACCAACCAAAAATGTGAAAAGTATTTGTGTAAAAATTATTGTTTTAAGATAAATATAAGATATATGCATGTGTAATTAAGATGAAGGTAAGTAAAACGTAAGATTGATATCGTGTTAACGTTTGCTGCTTTGATGAATCGTCCCCACTATCTTTTCGAATACTTATGCTTAGACTTAGAATTGGTTTGTGATGTTTTCTGGATACTTACTGGCAAACGGGTGCTTCGCTGAGGTTTTACAGCCCAGGGAGGGAGTACTTTTCCTCCATACTGTAGCTCTTCCGTTAGCCCGTGGTGTTTACTCCCCTCAGAGCCATTTTGGAACATGTGACAGCAACTGGACTGAATGACAGTCGTATATTGAGCTTATTAATAGAATAAATAAATGCATGTTTATTCTTATTTGAAGTTTACAGAAGCAATAACAAAGTTCAGTAAACGGAAGGCTTGTGGATTGTACATTTAACCATTCGATTTCTCACACTAATACTGATTACCATAACATTAACTCCTTGTGTTTGTTGATGGACAACAGCTAGCTGCCTTCAAAGTTCAGTTTCACAGCTATCTTTCTTTTATAACTCAGTCATAATTATTATCATCACCTTCGTCATCTTGATGTCTGATGCGGGCCATACTTTATCACATGCTACATTTATAGGGATTAGGCTCAAAAATTTGAATTGTGATCTGTGCGTTACGATGCAATTCAGGCTTGTAGTGTTCTATATTTCCTTCTACTCTGCATATGAAGGCGATACATAGGTTTCTGTGAAATGTTCGTAACCACCTGTAAGACTATAGTCTAAACACTTATAAGAATGTCGCGATAATTGGACCGTGATTCGATTCAAAAGACCACCCATTTTCTGGGGAAGTGTCTTTTACATGGGTATTCAGTTTCTGACCTTTCGTAAGGTCCGGCGAATGGATGGGCCGCAGAGAATTGTTACGTAATGTGGTATTTTCAGTAGGTTCTAGTTCAATTATTTCGGTAGCATCACAACAGAGAAGACAAAAATTCGTTCTCTGGTCTATTGATTTCTGAGGACTCCAGCCAGTTCTAATATTACGTTACTTTCTAGAGAAACGCGTTGTTATGGAGACAAACTCAAGCTTGCCCTCCTAGCTACTTCCCTTCCACACGTCACTCGGCATAATCACGACACTGGCAGCAGTATTAGCCCTTTGCGTCTTATACTTTTCCGAAGGATGACAAAGGATGAAACGCATGTATCCAGAATGTAATAATAGAATTGTTTAGAAATTTCATGGTCGTCTTCACATTGCCTGATGTATGTTTTTCACTGACAAGACACTGTTTAATAAGAAGATTTTAAAGTAGCTTTTCATGCATGATTCTGAGTTTCGAATTATTGATTTTTAGTTGTGTATGTAACAAAGTTCTTTTCCAAACAACATTTCAGTTTTTAAACAATAATCGTGTATTATTATTACAAGGAAATTAATATCCATTTCCGTCAGATTTGTCTTGATGTGACCAACATATATTTTGGGTTTAAATGCCGTCTCCGTAATAAACATTTCCCTGCCTCATTTGCTTTAGGTTTTCCCCCCCAAGTATTTTCATCATCGGAATTATAGTGTACAGCAGGCGTGTCCAACCTTTTTTTGTTGGCAACTTCGGCAAAATTTGGTTGTATGCGGGCAACATGAAGTTCAGTACATAAACTGTGGAACGTATACGTATAATGCTATATATATGCATACACTTTTATCTGCGTATTTTTCTATACATTATATACAGTAAAAAATTTCTGATAATGTAAAAAATTTTGTAAAAAAATTCAACTCTGCAATTGGCTACACCGATCAACAGATATACAAGTGTTTCGTTGTTTAGCAAGACTTTTGCTGATTTGATATTTTAAATCACGAAGTCATAGTTATGCTACAAGTGTAAGGATGACGACGATGCTTCTCTGGTTTGTGACGGAGAAATGTCCTGTCTCTGTCTTCAGGGCTAAACGTGGATGGAGATTACATTTGTCGAAAACATTGATATCTATCTGCAAGTCTGCACAGCGTCACAACCCAGAGAAGCAAAATCCACACAGACGTATTGACTTCTGAATTAATAATCACTGTGCCGCTGTCCATCCGATGTTTTGTGTGAAGGCTTTATTTATACTCCACACATTACATAGCACTAAGATAGCTATTACTATAGGTAGCTGACAAACCAGGAATCATCAATCTCTGTTCTGTCAGCTATTGTAAATATAAACTTGTCCCTAATGCTTAACTATGAACCACGCCTTTGGGGGAATGTCATTATGACGCCCCAGCCGATGTAAATATCGGAGCAAAAATTGTATGTGTTCTGCCATGTGGTCATTTGAGTCGTATCCCCTACCTCGTTCTGTATCTGACTAGACGTGGGATGTCGTGCAACGCAGAGAAGCAGCGTACAGTGCAAAAAGGTATTTCAGCCTTCGACCCTTCCACTTTCAACTGACAGCATTTGTCTGGCAGTGACAGGTACTTGATATGTCCTGTCCATTTCATTGACAGGAACATTGAAGCTACGTCAACATAGTTATGGTATTAATTAATAGTTATTTCAGACTATGTTTCATTTAAATTATTAATAATAAATATTGAACCAAAAACAAAAGAGCATATCTGGTGGACAAAATTATGAGCTTGGAAAGAAAGATTAAGAACAATAATATTAGAGGCTTGTACAGAGGCATAAATAAATTTATAAAGGGTTATAAACCTAGAAAGATTTTCTCAAAAATGAGAATGGTCATCGACTTGTTCCGTAGATCGGATATATTCGTATGAAAATTTTGACTGAGATCGATTTCAGGAATAAGATTGTGAAGTATTGACGTAGTTACTGAACAACCTGTATCTTATGATAATATCGAGTTCAGTGAATCTAATGATGCATGCTACCTAAATAAGTGATTCTTCTAACATGTATTTGAGATGCATGTCTCAGTGGAGTTTCGTTATAATAACTGAGGCTTACGAAACAAAATATATAATTGCACATCTAAATAAATAATAAAAATATGTTTTTTACTCTCTTTATACCATCAGATGCAGTTAAATGGCATATTAAATAAGCAAAGAACAGACCTAAACAGACACTATACACATATTTGGTTTTTGCACTTGTAGAAATATATTCGGATCCTGTTCAGCTTTCCATGGCAATATGTTATAAAGAATTTATAATTACTATTCTTTTTCTGCAGCTTTAGCGGAAACATAGAGATGCATTCGATGCTAATTATACGGCATTATTAATATATTCTCGAAACTGACTTGCCTTTGCGAATTACTAAATTACAAAGACATGAATTTTATAAAGCGTGTGGGCGTGGACTCATGCTTTCAAAGTAACCAGATATAGAGACTGAAGTAAATATTTAGGAACACAATTCAGGACCCTTATTTATTTCATTTATTTGTGGTTTATTTAACGACACTGTCAGTAACAAAACTACGAATATATAGCCCAGATTGATAGAATGATAAGGAATTGAAACGTATATGTAAGAAAGAGCCATTGGTCTATCGGAATGAACAATAAAATAATTTCCTGCAGTTGTTATGTTGTGATGTCTTAATATCAGTTACATGTAGTTTATGCTAGTTATAATAATGCTCATAAATAGCAATAAATCGTGCACTATGCTTCGAAGTTTGTCTGTATTTTTGGCCATGAATAATATTTCCTGACACGAGTTTTGATTGTTAGGAATCTCTCTGAACAGGCTGGTAATATACGAGGGCGTTTCAAAAAGTAACAGCAAATTGACAATATTTCACGAAACGAATACCCCAGGCATTTCAAACTCCCGCACAGGGAAGATACGTTCTTAGAGAAGGTTTTTGACACTGCCCAATAAATGGCGTGGCGTACTTAATTGGAAGGGATGCATAAACGAAATGACGGCACCCTTAGCTGCTTGCACCGTAGAGGAGCAGCGAGCAATCATCAGATTTTTGTGGTCGGAGGGTGTGAAACCTCGTGAAATTCATAGAAGAATGCTGCATTGGCGAGAGAAGAGTGTACGAGTGGGTAGATGCGTTTAAAAATGGGCGAACATCAATCTGTGGTGACCAACGCACGCCCTCACACCATTCGGAGATTGAGATTTCAGATCTTACAGCCCTGACCTTGCTCCCTCTGATTATCATGTGTTTGGACCCCTGAAGAACGAAGATTTCGGAATGATGACGAAGTCAAAGAAGTGGTGCATTCCTGGCTGAAGGCACAACCAAAACATTTTTTTCTGATGGAATAAATAAGTTGGTGCAACTGTGTGAGAAGTGTATTGAAAAGGCGGGTTATTATGTATAAAAATGACATATCATTTGTATCTCTAATTAAATTATATATTTCAAAATATTTAATTTGCTGTTATTTTTTGAAACACCCTCGTACGTCTACGCTACCATCCCTTAAATAAAAAATGATATGTCTGTATATAAACATATATGTGTAAGCGTATACCTGCATCAGAATGCCCTTGATGGTAACCAGCTTCGCAAATATTCATCTGGGTGTGACATTAATGAACAACAGCACCAGTGAATTATGAACAAATTCGGAAAATATGTATTCTCCGTACCAGAGAACACATTTTAACTTTTGTTATTTTAATATCAAAGCTAGAAGAATACATTTTGTGTTAGACGAATTTATTTTATTAGAGAAATTAACGTTGCTGACTCTCCAGTGATCTGACTTTTCGTCCGAAGAGAGCATAATTAGTACATAAGACTCGTGTGTGATAAATAAAGTTTCCTTAAGCCATTGACTCCAGCTCAGAAGTTAATCTTTGGAAATTGCTACACTGCAAAGTTTAATTTGTGGACATGGTTGTAGATCATAGTAACCGCCTTTAAACACGTTTCCGTTTTTGACTCCTGACTTTATCAATGTTTTTTAATTGTTGTTTACTAAGATAAATAATATTGAAGCCTCCATTAAAATGCATTAAATTATAAGGGCATTGGATGTTGAAATAAGTATTTACATTAAACAAATCAAAATACCTTCTTATACAATGTGGCATATGAAATCTATGTCTATTACCAGTTAATGTCAGTGCCGAATGTAGCTATTCTTTGGTGGCTGCAGATAGAGTTTTATTCATGGCGAATCTTAGGGATGATTAACAGTTTAAGTCACAAGTATTGAAACTGTGATAAGGGCTTGCTTCTTCTGGCAAGGATATATATTTTATTCCTATCATTGGTTTATTCATGATATGTAATACATTTATGTTTATTGCACTGCGAGTATTTTTCGTTTTGTATCGAATGTCTCTTTTAAGTTACGCCTGCACACATAATTCTAACTATGGACAGAATTTGTTTGTTCTGTAAATCTCAGTAGCTGATCGAGGGTCAGGTTTGTACTTGTTCAGGAGATGATCGGATTCAGCAAAGAGTAAGTACACTCTGTGGACCAGTTCACGCAGGTTTCCTGGCTCCCTGCTAATTCGTATTCTTCTGAATCAACCCCGCATTCACCACTTCCGCTTGGAAGTCTGCACAGAAAACAAAATAGGATGGACACTGGTGTCAACATAAATAATGCGCGGACCTTCAAACGAGATATCGGCTTTGCGTTATGCAAAGAGTGGTCAGGATATAATGCTGCCATAATAATTAAAATCCATACGATTATTCGAGCTACGCTGAAACAAGATATGATAGTTTTAATGCTTGGATCTTGGAAATAATTATATATATATATATATATATATGACAGGGAGTAGTGAAATTATTATAAATAGACATGTTTGAAAATTAAAATAATATGGCTGTAATATAGAGGATGTGGCACATAGTCTTTGTTGTGCAGCTCAGTGTAATACAGTGCTAAGTCACGTGAGGTTTGAACCTTTAGTCTGTCACTAATCTTAAGAAAATGAAAATGATTTTTTTTTCAGTATAACCATAGCCAGTTACCTCAAGCTCTCCAAATATTACGCATATTAAATTTGCCTCCGAGAATAACCAGCTCCTAAAGTAATTGCTTTGTATCAAATATTACGCATATTAAATTTGCCTCAGACAATAACCAGCTCTTAAAGTAATTGCTTTTTATGTTCGTCGAACATTACTAAAAACCTTTAGAGAATCAAGAAATTCTTCTGACCAAAAATACTAACCGGTTTAATATCCATTCAAATCAAAGCACCCTAGAACTCTGCTCAGCGAAACTTGTTAAATATTTAGTACGAATATTAATTTGATGCAAACATCTGTGCATTTCAAGCGTGTACTCACCTGAATATGGTATGCATTACATCCTCGACGAATGACCTTCCGGGCTTCAGAAGATACTTAGCCTCACATAAAGCGCGATAAATACACGTGCGACCATCTTCTCCTTGGCTGTAATTAAATAGATTCGAATATGTCGTGTTTATTTTTTATGATATTTAAAAAAATCTGTGTACTGCTTCAGGTGAGACCGTAACTACTGATCTATTGTATCGATGCTTTTTGAACAACGTGTACTTCAGTGGAAAGTGTTGAAATCGTTAATTTACTCACGCAGCCAGCGCATTCTCGATTTGGTGGTACAGTTCACGTCGCTCCAGCCAGTGTTGATTTTGAGTCTGATACAGAATGCCCTGCCTTCTAGAGGCCATCTTGTGTGTGGGGAAGAGATTAGTCATGTTTGGGAGCTTGAAGACGAGATCAAACTCCATGATTGAATTCCATGGCGGACGACCAAATGTCGGAACATCCCACATCAGGCCCTTTGTATTAGACATCGTCATCTGTACACATAGAGTTAAGACAGTTAATACATAACAATTAACAACAATTTGTATGAGTGAAAATTATGTCTTACCGGATTTCGTAAACCACGAAATGAGGCTTATTTAGAGATTGGATTAAATGTATGAATCTTCAAAATTTGTATTATACACAAAATAGGATATGGAAGGAGGCAGAGTTGCATAATTAAAGGTGCTACCCTTACGTTTTCGTGATGAGTCTGAGCAAAACGACGAAATATTTCAGGATAGCCTATCTGATCGATATCTGAATCCGAAGGAGTGCTAACCACTCGACCGTGACGTTTGATTGGATAATATGAAAATAATTAATTTATCGCTTGATAATTTTACTTTTATTAACAAATGTCGATCTGTTTATTTATATATTTAATTGAAAAGTAACAATTTGTGAAAGCTTTTTATAAGTAATAACAATTTTTTTTAAATATTTTAATGTCACGTGAGTTTCGACACACAACAGGCTATATCCGACACATCGTTCTTAAATGTTGTATGAAACACCGTTACACGGAATATTAAACTAAAAGTTTAACAAAATGGTTTATCGTCGTTTTATATGCAAAGTCGCCATGCTGAGAGGATATTAACCTAGAGATTCACAAGCTTAAATTACGTACAGCATCCTTGACGTGGGGATGACAAATCGTGAAATGCAGTTATTTATTCCGTAAGCCAAAGTGTGGATAAATTGCGGGGTAATTTATCTGCAGAAATTATGAGACAAGTAAGGGTAAGTAGATGGGGCAACATTGCACGAATTCTCATAACAGCTCTGAACTACAAATTAACGCACTTGCTAATGTTCAACAGGAAGATCAAATATATTTTAATGTACTTCAGTTCTGTTCTTCGAATAAAGAGAATAATGCAAATATTCTGCAGATTATGTAATTCGAAGATTATGTTTTATATTGCACAGATGTACAGAAACCCCTCGCCCTTCGCGAGGGTTACGTGTTTGGAAAATACCACCGTCGGCAAGACCATGACATTATGGAAAATTTGGGGTTAGGGAATTGACCGCTGTTAACACTCCTCAGATCCAAAGTACATACACTTTTAGCCGCAGAGCCTAGCTGGAAGAGACCAAATTTGATCACACAAAGGAGGGCTTGAATATGTGGACTGGCTTTAACTCTCCGTTACAGCCTTATCTCAAGCTAACTTAGATCTTGGGTGCCTTGTTCCGAAAATCACTGGAATTCTCCTTGTGTTTACAAATTAAATTATTGGATACGTACAAGTCAATACCACTGTTGATAACGTTGGATAGGCCTATATTACCGATGTCAGGTTCTGTAGAATGCAAACATTTAACATGGATATTACACCGTTTGACAGTAGAGACGAATTTAGAGTTTCGCTGGAAGCAATAAAACATTTACAGTAGACATGCTAAGTACTGGCGTAGAAGCAGCTAATGATTGGCACTTACTTTTGACAACTTTTGTAATTACTAATTTCACTTACCACAAATGTGCTTCCTTCAGGAAACGTGAGATACCGTCTCTTTCTAGATAGTCTTTCCTCATCTGTACCATTTTCTAAACCATCGACACGATAATACATGGTAATAGCGAAGAACACTGCAAAACAGAAATGGCATTTCATTTGTGACAGCTTCGCTGTGTTGTAATTGGCGCGGAGCGATAATGGTGCTTAGCAGATACACGTCTCGTAACAACTTGGGTAGAAGTAATGAGAAACAAGGTTTGTCGGTGGCATTACAAGCTGTTTAAGGAAGGACAACTAATTCTCTTCTAACGCTCCGGGTTATGGGAGTGCCAGTATGCTCCGTGAGGGGTGACCAGATTTTAAACAAGTTTCTCTGATGTCACTGGATCCGGAAATGTATTTAATTCATAGATAGTCAATACTTCTCCCATGATATTCGTCTTCTATATCTTGTTCGTGGCATACGTTTTGTCTCTCGGAATGTGTTTCGCGCATGTTACATTAGTTCTTGGTTACCGTGTTGTACACTAAATAATATCACACTTCGCTCAGCACGTTACCTTCTCAGCATTTTGCACGGAACCCAATATATTATCCCTTAAATAAATTTAGTTTCTGGTTAGGTTCTTTCAAATATTTCTACGGTATAAGCTATTCTAAAATTCTTTATGACAACCATTTCACCTTATTCCACTCCATATCATATTTATAGTCGATAGAACGTCTGTGAATAACCTGCGAATCGACCAAAAGGACTTTGCTCCGTGGATTTGAACTGGTTTCATTAAATAAATAGTGTTTGTTGATCCCTGTGGCGTAGAACAGTTAGTGTGACTGATTTGAAACAAGAGCACGCTTCTAGCTGTGACCACTGAGACGCCAAGCAGAGTAAAGTATAAAGGCCTGTCTGACGCTGACAACTGAGTGAAACGATTTTTAAGACGAACATTGATTATTCAGAGATGTTTACAGGTTCAGTGACGTTGGGTTGTTGGCATTGGATCCTAAACTTCGCCTCCATCATTTACTGACGTATATCAGAGGTAGAGGCAAACGCATTACAGGACCAAAGTAGTTTCATGAGGTAAAGGGTCTCACACAAATTTCCTCTCTGTTTTATGGAATACGAATCTGCGTGTTTTAATTAGCATCAGTTCAGACTAACAAACTGGCCTTTCATTTCATCATCAAAGATCCGTTTAATTTACTGAAATGATTAGAGGAATTAATTTTCCCATCAGATATCTGAATCCTAACGAGAAAAACGATACAAGTTTGCAATTGCTAAGAAATCAAAGTAATGTCTCTCTACAGATACAAGTAACTGAACTCGGTTTTTTGACTGGATTGTGAATATGTAATTACAGATTTAGAATTTTTTAACTTTTTGATTTTATTCGTTTCATTCTTAAACTAGAAATTAATCTTCAGGATTAACAGCATTGAGTCTACTGCATCAGTTTTGAAAATACTGCTATCGATTGGCTTTTGAAGTAGAGAGATTCTTCTCTGTTTCGCAGTCGCCTTTTACAACGAGGTAAGACACAGTATTCCCTCTGCCACCAGTTTGAGGTTGTTCTTCAGACAAGATCCTTGTAATTACAAAACATTACGGTAGCTAATCTGGATAAGAGAGCAGTCTCCCACACCTGTGATAATCCCTGCATCTATATTAAGTAGGGTTGAAAGAGGCTCCCATCTGTGCTTTCCCAGTCAAACTTCTGGGTGGATTGCTAATCTTAGTTTCAGTTTTCACGGATTAGTACCTCCGTCCTGTTCAAATTCAGAACTAATTCTAAAACTGAGTTATTCGAAATTAAATGGGAGTATCGGGACGGTGATTCAGCAGAGAGCATGATTTTTCCTAACACAAACAAACAAACAGGTAAACTTATTAACGTATACAAATTACAGCATGAACACTTCATATGTAGCGTTTTTGAACAAGGTAAGAGGTGGAATTCCTTATTCGATTTTATTGATCATAAAAAGGCAAAAACATTTATTAGTTATGCAGAAATGTGAATAGTAAGAAAATGGGATACCTTATTACATATAGGCCGGAGGTTGTAGAGTGTTCACAGCTTGAGAGAATTATCATGTACTTTTTCGGTGGATGAAATTACCTGTGGGCGAATAGCAATGGATATTTTCGTAGAAATTATTTTGTATGAGAAGCATGTGGATTAATACGATAACATGGATTGAAAACATTTGAGAACGTAGTACCGAAACAGAATTTTTAAACTTCAGATGTGTGAAATGAAAAACAAGAACCAGAACATAGATATTACACGGGTGATTAAATATAGGAAATTATAAATGCGTTACTTATACAGATTTAGCCGGAAAAGCCGAAGGGTAGCGATTACCTGAGAGAACTAGGCATAGATGGTAGGGTTAAAATTGATTATCTGTAAATACGATGTGAAGGTGTGTGCTGGATTCAGTTGGCTCAGGTTAACGTCGGGTCATCGGCTCATGCGTTTTGCAGAGGGCAGCTTGACGTATTTGACCAGCTGAGCGATTATCAGATTATTCATTAAGGCTCTGTTACATCCAGTCATTTTGTTATTCATATAATATTTATTAGTATATTTTGTTTAAAATTGTTCTTTAGTCGAAAAATGATTACATTCTGAGCTATAGATATGAGCACTAAAGGTATTTTGGTTCTGGAATGGACATAACTCACACACAGACGTGATCTTGTCAACTTCCGTTTCATTGTCAGTGTAGTGGGATATTGACTACGAACAGGTATGATAACATTAGTGGAGCTTTATGAAGACTGATTTTATTTAGCGCAGTTTGAAGTCATTTTGTTATTCATATAATATCAGAGAGCAATTAAAATGTGTGTACACATACACACACACGTCAGTTCTATACTTTTAAAAACTGCTGTTTTATCGCTGGTTTATAAATCTTGGACATTATTTTTTTTCTTAGTTTCGAATTAATTTTATGGAAAATTCCTGCCGTTTAATTTAGGGTTACTCTCCCGAATAATGCTCTGAATGCTTATTAACCACGTGAAGAATTATTAGTTCCTTAAGAAACGGTGTGTACTAGGGAATGAATAAATTTAATTTAATTTTGGTTTCATGGCTTAGTGTGTAGCCAGTTTGTACCACTTGGTGTAGTTGAGAAAAATTTGATTGTTTTTTAATTCATTCAGTCCAAAACAAGAATTGCATTTTAAGATTGGGATAGTTTTCGCTGCAAGTTACAGAATTTTGCAAAAATCTGTTAGTCGAAGCGACACGTGGTGGATTAGATACGTCAAAACAATTTAAGTCTTTTCAAATGGTAGGCCTCAAGGCGAACAAGAAAGTTGTGAAATTCGTTTTGTTTTTGTTTAACGTGTTCTGTGACGTTCGTAGAAGAAAATACGCCGAGTTTCACCAATGCAGTTCTTAAATATTCTTGAAATTTCTGTAAATGAAATGGGATAGAAGCGACGTGAATTCTGAGCCAATACGAGAGGCAAAATCTACATGCAGGTAGACGACTGTAATAGGCTGCGGTCTGTACTCATAATACAATGCATGCTTTTTTTAACCACATGGAAAAACTATAATTTGTATTTTTATTGATACACTTCGGGAGGCGAAGTAAGATTATATGATGGCTATATTCTGGGTTGTAGAGCTGTGTAGTCTGTAGAAGTATACCAACGTTTCAGAGGTCCCTGTTGCCTCCATCTTTAGGGCATTGATGAAGACAGCCATATTTGGACTCATCGCTGTGAAAACTTCAAATTATACTTAATTCTTTATATGTTATACGTTTTGGAAGGATTTTTTAAAATGTTTGTTTGCACGTTTTTTTATGAACCCACTCAAAATTGAGATAATTTAAAATTTGCGTTTGATATATCTATAGTCTTGTCTCTCATGACTGTTTACAGCCGGCAGAATGATGTTTTTTTTCTGGAATATGAACATAAAAACATGAACGATGTTTTCATCAGCATTATCGTCAATTCCGCTATTAATACTGTTAAAACTTCCTGCTGGATCTGTAAAGTAAATCATTCTCGCTGTTTTAGAGGTCTTGCTAAACCTATATCGTTTTGTAATTCTGTCAGAGCTTATTATGTAACGTTCTTTTCGGCTCTCCCGTATTCTATAAATAAGCAATGTTTTGTAATTTGTAGATATCATGCTGTATTAGTTTCTGTTATTTTCAGGAAGCATTTATATCTTAGAACTTCTTACGGAACGCCATTCTGCTAAACTTAATCTTATCTCATCAGTAAAATCGTTTAAACTGTAAATTGTGATACATAGAACGTTATAGAAATTCGAATAGAGAAACTGACCTGTGTAGGATAGGATAAGAAATCGATAAATTGGGTACTTGTGACATCATGTGAGTGTGGAAGGTTCGAGCAATGAGGTTGGACAGGTAGGGAACAAAGCGGAGCAGTTGTGTGTTTCACGATGCGCTCGGTCATAAATCTGGTAGCTTTCTTCAAACTCCGGCTCCGTGCTCGGAGGAAATCTGCAACATAACACTGGAACTGAGTAATAATACCATTACAAATTTAATGTTTGTCTTGTGAAATCAGAGGACCTAATCTAAGAAAGTTATAGAAAAGAATATAATATTTAGTCTCCGGGTGTTCCGCTGTGTTATGTTTGTTTAAAATGTGATTTGCAATGACTACAAATAAACGTCTGTTCCAGACTATTGAGTGGAATATTTCTACCTAGAACTCGCCCCAGCATTGGAAAAATTTTACATTTCCATGTGTATATGTATATATATATATATATATGCATGCTTCTGAATACTGTTTTAGGCAGCTGAGAAATTCGATGGTTTCTTTCTTCATGTATGGATTGTTATTTTGCGGCATTTATATACGGGACTATGTTCTGATTTTAAGATTTTGCCTATACTTTTAGGCGGAAAGAGTAGGGAAAAAGAAAGCTACGATTTGCAGGTTTGTTAGAGGTGAAGACGACTGTCGTCTGGGATGATGCGCCGCGTAGTCTTGTAGAAATTGGTCGAAATGTTAGAGGTAGCTTACTGCAGACACATTTTTGTTACTTAAAAATTAACTGAAGTTTGGATTGCCCTGGTGGTGAAGGCAGTAAGCACCTCTGAAATTACGACTTATTTCTGCGAGACTGCACTGCCAAACGTCCCAGAAGACGCAGTCAGAACCTGAAATCTTAATTTGTTAGGTTAGGTTTGAAGTAGCTTACGTGAATACAGAGTAGAGAATCTCTTGCAAAAATGTCCCTTTCTCAGGTCTCCGTCTGCCGGACTCACATAGGGCACGCAAGACACACTGGCGGCCGTCTAGACCCATTCTGAAATCAGGAAGTTGGAGATCTTACAAGGCACGGCGTATGTTATATCAATATTTCAGTCACCTCTCTTGTGAGAAACTAGATTTCGCTGTGTAGTTTCACAAATCACAAGATAACATACAGCAAATTACTATTCATAACTGAAGACATTTTATTACAGTCCCTTTAGAAAGCCACACAGCACACAAATAAAATGGAAATAGTGTACATATGTACTTAAATATAAATACGAATAGTGTCACGTATTTTTATGAACATGAATATACACGATGGATAATTAAAATAATTTTTACCGCCTTTAGACTACGAATAAATATTGTTGAGATGGAAAGAAAGAATTTACTATTTTTGAGCATTTATTGTAAATGTAACAATAATTACACATTAATGTTTCTCCTTCTTATTCCTGTTCATTTTTAACTTCTAATATTACGTATGGGATACTTGTTGAAAAGCATTCTTCACATCCTCCCGAAGTTTACCATTTCTTCTAGGTAACTAAGTAGATATTTTGAAACTACGGACAAGTCCAATGTCGCTTTCACGTAAATTCAACTAAATTAATTAATTTAAGAATCTATAATTTAATTTTATCAATAATAGGTAACGTGATTAGTATTATACAAATGGATTTTCTACTGAAGATGGAAACAGTTCCTGTACCTTCCTACAAGTTTAATCGGCGTCAAATATAGGAGATCACCATCGAAACCTCACCTATTTATTTATTAAACTGATTTATCGACGCCGGGTATTATGTAATGTTGGTGGCAACAAGAACTTGAGGGATAAGCGAGTAAGGTATTTGATAAAAATAGATGTGTTTTCATTCACGGTATCCGCCTGGATAGACCCAGGAAAAGCACGTTAATCTCAGCCAAGATAGTCGATTGCCCAACCGAGTTTTGAACCGTGTACCTCCTGAATACAAGTTTACAGTGGCAGTGATAATACTAACCGAACCTCTTTTTACCGATAAGAAATTAGTACCATAAATAAATCAGAATAAAAGCCAGCGAAGTATTGAAAAACTTTATAAAAGCTTTGAAAAGTACTAGTGCTTCAAGC
>NW_019059605.1:549608-573656 GCF_000696155.1 Zootermopsis nevadensis | reverse complement strand
TTGAAGGAGGTACCAACGTTTCAGAGAAATATACTATCTCCATCTGAAAACATTATATGCAGATGGAGGCAGTATGTTCCTCCGAAACGATGACACTCCCCTACAATTTTGCACGGTGTCGGAACCTTGTGAACACACACACATCTTCACCGTCGTGAGAATCTCAAATCTTTATTCTCTTGTTTGATATGTTGGCGGTAGGACTGGAGTTTAATTAGATTAAAACGTATGAATAAATCATCAGTTATCAATCCGGAGATACTAACGTGGTCAGTATGGGCTCCAACTTTGCATAAAGTTCTCTGCGATGCCTGCGATGAACAACTTCAGCTTTCTTTTTGTAAAACCGGAAATCAAAATTTTCGGTAGTTGGTAATTCCCAGTTTGTTCCAATTGTGTAACCAAATATCAAATCTGGACGAATAACTCCAGCGACTTGCAGACAGTAGCCTAGCTGTTGAACAAGAAACCAAAATATAAACTTTACAAATTCATAATTTTTCAATGTCACATTATCGGTTCCTCACATTATTTTTTAATTAAAGAAAAGCATCATGAGATGGTCATTTTAAATGCGAATGCTTTATGCTCCCCATTTATGTCTAACCTTAAACACAGCATCCATGCTTCATAACTTTACGATGAAGAATTATTATTATTAGAGTTTCTTTTATGCAGAATGTATCTATGTAAAATCGATTTTCTGGTTTGAGCAATTTCGGTCGTTTATTAACACATCAACAGGAAGACGGAAACAATTTAAGTAAAATTTGGGGTCGCCTGTTTTTCTTTTATTTCCAGTACAAATTTCTCAGTCACCGGATAGCGCCCAGGACAACGCATTAACAAATATCTCACCGACTCCTCTCCTTTCATTATAAGAGTTTATAAAATTTGATCCAAGATAACGTTTCCAGCATTTATCGAAACGACGGCAGGACATCAACAGAATGCATGTCAAAGCCGAAAGCCGATCTTATAGGGAAACTTTCAACCAAATGCAGTTTAAATTCGGGCATGTAATTAATGAATGTAGTAGGCCTTTATACAAGCGAAGTCTTTCTGAAATTACCTCTAGAAAAAAAAAATGACCATCCAAATGCCCACGGGGTGCGCTCGAAGTTTATATGTGTGCCTCAGAGTATATGTAATTATTCACTGGTGGTTGCGAAGCACGTGACGACTTCCGCTCTCTAAATTTAATCTCTGTGCAGTGTCGATGTGTTCTAAATGTTGATATTCTGAACAGATGGAATGTTAATTGAGGAGTTCGGGTGTAAATGATGATACTTTACAACAACATGAGTTATTGCATATTCATCAATCGGCTGTGTATTGGCTGTGAATTGGAATGTCCCAAAACAATGTTTTGGAAAATGTTTGAATCTATTCGTAAACTAATTATTTAAATTTTAATATGTTGGTAGATTCATAAGCTTTCCGCTATAAATTGCAAGCTTATTCTAGTTTGTACGTCACCGGAAATTGATTTGTGATCCCTGATGTAGAGCTATGTTTAAATAACTTTTGAAAATTTATATTTATATTAATTGTGATAATTTGTAAATGAGAAACAAATTTTACAAGTATTAGCTTTCACAGAAAAAAATGGTTTTATTGAAAATTTTATACATACTGTCTTAGTCATATTTGTTTTGTATTAGTAAGACTTATTTTTAAGTTAAAATCAGTTAAACCTGTTTGCATAGATTTGCGAAAATGTAGAGAGGCAAATGGTGGTAAGAATTATAGGATTATGAGAAGTGTAGGGGCGCAGAATAAACAACATTTGATTTTAGCTAAGAATTTGTAAGTAGCTTCTTGCAACAGAAGTGAATTATCAAAACGTACCTGAAGAATACTCCCTTCAGGGAAGCTGAGGTAACGTTTTTTCCTTGATAAAAGTTTCTGATCTGTCAGAGATGAGTCGTCTTGATTCTGCATTGCAAAGATGGGAAATGGGAATTCTATAACGAAGATGAGGTAATTCAAAATTCCGCTCCTCATTTCGTTTGTCTTGAACCCAGTCACAATCAGAAAATATGGAAGTATATGAACCCTGAAATTAAATAATTTTTAATATTTGTGACGTACGAAAACTGATAATTGGACTGATAATTTTGTTCAGAAAATGGCAGCACTGGTGTATTACCGTGTATTGGAATACACGGCTAAACCATTTTGCAATACTTTATCCCAAAAGTGTTCAGAACATGTTTAGTAGCTGGAGAGATACAAACAAACACATACAGTCTATGAGTGGTTGAGATACCTTACTATAACTTATGTATTTAACAATCGTGGAAAGACGTACACTGCATTCACTCTAACGGAACCTCACGCGACTGTTGGCAGTTTATGAACAAACTTTCCGTAGCCAATAATACTCGTGCAGATGCACATTTCTAATAGCACAACACTGACTTACGTTTTATTTTAAGAATGAAAAGATTAAATTTTGCGTCCGTGAAGAACGTTTTTTTAGATACGGTATCCTTAGCACAAGCACATTCACAAACTATAAGCATCTTTCCCCATTTTTCCCCTGTGACTCACCCGCCAACACAGCTAAATTGAACGAACGTGGTGTATATTTTTTGCTATCTTTGTAATTTTGCATAGGTATTCATAAATATTAATTGCACACACAAATGTTGTTGCACAAATAATCAAACTACTGGTGTCACAAAAACACGCATTTGTTTAATAATATTCATACAGAAACATGTTTCAGATACAATTTGTGACTCTTAATTGAATTTATGTTTTATAAAATATACGAATTCAGTGTAAAATACATTACTTTTGGGAAAACATATGAAGTTTGATTTGAACTTCATAAGGATAATTCATTACTGGGTCGTTTAAACAAAACATAACATTGAGAGAAGTCTTAATGTGTGAGTTTTTAGGTTTTCAATGATATGAAGAAGTCGATGTTGGTCTTTTAGGCTGTAACGCCGTATGGACATGTGCATAAATATCAACATGTCGGAGGAATCCAGTCCCCATCTTCAAGGAATTCCTGGGAATCTATCTACAAGTCCATACAACCCAGAAGACCAACATCGAAAAGTCTGGATGTTTAATGTTTTATCAAAGTCATTGCTGATATGTAAATGTCATTTATGCATGTGAATATCATATCTGTGCTAATTAACAGTACCAGTGTGATGTGCTTGAAATTTCTTATTGATTAAGAGAATACTTCTTACCGTTTATTGTCCTGTGAAGATCCTGTGACTAATTTTACAGTCAGGTTGTCACTTTACAGTCTACCAACTCTATTAAAAGTGACAGTTCTGTCACCTTTCTTCCCCTCCTTGTCAAGACGAAAATTTCTCCACTCAGCGATCATGTGACGTTCTTCATTATCAAGTAATTTCCGCCATCCATTATTCCAGGGATGTCTTCACTGCTCTTGTACAAATATGAACTGCGAAGTGCGTAGAGACCAAATCACAGAGTCACAACTTCAAATAATGAGAGTGAACGAAAAGCCGTTATTTTGCATTTTATGTAAATATCTGTAGGAACAACCACTTAGGGGCAATTTAGACTTAAAAAAACTAAAATTCAGTGATGTACTTTATTTGTAGTGTGAGTTAACATAATGTATGAATACGGAATTATTTGCGTACATAGCAGCGACGAGAGTGATTGGATGTTCAGCTCTGGTACTTAACCAATTTCACGAATTGTAACAGAACAGACCGTTCAGCCTCACAACATAAAACTATGAAAAGCTCTTGTGATTTAACATAACCGTTTATCACTAATCGGTTATTGTTAGAAAACAAATATTTTCTCCATTTGAAGAAAAATAATTGCTGTATTTAATTGTCAAAATTACATATCAACACTGATTGTAATTGGCTCTGTGTGTAACTACTGTTTTGTAGCATGCATCTGAATGGAAATAGCATTCTTTTTTCTCTAGCAAAATTATGCTGTTGTTTCTTTTTTCTTCTTATCTTTTCCTCTAATAATTCACAATAATAAACGAAGTCAAAAGTTGGTTTAAGTCTTCAAAAAATCCATTCTGAGTCAGATGTATGTCTCTACTCCTATAGTGCTGCTTCGATGGCAGTTTTGATGCAGGAATATTGTAAGAAAGGATCTGTGCCGAATTTAATCTTGTTCCGTATCGTACACCATAACTGGGAACTTTGTGAAGTAGTTCTTAGCACAAGTGCTTTGAAATCTGGAACTACCCACAGACTCGCTTATTTGACAGATATTCATTGATTTGCTCAGTCGGTCATAAAAATTCTTGATAACGTACTTAAAATATGCCGCGGTCGTATTCTTTAAAATAATTTTCCCATTTCATACTTTGTTACGTGTATAATTGAGAAAGCTTGATTAAGTACAGTAAGATACAATAATCTTTTCACATAAATTCTTCGCAGATCTGAACATTTTATACGAAACAACGGACAGAGCCGTTATGTGTTGTTCCTAATAACTTTTGTCTTGAAGTCTGTCATTTTTAGTCTTCACTCAAGCTAAGAGACAACTTTTCATACCCACAATGACAAAATTATCAATGTGTTTGTCACCTTCTTCAGCTTTTCGGAAAGTATTTGGATGATAAACAGTATTAGCGCCTAATAATTAGAGTCATGTCAAAAATGTATTCTCTTTAGCATTTAAATAGCCGATACATTTTCGAATTATTTGTTGCTATAGGTTATTATAAATCTGTTACTAATTTTTATTTCGTGTGGTGTTTCCTATATTCACCTGCATGGAATTTACTCCTAGGCCAGTTTATTTATTGGCATGTATTACTGTTTCTGCGATATTCCTTGTGTTATCATTTTGTTAATTTACTTGAAAGATTTTGAAACGTATTGACAAAAGTGCAGTCGTGTAGTAATTCATTTGCCTTAAGATAATGTTGCATTAGCGTTTAATATCATAAGTAATGGCGTGTTGCTTTTGTCACGTGATGAAACTGCATTAGGATGCATCCGGATCTTTGAGGCAAGAAGGGAACAAAGCCGTACAGTCGCCCTTTGATCTGTGCGCAGCCTCGTATTTGGCGAAGTCATCTTCATCATCATCATCCTCTAAATAATTCGTTTTAGTTCGTGGTAATCTGAAAACAAAAATTATATATTGTTTTAATATTATTTCATTATTATCAGATTATTACATGCCAAGGCCAAAATACCTTCGGTGCTATGACTACTAATCGCGAATTACACTCACGTGAATATGGCATGAAGAATCTCTTCTAGAAATGATCCTTTGGGTCCAGATTGGCGCTGACCTGATTCGCACAGTACCCGCAAAAGACACGACTGTCCATCCAATCCCATCCTGGCATATCACAAAAGACATTTAACCGTTACTTTATAGACTGCAATTTTGTGAATGATAAATTGGATTTCATGATGCTAGCCTTCGTATTTCTCGCAGTACATGTGTAAAATGTTTGCAGCTATCACATTTACTAAGTTTGTGCCTTGAATTTTAGTGATTTTAAGAGATTGTTTTGTACGTGTCAATCTGAGTGAGGTCTTTGTTGAACGGAACATGGGATAAGTATTCTAAGGTTTACTTTATTCCGGTCATTTTATAATTTATAATACTATCAATTTGCACATATTATTTTATTAGTTTCACTGAATTATTTTTATGTTTCAAAATCACCATTCTCTTAATAATGAAATGTTGATAAACATTATTTCTGTCATTGTATCTGATCGCCTTGTTTCCGCCTTAATATTTCTTAAAAGTATCTCTGAAATATAATCATTCTCATCAACTGTGTAATTTGCTTCGCTGATTTTGATCAAGCGCCTTACGCAAACTTTTTTAATGTCAAATATATTAAAGTCATTATTATTATTATTGTGGTGGTGGTTTGTTATTTACTAATAGTATTCATTAGGTTTAATCCACCACACCAAATATTATCGGTCTTAAATGGTTATTTTGTTATAATATGTTTAGTGAGAATTCTTGTGCAAATTGCACGTGCACCCATGGGTTAGATTTGGCCTACTCACGTGTTCAGCAAGGGCAGTAGCTTCTGATACAGATCCCGCCTGTGTCTGCGATGTACCACTTCGGCTTCTCTCGGGAATTTTAGGCCGATTGGATCAGTAGGAATCTCCCAGTTTGTGCCAAAAGTAATTCCGTATAACCATATACCATCAGGGATGAGGGACGGAACAGCTAAACAATATCCAAGCTGAAATAAACATCAAACTATTATTTAAAGAAAATTAGCAATTATTATTATTATTATTTGAAATACTTAGTTATTTTGTTATTTACTAATTAATTTATTATGCTTATTTGTTTTAAACAGATTTATTATTATTTGCAGAACAAATATGTGAATGTTTTTGTTCCTAAAACAATAAAGTGTTTGTATTTATGTGTCGTAAACTCCAATTTTTACACTGATTTACGAAGACGATGCCACAGTGTTATAACGGCCTGCTTTCTCTCTGAAACTCTCTTGCAATTAACGTGATTTAAATAAATATTCCTGACTATTTTTTTAATATCTAATATAATGTCACAAGATAAATGGAGGGATTTGATCCGAAGTCGAATTTCGAACATTATCTTCGCTTTTCGGTCTTGTTATAAGCATTTTTTTAAAAGATTTAATGGTAACTCTATGCACTTCCTGCTTTAACTTTAAACAATTCTGAATTTTACCTACAGAACGCTTTTACGGGTTTCTATGATTCTCAGAATAAACAGCAATATCTTCCCTAAACAGCATTAACCAGTAACTAATGAGCTTTTTTACTTTGAGGTAAGGTCTGAATTTTTAAATATTTTTATAATCATTGGGCTCCAAAGTGTTAAAATCTATACGCATGCATTACAATGGCTGTTAAATTCACTTTCAACCGCAGCGTAATTAATGGTAATTGACGAAGGAGACTAGTGTAGTAAAGGCATGTCTTAAATTCACGTGATTTACTTCGAAATAAACATTTATATCTAGTTTAATTGAACTTACCTGCAAGATGCTTCCGGGTGGGAAAGTAATGTACCTTTTTCTGCGGGATAAAGTCCCCATGCTGACTGGGGAGTCGCCCGACGATGTGGAATTGAAGGCACTGGATAATGTGTTGGAAATCAGGATGAAAACCCCAATTGATTTGAGACTCATGTTCTGGTTTTGAATGGAATAATTCTGGTATTAGTAGGATAATTTAAGTGGCTAATGACTAAGCTACGTTTGAGATAGAAAGGCCAAAATTAAACTTACAGGCTTAGTGCCCACTTGCAATAAAAGAACTCAGAGACTATTTTTTTATTTCATGCATGGAAAGTTTTGAAACGTCTGAGGTGTCGCGGTTTTAAGGTACAAAGATGAATGGATATTGGCCACAATCTAAAAATATAATTTTACTTTCTTAAATTATGTTATTAATCACTAAAGTCTCACGAAATAAGTTAACTTAATTTAAAATGAGATAAGTTGGTATTCTTTCTCATTATGAAATATTATTGTTTATGAAATACGTACTTATAAGTATAGAAATTTCAATAAGAATCTAAATTATTCTAGCTCCGATGAGTTTCAGGGATCAATATCTTCTAATATTTCTGTACGGTGAATTTGTTAATACTGATAATAATAAATGTGAAAATTAAATGAAAATATCCATAAAATTAAGGAGACAATGGCTTATATTGTATAATTGATAATTGATTACTAAGATTCTTAGTTTATTTTCCTAAACACGTTGGTGTAATATTTATGATTTTATCTAGAATAAGTCAGAATACCTTTGCTTTCTTCTACAAACCTTGATGTATTCTTGTGACATCAGAAAATTAGTTGCCACCCATATCTCGTACGCTTGGTGCAGTACAGAACGTATTACACTAAAGTAACTGCATAGACTGGGATAAACTTTGTAGTTTAAAAATGAGCCTCATTAACAACAGCATGTTCACAAGTAAAAATAATGTTAATTGAAGTCATGCTGATTGTTTGCTGTAGCAGTAATTAGTAGCTCCTACTCTGTTAAGTGCTGTGAATAACTTTGAAGCCAAGCAGCTAGACAGTGGTTATTGTGGTTAATAATAAACAAGTTAGTCGCTCGGGGCGCAGAATTCCCATAGTTATGCTCTGCTGTGCAGACGATAGCTGGTAGTGTGTCACCAAACACGAGGGAACCAAGGAAATTGTGCATTTTTTTTAATCCCATCGCCTTCCCACTAAGTTTCCGGTCCCCTAGAAAAGGCCTCTGTTTTCTGTAGAACCATTACGACGTCCATGAAGGAATATTAATACTGAAGAAATTGTTAAATAAACCATAAAATAACAATGGAATAGAACATACATTTATGTTTTTCTTGTAACACAGTCTCTAACATAGACTCCGTATTTTACGTGTTTAGAAAAAAATAAGGGCATTAAAATTTCTGAGTAGTTGCTTAGTTTTTAACACGACTTGAGTTTGTTGTCTGAGCAAAATGGCGGCCAGAGAGCAAAGAACCCCACTTTCCAGATGTATTTAAGTTCAGAACGTGACCAAGAGTTTGGTTCCGTTAGCGACTTGTGGATGTCGACTTCCAGCCTCGAATGTGCAAACACTAGTCTCCCACTTTTCATTATGCAAGTAGAAGGTGAAGACCAAATAGCATAATTATGAACTGAGTTATCAACGTTATTTGTATTTTATTATTGCCCAGAACAAGTAAATCTCAAGGTCTTTATTCCTTCATTAAGAGCAGCTGTTTGTTACCCTTTTGAACGCTGTATGTACAAATGTATTTTCAATAGTTGAGGATAGCAGAGATGTGGTTGAGGCGTGGGGACTCGGTCATTGACCTCCATCATTTTATCTCATGTCTCTAAAGGTGAATGATTGTCACACGAATTTGGTGTACAGCTTGTCAGGAATTGGTTCTGTTGTCATCTTCTTATGATTGTCGTTATATTGACATTTCTATTTTTTCTCGAAATAAAAACATATAAAAATTGATTTTAGGACTATTTTCCGAGTAAATGCTCACTTGTCACTTTATTTAATATAGACCTGTGTGAGTTAAAACCAATTGTTAGCGTGAAACAACAGAATATGGTAAAAGAATGATCAATGGTGGAAGCATTTATTCTTATATTATGATTGGTCTTAATATTTATTTTGTTATTGATACATAACTTTAAAAAAAACATGTAATTACAGTTGGCAAGTTACATTTGTTCGCTCGGTTTGAGATTCATGATATGCAGGAAAGAAATCGGACACTCGTCGGCCATCTTATTGCAGTCTTCCTCCGCGTAATAAGGTAGGACAGTATGCTCCGCTCCTTCTGGAATCCTGAAAATAAATGAAACGTCCCAAAGCTTGTACAGATTATAAAATCAAAATTATCTCGAAAGTATATATCAGTCAATAGATTAAGTCCCATATGAAGATTAAGACTAATATTTTGATCTGAATAAAAATTGAAAAAGTCTTTGCAACGCCAAGTGGACTTGTAGGTAAATACAAACGTTTTGGAGACACATACGAGTACTCACGCCATATTCGGGAAGGAAGACAAACATTATCCACATCATATCGAATTTATGATGTTTTAAGACAAAGATGGTCTCAGAGACGTCGGTGATTTATAAACAACTGACATGGCTGATTGCCTAAGAAGATTAGCCCGAGAAGATTGCTAATATTTTTGTCTATTTCCTCTGTTCTTCAACTGCTCGTGTAGTCAAGAAATTTTGCACAACCCGATAAATCATTGCGGTATTCATATCCACTACTTATTATTGTACTGAATCCCATAAATCTAATGAATGTAGCTAACACCCTCATGCCCTATGTATTTAAGATTAATTCTAATACCACACTCTACTTGTACGCCTGTTCCTCGTAATGTCTCTTTCCTTTAGATTTTCTTATTACATTTTCAGTTTCAAACTTACGTGAATATGAGTTTCAGCAGTTTCTGGAACAAGGTGTCTGTTGGGATCACTAACTGAGATGCTTCACACAGAAACCTCAGCACACACACCCTCCCGTTGAGACCGTTTCTACGATGAGAGAAGCACATACAAGCGTTTGTTAGTACGCACTTTTATTTACAACTTTTAAATATGGTGTAGATATTGGTCTTCTCGATCGTAAACGATACCGGTTAGAATTCTCTTTCTGGTTAGGATTTGTAAGATTTAAAAATATTTAGACGAGCTTCGGCTTTAAAGGGTTATTACAGAAATAATTTATGAAAACTTGTTTGTCCTAATGATACTCTATCGTATCAAGTGGATGTTTGAACTCGTATGTAATACAAAAATAGGAGTACATGTTTACATACTCATCTATAATCGTTTCAAAATTCTCGTAAAGGGATCTCCGATGAATACGGAATGGCCCAGTCTTTGCGTCTTCCGGAAGGTCAAAGTTTAATTTGTAACCTGCAGCATAGGCGAAGACTGCCGTATAGGGAAGAGTGTTGGCCTTGAAGTTCAGACGAATCTGACAAGAGAAAGAAACTGTGTTATACGAGTTCGTGGTGTACAATTTTCCATTCTTGTTGTCTGCTTGTGCTTATATAAAATAATATTTGGACCATTATATAAAGTTATTGAGTGTTGACACGTATGTATAATGCAGCTCTAGGTACGTTATAGCACCATGAACGGCGTACTGACATGTTCTATATATTAAATCCAAATGTGATCGATTTACTAATTTTTATGATTAAATTTTTCACTAGATATTTTAAATATTTACCAGCACTGTGAGACTAGCTACGGGCTGGACGACCGGGGTTCGATCCCCGACGGAGGCAGAGGATTTTTCCTCTAGCCTCTGCGTCCAGACCGGCTCTGGGGCCCACCCAGCCTCCTATCCGATGGGTACCGGGGTCCTTTTCCGGGGGTAAAGCCGGCCGGGGCGTGATGCTGACCACTCACCCCCATCTAGTGCCGGGGTCAAGGAAGAGAGGAGCTATCCTCCTCTCACCCCCAAACGCCTACATGGCGTATAGTGGGACAAACTTTACTTTAACCAGCACTGTGAACATGAACTACTTGAAATGTTTATGACCGAAAATTTACGGCCTAAGAATTTATATTATGTAAATATTTTATGGGGTCGAAAAAGTTTTAAAAACATTGCCAAAATGTCAGCTTTCATGTCAATAATCCGACAGTGCTTATAGCTTCTGAAGAACGCATAGAAATATTTTACCATGACGTCGATAAGATTAGTGGAAGCTACGAAAGTAAATGATTCATGTTGAGATTAAATTTTGAATAATATAGGTAGTTTCTTAGTAGCAGACGCTTCGTTTAAGGGTAGTTGGTGCTTTTATAAACACTTTATACATGGTTATTCTCTTTTTATAAGACTAGGCTAAGTTTTTGTGTGGTTCTTTATCTTATTTACTATTTAATAACATCCTTACTTCTTCAATCGTTTCAGAATTTTCACTTAAACCCTTTAATTACCAGCAAAAACTGCATCAAGTTTAAAATTAATTAATCGTTAACACTCACAAAGAACTTGCTTCCCTTGATGAACACAATTCGTCTCTTAATTCGATGAGTCCTGCTGTCACATGACACTTCCGAAAGTGTCCCCATTGTAATTAATGTTAATAAAAGAATAGTTATATTGTTTTGCATAATTATATTCAGTGTCACAACACGTTAATCACTTCAGTATTTTCAAACTTCAGACGATTCATCTTCAGGAACAATAAATTATAATTTTAATAAATTGTAATAATGTCAAAATATTATGCACATATACAAGCCGAGAAACGAAAACTTCCCTAGAGCTGTATGTTGCTGAAGACTACATAATTTTGAACTCTGTGAAACGTGTGAGATTTCGTGACTGACTGCTCCGCTGTGTTTACATTTGTCATTTCACATGCGCGTGTTGTAAGCAGTGAAATACATAGTTAAAATTATTCAGCATGGTAATACACGGAGGACGCTGGGCAAGTCACGTGATTTGCATCTCACTGGAATACTGTTATGGGAGCGTTACATTAACTGTAAGTTCGGTTGTGCACTTTTAAAAACCGGAAGTCTGCTTGTGTCGGTTTGTTCCCCTCAAAACATTTGTGTATACACGATTAACCTTTAAATGAGCTCAAGTTTTGTCCTCTAGGTCGCAGAACTTTCCTCTGAGGAGAAACATTCATGTAACATGCTTACTTTCTGTCCAATTTCTATAACACTGAAGACTACACCTTCGATTTCGATTTCGATTTTTGTTAGATGTCTCAAAAGTGATTCAATCGAGCGGATACAAAACTTTACATATCGACCATTAATTTCAAAAAGATGAAATGTGGTATTCCTAATTAAGAAGGTGGTAGTTCACTGTAATACCAACCGAAATCCCACATGAGAAACTACTGTTAATTCTGATACATACAAATTCCAACCTTTGCAATTTGACATTTCTTGAAATTATTTTAAATTAAAGTAATAAAATAGGCTATATATTTACCTTAGCTTCCCTTTTATTTTAAAATGTTGCGAATCAGAAAGTTGAAAGATGTATGTATGAAAATAATCTCTAAATTTCAAACCACCATGTTGATAGATGTACTGTCTCTTTGGACGCGTGTGTGTCCCTATGGACGCATTCTTCCTTGGTTCTTAATTAAGACCAAACAACGAAGACGTATGATGGAGCGGAAACATGGCTTCAAGCTTATACGCCCATGCAGGATGGGAGGAAATGAACTTAACAAATGATTATCATTCTGTTTTTTGTTTGATTAATATCTTCTCATATATTTGTAGTTTCGAGATTATCAGACAATATAAAAACAAAACAAACTTTGCTTCGGTATTTAAATATTATCATTAACCTTAATTTAATATTTATAACTCTATATCTTACCAAGTAATTTCCATTAAATACACAATAATTCACCACTCTCAATAATGTCTTGATATATTCTACTATATTATGATGTATATAACATATATGATAAAACTTATGTTATTTAAGCGTAGAAGTTATCCATTGTTTTCATAATTCTTAGGTGAGTGGCAGTGGTTTCATTTTCACTTCAGATTTTGAGCATAACCCATGTTTTTAAAATATATGACATACACAATATTACCGTTAATTTAGATCAAATCAGATATGATAAACCCGTGTAACATGAGAAACGTCTAATTTGAAGTAATGAATCTTGTGCTGAAATATTTGTACCTAAAATTTTCATTTCAAAGAATTTGAACAGTCGATAGTTTAAGTGATGTTAACAGTTGCCCGTAGACTTCTGGTACAATGCCTTGTTTTAGATTTTTTTATTTTTCCTCTCTAAATTAATTATTTGGTCAATGTAATATATAATTTGAAAAAGCAAGCAGGAATCGAATAATTCGCTCTTTTTAGTCGGATAAATCGGTTTTCATTAAATTTTATTTCGGGGAATTTTGCCCGAAATTGTAGAGCTGTTTCAATTTTCGTTAAGATCTGACAGCTTTAACATCCACTTTACGTAAGATAATAAATACGTCTTGGGTTTATTTTGTTACATAAAAAATATATACCTTGGTAACGCAACACATAATTTTATCGTCCGTAGTCTAGAAACCCATAGTTCCTAGCTTAATGTAATAGAATTGTCTCGTTTAGCCTGAATTATTTGATGATTCGGATTTAGATTAAGTACGTAAACATAATTAAATGTTCTCTTCTTTGTAACTGTTATTCCAACTGCAACAGCCGTGCAGCTCTTCTGATACCATTAAATATGTAAAGAAGAATCTACTTGTAACCCTTTTTCATCTCAGAAAAATAAAATTTTAAGAGCTGCTGCAGGAGCGGAAGAATTTAGCTCGGGGTAAAATTATTTATACCTCGAAAAACTCTGACGTCACTGACGCTGTTAGAAATGGCAAGAGCTCAAACACGCTTACCCTGTGCGCACATTTCCTAAGTTGTTCTACTAAAAATGACAGGTTCGTTTCCGTACGACATGTATGCTCAAAAAAGGTTCTAAAATAAGAACATAATATATAGTTCTGTTAAATTGGACAAATTCCTCGAGGAAAGTTTGGTGTCTCATTCCTTATGTGTAATGTAATCTTTATAGCGGATACATTTTGCCGGACAGTAAATTTGTTTTTGAGTATGATTAACTGATTTATGTGTATGATCTCATAGTTTTATAAAACATTGTCGAAATAATCGTTTATTGAAGGTTCTCTCTGGTATTCGTAATTGTAGCGCCTCTTAATGTAAATCAGGCACAAGCAGTAGATTTCGTTACAAATTTTGGCGTTGTCAGAGTTGTATTAAAGTTTGTATTAACTCGTTAAAACTTTGCAAAATTTCTGCCTAAGCGAGAAGAGTTTGTTATTCGCGTATATTTACATCGGTTTCAAAGAAATTAACACAAAAATACCTCTTTGATCAGGGCTGTTAATTTATCTTCATATATTCATAATTATTTCAGTATTATTGTTCCGAGAACAAAGGATCCAGTTTCAGTGAAACAGCGAATGATAGAACCATGTGAAAAAGTTTGGGGTCTTTAAGTTAATGTCGTTAATGATTAATAGGAAATATAGAAATACAGAATGTCTCAAATGAAAGCTGTAACTGTAATTTGATTAAACCTTTATTGCAATTAGAATTAACAGTTCTTAAGAACAATTATTACTATTTTTGTGATGCCTTCATCACACAGAATGAAAAACACAACACTTTTCCGTAGGCGAATGGCACATAAATTCTCACATTAGTATAGATTATCACCTTAGAGACTTAATATGGTGATTTATAATAATGAAAAATGACTCCCTTGTTGACAGAACAGTCTTCGACGAGCAGTGGATACGCGAAAGGTCGAATTGTAGTGTATATGAGTGCAACAGTGAATGTGAGTTTAAACGTGTCTGCGTGTGTAACATCCCAGAAGATAGCCATTTTCAGTCTTCAGCTTGGTGGTCAGAATTCAAGTTAATACACAAGCATAGCTGACTAACGTAAGGTATGAAGATTTCTGTCTTCTGGGTTGTTGCTCTGTGTAGTATGGTCGATGTTAACCGACGTTTCAAAGGTCTTACTGCCTCCGTCATCAGGGCGATTCATTGCTGATGCTTGTCCAACTGCAGAATATAAGTTGGCATCCGTGAAAGCTGAACGAGGGAACACAAAACAACGAATATCACTCAATCCTGCCCACTGCATCAGCTGTATACATTATTTAGTGTTACATATTTGCATTTACTAACGTTTACATTTGTTTCTTCTGGTATTTCTTAATATTATACACTGATTATGTACAAAAGAAGGTTTCGACCCAACTGACTGATTTTATTATTTCGTCCGGAAAGTAGGCATTGCTACATGAGAGTTTCACGTTCGCACGATTTACTATATTTATCATAACCCACACAGAGTCAGGACGGTTTCCATTATGTTCTCATGTGATGGGGCATACCACTACCAAAAAATAAGCTTGAGATTATTTAACGCCCTGGTTTTGTTGCCGGTTTAATACATTTGGTTTTCGTCGCGAATAATCATTGCATTGGAGATTAATTAAAATCATAACCAACCGATATGATAAAATGCACTCGTGCTAAAATGGCTTCCGTAAATATGATTTTGACGTCCGGCAGCTGATTAAGCGGCATTGACGTCTGTGACTGAATTCCTGTCGATGGTTTCAGCGTGTTCCTACAGCAATTTGGGTCGCGTTAGGTATCTAGCACAGATATGAGGTCTAGAAGGCCCTCGCCGAAGGGACACGTTGTATAAGCCTGGCGACAGTCAGCACCCTCTTCTCCAAGACGTCGAGCCTCGCGATAATCCCACTCCAAGTGTTCTTCGTTGTTGAATCCGTATCCAGGTCTGTTAACAAACAAGTATGTAAACGTAAAAACGGAACTGAACTTGAAATACACTCTTCATTCTAATGTATTTTTTGTGATTTTACAACTCATTGAAATTATCCATTTACTGATGAACAAGTGTGTAACTGCTAAGATATTGGACGCCACAGATTAGCCTATTATAACACATTGAGACATAATGTATAGAATAGTACTTTGTATTTTATTAAATTCCAGCAAGGTAAACAAAAATATTCCTGACAAACACTTTACAATACAGTGATGTCTCTGTAAAAATTCGATTTGAGGTTAACGTGAAGTATAACTTGTTTTGACCCTAAATAAACCGAAATTAAATTAGCCCCATAAATTTTAGCGTAGGTACAGAGGTCAAATCACATGTTTCGTAAATTGATCATGACAAACGGACTGATATCTTTAGTTACTTGTACGCTATTTGTACAAAAACACAAAAATGAAATGGCCTTTACGTTATAATAATAATAATTGCATGAAAATATGTGCGTGATTACGTGTTATATTGGAATATTATGGTTGGCAGTGAGGTATTTGTTGGATGTTACTCGAATATTCTCCCGGACAGACAGTGAAAAAGTACAGACATATTACATGCAACTTACGAATCCAAAATGAGGTGTAATGTGATGTAATGTCTTATTCTTCCCATACTGTGATGGCAAATATCTAAATATGTTTAAGGCTACTTACGTAAATATGACGTGAAGTAGTTCCCCTATTAGTCCGTTGTAGTATACGGGTGTCTCTGCAACTTCACATATACTTCTTAGGAGACAACTTCTGCCTTTCAAACCGTGACTGTAACGAAACCATTGCGTAATTAATGCCGTATTCTAAACATTGGGGGTCTCGACGAAGTTTCAGCTCTTTATATACTTTTCCACTGTTAGCGAGGCAACTGCAGTGAACGTTTCCATCACTGTGGACTGCAGCACGATTGTATCTGGAACGGAAACTAGATGCAACCTTCGGGATGAAGAAATCCATCAGCACAATTTTTCACCCCCTCTTTTTCACTTTCAGTTTCGAGTGAGCTATTTTTCACCTTCCTCGCATGAAAGTCTTTGTCCTCTCTCACTCAGTCGATTTACCTCTCGCTTTCGTGTGCATTTTCAAGTCTGCTCTAGCCCACTCTCAATTTTAATCCATTTCTTTCCATTCCCAGCCTCTTTCCATGCCCATTATCTCAATTGAGATACTTCTTCATTTCGCGTATGTCTCTCCACATCTATTCTACCTCATCCTCGGTTTTACATGCTCCCTTTTCGTCTCTTTCTAGCTACCCTAATAAAAAGAAAAGAAAAGAAAAGAAAAAGAAGCCTTTCACTCCCGCGTAGGCCCCCCTCTTCGGAGTTATTAGTACATTCTCTTCTTTTTCAAAAGTTTCTTTTTTCAAATCTTACATAGTGAACTGATTAATCATCATATCCTTAATTTTAAAGTATTTAAATATTAAATAAAAACACTGGAAGAATCATAAATGTTATGTATGCATCTTTCCGAATGTTAGTGAAGCCGTTTCCTACGGAAATATATCATTCGGAGCTTTAGCATTAAATTTTTCGCTGCGTGTTATTCATTTTCCGAAAACAACGTAAAGTTGAATCTCCTCGGTGAGTACAAAGTGATCCGCTGACATTGAATAACTCACCTGTCCATTACATTCTCGAGTGACAGGTAGGACGAACTCCTGTCCAGTGTCTCCCGGAAAGAACGTCTCAGCTCAGGGTACTCTTTCAGCTGACTGAAGTTCGTAGGCATTGTATATTGAAACTGGAAATTCATTGAAAACGACAGTATCTTCTGTGGTAAATCTATAGGGAAGCCCATACCAATGTTAAACTGGAAGACACAAGAAAGATAAACATTGTCACAGACTGCAGTGCTACCTTCTTTCAAGGTTGTTAAAGGCACCGTAATTGGTGTGGTCCGGGTGGAGATTCACTTTCTATAAAAAGACAGAATGAGATTATATAAGTCTTGAAGCTATCCTGGCGACTAAAGTCGGTAAAATCTTCTCGGAAAACAAGCCGTGTCGGTTGTGGACAAAAGTCCAACGTTTCTGGGATGATCTGTGCCTCCACCATTCCCTGGAGATGGAGATTTTTGTCCACGCGGCCTGTTGCCCGGGAAGATTTTATCCACGAAAATATTAATTACTCTTGTACCCGCCCAAAACTCCGAACGGTAAGCAGCGGTCCCAGAAAAGTACCAGACCACAAATTCTCGACAGTCGGTGAGATTTCAGGTTCTCAAGGCGATAAATGTTTCCTGGAATATTGCTCTTTGCAGATTTGCAGAAATTTACCGACGTCTCAGAGGTACTTGCTGCCTCCATCATCATGGCAGTTGAATTGAATAATCGGTTCCCCGTTTTTAATGAGATTGATGAGACAGAAATATACGGAGGGAATTGAATTAAATATTTCCAAATGTGTAACATGTTGAATTAATTTTGTAGAAAATACAAGCATCTGAAAGTTGTCGTTTAATAACGTCTGTGCTTTTGAGTACGAGTACGTGTTTATTATTCTTGGTTTCTCGAAATATTATTTTTGTTCTGCGACAACTCCACATGCTCCATGCTGCTATCGATATTCAGTTGTTTAAGTGGTGTGCCATTAGGCATGTGTATGGATGGAGCTGCGAATTTCACATGTCGATTATCGACACATTGGCACTAGATCTTCAACACTAATATTCTTTATTTAATTACGACTTTAAAACATTTAATTCTTTATTTGATATTTTATCTGTTTTATCGATGTACCAGATACTTATATTGGTGGTAAAAGAACGACATTAATTCGATATAATGAGCAAACATTTGCCACGAATCTTTAGAAAATCACGATGTGAAAAGTTATTAAAATGTTTATTCATAAATTCCTTCATTACACTCGTAACATTATTTGCAGATTCTGACGTAGCAACTGACAGAGGTGATATCTTTGCAGTTAACGAGGCGATTAAATTGAAAGAGCACGAGCTATTCATAACAAATTATTGTACTGTGAATGAAATTCCAAAACTTCTTACCTTGTACGTAGCGCCTTTAGGGTACACTAAAGCACGAGCATTTCTGTTAGCGTGTGCAGGTAACCAACAGCACAGTATTAGTGCCACAAACACTATTTTTCTTGAATGATACGTCCTACAGCAAACACAAGGAATGTTAGTGTATTCGAAATATTATATATTATGTCCACAATAAAAGAAGTGACTCGGTCAGTATTACTTCATTTTTATATTCTCGCTGTCCATGCATTTGGTCTTAATATCCGCTACCGGCACTGACAGTCAAAATACAACCGGTATATTCTCACGTCCAAAGAACGAGACGTGAACAAACTTTGATGCAATTTCCAGGTAATAAAATCTAATTAATTCTAGTGATTAATCTGTTATATATATTTTTTTTCTTGAAGTTATGTTTTCCTTACCTCATTCGTAATACACAGTTCTGTTACAACTTAATGGTCAGATTCTGTGGAAAGTCATCACTTAGTAGTTCCACTGGCAATTACGAAGAGACGTCTTACAGAACCGAAATGAAAAAAAGGTGAATTTAACACATACATACCTCATTGTCTTCTTTGTTGATTTGAAAGTTGAGCTCAAATGCTGCTGTACGAGTATTTGTACTATTTCTGAGTGGAGCAAATAATGAAGGCTAATGCACTTCACCGTCAACGACTGGTTCAGGTTGTATTTGACTTCCCAATTCACTGCAATTACCATAACGTTCTCGCACTGACTGTGTATATTTATCATTACAACAAACATCGAAGTGGGGAAATTTTAAGTTCGGCGCTCTATGAGATATATGAAGCGCACATTTAACACAAGAAATATTTTGGTTGTCATGACTTTGCACAGCTACTTAGCCATTTTGAGATGAATGTATCTGAAGACGCATATTGTCAAAGAAATTGACGAACCTGTAAACCCACAAATGAACGAATTATTTAACCGATTATCTTAAAGAAAACGGAAATCGTTTGTGTGCGCAGTAATGAACCATACTTTTGGACTCGTGGAATTCGTGTGCATAAGCAGATTGTTAGGTGTACTGCACGCTATCTGAGCACAAACTCTTTTCACGTTTTGGTCGCAAAAGCTCGAGGACCCAAATCAGAAGCGATGGGAAAATATTATTAGAATGAATATTAGTCTCTAATGACTCAGGATTGGGTCTGGTTGCGGGTTGTTATGAACAAAGTTATTAAACTTTTTGCTCTTTATAAAGGTGGAGAATTTCTTGACTATCTGAATCACTGTTAGCTTCACAAAAAGAATCCAGATGTTACTTAATTTTTGAACTCACCGATAAATTTCCAGATTTTTGTCCGGGAAGACCTCTGTTCCTCCAGGCACAGTGTGGTATAACGTGTTAAAATAGGCCACCATCACCCAGAAACTTCCAGAACAGTCTCGTAATATATGCCAGTATCACCCATGTCCAAATTATTTTTCATAAAAAATTATAACTTTTCTCCAGTATTATTCAACGTTATTACATTCCCTCATACGGTTATGTAATTGATTACATTTATTTCTACATAGCTAACAAGCAAAAGGCGTTCGTAGGCAAACTATATTTTTATTAAATTAGTCTTGTAGTTACAAAAATATATCCCAGAAGACGGATATCTTCATATATTTATTTATTTGTAAATACAACTGAAAAACAATTATCAGTCATCAGAGGGATATCGTTTTCCTAGCGGGCCAGTGCAAATACTTGAAACCGTATCTTTCACTTAATTTTTATCTCGACGTTCCCAGGTTCTGTCGCCGTGAAACTGAACCATCCTGGCTGTCCTTCCTCGTTCTATAGAGTCTGGAAGAACGCAGACGAGTGAAACCGTCCATTTGCGTTAATTATCGACCATTGATATGAGATCTAGTAGTCCATGGCCGAAGGGACACGTAGGGTAGGCTTTGTGACAATCGACTCCTTCCGCTCCGAGGCGACGTGCTTCGTGATAATCCGAATCGATCACTTCTTCCATGTTGGAACCGTAACCAGGTCTGCCAATAAAACATGCAATTACTGAAGTATAGACGCAATTGAAACTTGCTTCCTGCAATGCGACCATACCGATAAACGCGTTTTACTTATTCATACCTTCTTAATACAAAACATACGTAAATTCAAGCTTAGCGTAATTGTACACCTCCTTAATTTCTTCAAATCTACGGTTCACCATTTTGGTTGTTTCGCTTTACTGAAAATTATGAAGTCATCAACTCGCGTGTGTTCTTCATATTCAATATACAGTGAATTCCGGTTAATTGGAACATGTCGGGACTAGAACACTTTGCTCCAATTATGCGAAGTTCAACGTAAAGAGTTAAAGAGATTTGTTCTTTAAGAATTGCCCCGAATAAACGGCTACCCCGATTAACCGATGGCCCATTTAACCGGAATCCGCTGTATATCTGACCCTGTTACATTTTAACAGGACGGACTTCGATTATAGAGGGCAGGTGAGAAGATATTGAATAAGCTGTCGAGTACAACCGGAAAGGAGTAGTCACCTACTTCTTGATTGGGCGGGTATAAGAAATCGGCCTCGGAATTGGCAGGCTCTGGTGAAAGCAGAAATGGACCTTCTGGTTCCAAAACAGTTGGGAAATTTGTTGACAAATTCAGGGTCCTGTGGGTTTCTCTAGAAGGACTCTTCCAAGGAATTAATTGTCTAATAAAATGTACTTGACAATTTACTGGGGTGAATATTTGTTTTTTTAAATATTCTGGTAATTGGAAGTTTTTTTACAAATACGCGTCTTTCCTAGCTGTTATTTTTTTTAACTTAACTCACGCTCAGAAAATTGGTTGTGATGAGAATCGTGACTTGAAATATTATTCGTATGGAAAGATTTATACGTAACGCTTCGAGCGTTCAGAAAGCGTGCTGGGGAAATAGGCATGATGCAGCAAAGGCTCTTTGCATACGTACGTAAGCATGACATGCATTAGTTCTCCGACAAGTCCACTGTGGTGTAAAGGTGTTTCTGCTACTTCGCAGATGGTTCTCAACAGACACGTCCGGCCTTCAATTCCGTGCCTGAAATCATGAATCAATTATTTGATCATCAAACGTTTTGCTGTCTTGGTATGAAGAATTCTAGTTAGCGTTGTCATCTTGGTGAACTTTAATATATTATAATCGCCGAGAAAAGCAATAAATAGTCTCATAATTGTGTAAACCCACAATATCAAATTAATCGAAATCCAGCGGGTAGTATTGGATATGAAGTGTCCGGACTGTTTTGTTCTACAAGCGTAAACATTTCTACATCTTTATTTATAAATCCAGTTTATATATATGACCAGTGGTAATATCTTACCATAAAGTATACATTTCTGTATAATTTTTTCTGACATTTATAAAATTTTGCATAGGCATTATCCATACTTTTATATAAAATATATTATTACAATTTCTTTCTTATAGGCTAGATTCTTACCACTGTGCATTTGTTTTGTATACTGTGTGAATAGAACATATGAAAATGAAGAATAGAAAAGGAAATACAAAAAGAAAAACCAAAGAATATGAAAGGGATATCGGGAAGAAAGAATATTTGAAAGTGAGCGGTTTACTGAAATAAGACAAATGTACGAACTACAAGCGCTAATTTGAATTATGCGAAATGGAGTAGCATAATGAAATAATACTTAATTAACATGAAATAACGTTTAAATTTATATTTAGTAAAATATAAGAAACTCCGTAGTATAATTGCGTTACGTGTTATACTAAGTTGCATCGTGGTCGGTTTGATCCCTGTGATGCACGCGCGATTACCAGCGTTGGACTTCCTTGTTGTAATCATGTTATTGAAACTTCATCCCCCTGGAGGAAGTATATTTACGTCGACACAGCTTCTCTGTTAATGAGATATATTACCCTGAGGCCCACATGTACGAACCGTAAGTGAAGAGAGCTGCTTCCCAATACTGAGATACAAATGTGACAACATAACTCTAGCAAATAATTTATACTAAGAGTTTGTGGTATGATTTAGTCTTCGTTCTCTTAGGAACGTAAACCAAGTTTATCGTGCTTGCTGCGCGTAGAAGCTGGTTTGGGTGGGGTATGTTTCAGATCAGTCTGGCGAAGTCTGGCAGGGTTCTTGGCTCTTCGGATGCCGATGTTGCGAGGCTTTCAGGCCACTTTGCTCCGTTCTGTGTCCAATTAAATGACTGAAGCAGAAGTCTTTTTCGGATCCTTATAATCAGCTGGGTGGTGAAGAGACTCCTATCTTTCATGGAACCAAAATTGTAATTACAGTGGTCACAAATTTTGTTACTGGCAATTACTCTGGCCCATATGAATCCAGTCAACATTTTCGCACTCTAGGTTTTATGTTTTAACAGCGGCGGGTCCGAAGACAACCCTGAAGATAGCCATCTTCATTCTGACACTCTATTGCCGATACTTTGGTAATATAACTTCTGAGCCTATGTCTCCAAGTGGTCCCCTTAATTCAAGCCATGCGGCTGGAATTTTATATTTCTTATATCTTCTATGTGTGCTACATACCCCGCCATTAAACACTCACTTTACTTTTCTTATTAATATTTGGCAGAGTAATTTTTCGTTTCGAAGCTCCTCACAGTGCATAATTCTCCAGTCATTTGCCACTTCATCCCTCATTCTGTACGGGAACAAATATTTAGAGTGACATAGTCACGACTTGTTTTATTCAGTCACTTGTGTTTCACTAGAACTGAAGACCGACGTCTCACTACTTCGCTGCACCATTGTACCAATCGAAGAAAGTGAAGAAATTTCGTGTAAAGAATTTACCGATTAAAACAAGAAAACGAATTGTGACATTAACGCAACAGGATACAGACGTATAAAGATTGCAGAAAATAAACACCTTCCAGTTTAATTCGTTCTTATTATGACCGTAAGACTTGAAACGGCGTCCTTAAACTTAATCATACACTCGCCTAACACGTAGATAATAGTACGAGGTGCGATCGGAAAGTTTAAAGACTGTGTCAATAGAGGGCGAACCGGATGTAGCACGAGCTTCTGCCGCTAGGGGGTGCGGCCTACATTCATAGTGAATCAGTGTGCCAGCCGGCATCATCGAATTAGCATTTGTTTCTTAGTTACGGGCGTTTTGGTAGTGCATTACACCGACCCTCCTGCGATTTCGGAATGGCG
>NW_019059605.1:499631-539531 GCF_000696155.1 Zootermopsis nevadensis | reverse complement strand
TACGGAACATAATACGCCGTCTTTTTTATCAGTGGTTCAGTATGCAAGTACCTATATTACACTGATTTAAGGAAAAAGGGCGAAACGTCCATAAAGACAATTTTATCCTTAGGACCAAACTCAGAAATACGATCCAAGAACAGGTGAAAATCAAAGTTGCCGAGTGTTATTTGGAAACAACCACAGTAAACATTAATTTCATAAAATTTAGTTATCACAAGGCACAAAAAATACACATGAAAATTTTGAGGATGAGGTTACTGTCTGCTACCGCAGGAATGTGTTGAATGCCCATGCAAAGTCTGTATTAACATTAGTTAAAATTACAGGAAGATTTACTGCGTAAACTAACTTACGTATAAGAAAATTAATCTTTAATAAGGGTTTAGAAATTCATTAGATCTGTGTGGAGAGAGGTTACATGACTCCTTGGAGCAGTATTTCTTGATAAGCTTCGTACACTCAGCTAGACAAGAAACCTAGATTCATTATTTTTTCATAGGAGTGCACCACATAACCCTGGTCTGAATTAGATGAATCCACTTCACACCCCGAAACCGTATCCCTAAGATTGATTTTATATCATTATTCCATGTACGTCTAGGTATTTGGAGTGGTCTCTTCCGTTCAAGCTTTCCAACCAAAATTTTGTAAGCATTTCTTTTTTCCACCATAATTGTTACCTTGATTTCATCACCGTAGTAATATTTGATGAAGAGTGCAAATTAAAGAACTCGTCATCTTGGAATTGTCTTCACACTCCAGTAACTTCAAACCCTCTTAGTTCAGATTAAATTTTATGATAAAAAAACAAGGAGCTTCTTCATAAACAACTCCTTAACTGATCATAATATTAAATTTAATGACATTTCTGCTGATATTTTTTGCGTGGAAAAGAAACTAAGTACTAGAATGCTCCGTGTAGTGCAGATTATAAAACAAATAACTTAATCCACCTTCGTGACGGTTTGTTCATTTGATTTCTTTAACGTACATAACATTCATTCTTCCTGGTAGGTTCTTCTTTATAATGTGTTGATTGTTCCGTTTAGCAACAATGACCAATTTCAGGACCAAATTCATGTACTATTATAACAAGTCATGTAGCATAGTTACTTACGTCAAAATTGCGTGCATCACCTCGTCGAGGAGGTGCGTTTCTTCGAAGTGGAATGGCCAACGAGCTGCCTCGCAGATGCTTCTGAGGACACACGTTCGGCCATGAAAGCCGTAGCCTTCAAGAAATGATTCAAGAGGGACGTAAATGCTCTGTAGGGTCGTGTTGGATACTTCCCTCTTCGACATTATGTCTGGTGATGTATGCCACATCGTTGCGTTTGTTGGTAAGCCGAAAACTAACTGAATTCCCAAGGAAATGAGGACCGTCCTATTTGGGGCACTCACTGGAGTCGATATTCCAATAGTCATCTGAAAAAGAAATTAAATTTTGCGCTGTTTTCATGTGTCGCCTTATCGGTTGTGACGCCATGTCGTCTTGTAGGTGGTTAACCAACGTTTCGAAGGAGCATATTTCCTCCATCTTTAGCGTAAGGAGGCGTCGCGTACAAGTGCACACGGCATCAGAAAAAAGAAGATAACTAATTCATACTCACCGCTGTAAAAATCTCATATCTCTGCTGCAATGCCAATTTTTGTCTCGCATTTCTTTCTTTCATTCTTGTACATGTAATTCATTTTATTATCTTTTGTTCTTTCTTTTCCGCCTTTCATTTTATTACTGCTTTCTGAGAAGGGAAAGCATTTGGCATACTCAGAATCTAACGATCGTCCTTGGAATTTCACACTAAAATGAACTGTACAGATTGTATCATATCTGATGCTTATTTGAAAAAAATGGAAAATACTTGATCGCCTTCTGTTCACTTTTTATCGTAGGCTACATGGAACTGTGTTGTTTGGGTATATGGTTTAATTAAAAAATTTAGATGTGTTTCCAAAAAGATATTATCATGTTCTGTCTCAACCTTTAAACTCTTATAATTTTAAAGCTGTTAACTCATATCCACTGGGAATTAGTGTAGGATACAAACCCTTATGAATAATAGACACGAAACATCCGCTGGCCGTTTAGGTGTTTGTAGAGCGTCGGACAGGCCTACGCTTGGAAAGGAAGACTGACATACAGAAATGAAGGGAACTTTATTCGAACCCACAGTGAACTTGACAGCACAAAATCGATTTATTTTGTGATGTCAATCCTTCCTCTGACATGATAAATTAAAGCTCAGCATCCGTCATGCAGATAAGTACTTAAATATATGAGCAAGCATGTAAAATATATATATGAGATAAACATTTACAAATTTAAAAATGGTATATCAGAATAGTCATGTATCCTTTCAGAATGGGATGACTGGATTCACAGACGCACTGAGATAACAGCGATGCTTCACTAATAAATCCATGTTCAAGTAGAATTTGAGGTACTCACTTCGGTGAGCACGAAGATGGCTGCCTTCTAGTGCAATGTAGTCTGGTAGAAGTTTACCATTTGAGAGGCCCTTGCCCTCTGTATCCATGGCGCTGATCATAGAGGCAGCAAAGACTTATGAAACGCTGGTAAACTTTTACCATACTACGCGGCGCAACAAACCAGAAGACAGCTATGTTAAGTAAAATTCTGATGCATATTCTATCATACAAGTTGTCTGTCTCGAGAAACACCGCAACGTCAGGTTAACGATTTGGTTTCTAACAAGTTCAAAGTTTACCGTAAGTGGATATCGGATATCCAATAAGGATCTTTTATTAGCCAGGATGTTCTAAGATAGACAGACAGACTAACGTGCAATCTGAATGCCGTTATTCGCGTAGCCTATTATGGTCTATTATGTGGCTATAATGAGTATATGCGTTCGTTTCAGGGCTCCTTGCTGCCTCCATCATTAGGGCGATTTGTACAATGTAGATTGTTTTTAACATGTTGTCGTTTTTCTGGGTTCTTACAAGAAAACTTTAAATTCGAAGACGGATACACAACAGTCTCTTTAACGCTTGAAATTCCAACGAAGTGTGTATTTCAACGTACCTGCATTACTGCTCCAGATGTGAACACCAAGACTCGACGTTCTCGATGTAAAGATTTTCCTTTGTTCGTGTCGTGTGAAAGGGTCATAGTGGTTACCAGGAACAATACGGCGGTGGTAATGGCGAACAGTGTTTCTTGTAGCGTCGCCATTCGGTGATATCGCAAGTAACTCTAACAGCATGGGCAATATTCTCGTATGCGAGGTGAATTCTACTTCAAGTTTGCATTTAACACCAGTTAGAACGTTTCGCAATTAACTGAGACTTATTAGCAAATACTAGTAAGAATTCGCCGCAGTTATTAACAGTAAACATTAGTAAACACTAGCGTATATATTTTAGATTGTCTAAACCTTTTCCACAGATTTAGAGCAGGCGACGTATTTCTGGCAGGGGGGAGAAGTGACCTTCAGCTTTCTAGTACAATTTTGTCGTAAAATCAGATTTCACTTGGAGTACTCACATATACGTATGTATAAAGAAAATAAATTCCAGAAGCAATGAAAGAAGTAAAGCTATTTGCGTTTCCCAATTTTGTATTTTATATTTCTGTATTTCGATGTGTTCTTTTCACAATACCACGATACGTTCCTTTTTTTTTACAAACAGTTCGCTGAACAATTTACTACAGTAACTTCTGAAACGTCGTTTATATCACACTCCTTAGGGCCGTTTCACACTGTCAACCGGTCGCCGGCGACCCAGTCGCTGAACGACCAAAACCATCAACGACCAAACGAGGAGACCAGCAGGGCGACCAGCGCAGACAGAGGCCTGAGCCTCATTACTTTGGAAGCAGTCAAGCAGTATGGACATCGAGGAGATCACTATAATGATAAAAATTCGTTCCACTAGAAACAGAAAAAAGAGGAGTAGAAAACACTCTTCCCACAGACTTTTTCTCAACTCCCTGTTTGCATAATCGGGACTTGCAAGGTCCGAAATGGCTCTTCGTGACTCTACGGCCGAAATAAATCTTTCGGTATCAAAACTCATGATCTACTGATCACTTGAGTGACATGAACAAGACGGGAGAAAACAGGAAACAATGGATATGTCTCCTCTCTGAGCTCTGGTCGCTGACTGAGTCGCCCGCAATGTGAACACGTGATTGCCATCAATGTATATCGTGGTCGTTGGTCGCTCACGTCTTGTTGGTCGACGGCGGACATTGGTTGCGGTCGCTCTCGTGTGTAAGCTCGTACTTAGCTTTTCTACCTAGTGGTCGTTCAGCGACTGGTCGCCGGCGACCGGTCGACAGTGTGAAACGGGCCTAAGACAACGGATGATGTCAACTGTTGTTACAAGAATCGGAGGAAAGTTTACGAACTGTAAATATTTAGAGAAGCACTGACGAGCGTTTGTGTTACGAGTTGTGGCCTTTCATTGACTTTAAAATGAGGTTTACTGTGAGTAACCACATGTATCAGCTGCTTCAGAACAACCGAATAATAAAGAATGGTAAAATTGTATGTGAAATTAAATCATTCGTGGAACGGTGCTCTGTAACAGTTGCTGAAGGCGAAATCTAAGAATATTTTTACGTAATCTGAGCCCTTGTGGACTAGTGGATCTAATGCAAATAATAATCTGTGTCTAAATAGTGTGTGATTATTTTTGAGAATTATGAATAGTGAATTATTTTGCATTGTAAAGGAAGAAACTTTGGCCTATTTTAATTGTTATTTATTATGAAGGATCTGAGAAATTGGTTGAAAAAATTTCACATCCCGTGCATGACGTTAAACTGCGTCCACAGACCGAGTGACCACCGGTATAAGTGGTCCCCCTCTACCGAGTTCCAACAGCCTTTTCGGAGCGTGGATGAGCGGGTGGAGGTTCAGGGAACCCTCATGCCCTTGGGGTGAGAAATCACCCCTAGAAGCGGATGAACCCAGGTGGGTCAACGGCATAGGATGCGGAAGGCAAGGGGAATCCACCGCATTAAAGATCCTCACGATTTCCCAAGTATCAGCAGCTCAAGAGCTGTTGCCAACCAATCCTAGGATTGATTACAAAAGAAGAAGAAGAAGAAGGTGTCCTCGTCTTATATCAGCAAACTAAATTTGTCGCCCTAAAAGTTGGTGCATCAGCAGATCTGCGAATTTTCGTTGGTGATTACAGTAATAATACAAGCAGAAGCACTGACTGAACGATCGTGATATTTAATCTTTTGCAACTGTGTTCTGTAGTCGAATACATAGGCTACATAGAAAATGTTGTATATGCACCATAAACTATTCTAGATTCTTGATAATTTCCATGATAAAATGCATAACTCTGAAACCAGACATAAACTCCTAATCCCTACCCAACGCACAATCAATGCATAATAGAAAATATACTAAAAAACAATATAGCTCTAAGATTAACAATAACTTCAGAGCTTTAAGACTGGTGTTATAATTGTTAGAGGTAGCCCCAGAGTCGTTTTATTCCTAAAATATTTCGAAATATATTTTTTGCGAGATATAATCCAGAGGAGACAGAGGGCAGTCCTGGTATGCAGCTCCACAATCACCGTCAGACTTCCCCAGGCATTCTGCAGCCAGATATTGTTTCTCAAGGGGCAGATACTGCATGACATAGGAGTTATCACTACAGTGTGTCTCAGAAGGCGGGACATCTTTCGAAGGCCTGAAACAATACATGGAACAAGTTATATCGGTAAAAGAAATTATGCGTAAATTACTCGAAGCTAGCAAGAGACGGACAATGTGAGCGACAGTGTTGTCGTCAAACTGTTTTTATTAACCTTTCTTCCCCGAAAGCTAATCTGCGTCGGTTTTCGAAAGTCGTTTTCAGTGGCATTATTAGGTTTGCCTGCGGTAAATGTGGCGTCTTTTAAAGACGTTGCAAAACTTGGCGTCATTTCTGCAGCTTCGCTCCCAATGGAATCCTGATGCTGTTCTGACCGCAATGTGGCATCCTTTTAGCGAGGTGTTGGCAATTGGCGTCGTTTTTACAACGCATCCTATGGAATCACGAGTTTCATTTTTACCAAATATGGCGTCTTGCGGCCTCGTAATGAACGACGTCGCGACGATCGGCGTTGGTTTTGCAACTACGTGTTCAAAGGCATCCCGAATATCATCATGCCTTAATGTGGCGTCGTTTGGCGGCTTCGCGACGCTCTGTGTTAATTTCTCGATGTAGTTTCTAGTGGTCCCCTGAATAGTACCTGCGATAAATGTGGCATATTTTGAGGCGTCAGTATGATAGTCGTCGAGGTACTTGGCGTCCTGATGTCATGACTTTGCTTGTCGGTTGAATATTACAGAAAAAAATTATCTCTACTATCAGGATATCCAAAGAGACCCAAATCCAGGAGAATGAGGTTTTACGGGTTTGTGATCTTGGTTCCTGTTCTCCAGAACGAAAAGCGCCTTGCCTAGGTCTCATTCTTTTCTTGTGTTTACCCAGTATAGTTTTCGGCTCTGTAGTGTTTATTTCTGTAATCTCGTCTTTTTTTAAAAAAAAGTTCGATCTTGGCGCCGTTTTTCTCTCGTGCTTAATATCCGAGCTACAGAATTTACCTTCACTGGAAATCAAACCCAAGGCAACTTTTCGGGACTCTGGCACAAAGCAGGTAGCTGAGTGTTGGAGTCCTGCTTTCAAAAGCTGAAATAACCAGCATAACACTGAAGTCTGACATCAGCAGACAATTGTATTTAGCCCAGACTTTTGGATGAATGTCTACATTTAGGGAAATGATAATTTGAAAATAGTTTCGTTTATTTTACGCTTAAGGCATGAATTTTATTCATAAGGAATAGAATTCCTAGCATTGAAGTAGAGGGAAGCATGTTAAATTTGTATTTGACTATAGTGAAGAATAACACATAAGTGTGCAGTTTGTACTGATACAGATGCCTTGAAAGACGAATGTCTCCTCTTGAACGAGACGTTAAAGCTTAATTACTTACGTTAAAACAGCGTGCATAATTTCTTCGAGAAGGTGCATTTCCTCATGGTAGAATGGCGAATGAGCTGCTTCACATATACTTTTGAGGAGACATGTTCGACCATCAAAACCATGGTCTTCCAGGAATGCTTCTAGCGGCACGTAAACGCCCAGCAATGCTTTTTTGGAGATTTCTCGTTTCCCCATTATCTCGGGTGCCGTATGCCACAACGTTGCGTTAGTCGGCATAGAGAAGACCATTTGAACTCCGAAGGAAAGGGCGAGGGTCCTGTTTGGGATACTCGCTGGCGTTGACATCCCCACGGTAAGCTGGAAGTGTGTTATGTATATAATAAAGTATTTTGTATTCTTTTAAACACATGTGCATAGAAAAATACTCTATTTTGTTTGGATTCAAATTCGTCTCAAACAGATTACGAATTGTGCGTATGACAGACGGAGGTCTTTATAACTTTAAGGGCCTTGTTGTCTCTAACTACAGGACACTTCAAAGAGACATAATGAATTACTGAAATTTCTTGTGGCACAGACACTTAGAACAAGTAACCATCTTAAGGTTTCGTGTATTAGTAGTGATTAAGTCAAGGAGTATGAAATGGTCCGGAACTGTAGCACGCGTAGGATTGATGACAAAATTGTCGACAAACCTGTAGGCAAGATACAATTTGAAACACCAGGCGCATACAGAAAGATTGGTCTGAAAGGTACAGGATAGGTGAGTCCATTTTGTTCAGGATACTGAACGTTTGGGGTTTAGTAAAAGCGGTAATTTCTTGAATAGCTGAGGGATACAACTTGAAACACCAGGCGCATACAGAAAGATTGGTCTGAAAGGTACAGGATAGGTGAGTCCATTTTGTTCAGGATACTGAACGTTTGGGGTTTAGTAAAAGCGGTAATTTCTTGAATAGCTGAGGGATACAACTTGAAACACCAGGCGCATACAGAAAGATTGGTCTGAAAGGTACAGGATAGGTGAGTCCATTTTGTTCAGGATACTGAACGTTTGGGGTTTAGTAAAAGCGGTAATTTCTTGAATAGCTGAGGGATACAACTTGAAACACCAGGCGCATACAGAAAGATTGGTCTGAAAGGTACAGGATAGGTGAGTCCATTTTGTTCAGGATACTGAACGTTTGGGGTTTAGTAAAAGCGGTAATTTCTTGAATAGCTGAGGGATTGTTATATTCTTCAAAATAACGTGACTCCAAGAAAATAGTTCCTTGTGATCAGCACATTCGGTATTTGAGGAAAAGTTAGTTAGAACTATAAATACCTGTCTATACAGCACATGCGTCTAATCTTTCTTATCTTGCGTTGTCACTGTTACATTGAGATAATGAACATTTTTAATCCAGCAGTAAAATGGAATATAGTATCCCCTGCTGTTGGGGTTGGTTAGGAAGTACATTTTCCCGGATAATCGAAACCTCGGATGATCCACAAAAATAAAAACATTGCAAGTGTAACAAATATTTAATTTTAATTGTAGACATAAACTACTTCAATTTTTTAACGATTTACTAATAACAGAAAGGATTTTGTGTAAAATGTAATGCAGCACACAGCAACTATTAAAGAAAGAAGGATTCCAACGATAGTAGTAATAACATTCTATTGTCACAAACTTCAGGTTTTAACAATTTTTCTATGAAAATACGTTAAATGATATGTCATTATTTTATTTCTGTCTTTCTTTCTTTCTTACTTTTTAAGAGTTCTAAATTTTACAACAGACTTTTTAAATTAATTTTAAATTTTCTTTCAAACCAGGTAGACCCGGTTAATTCGTCCCTGGATAATAGGGAGTCTACTGTAGTTTGATATTTTTATTTTCGTCATATTTGCATCACTAGATTTGTATTTCTGAAACAACATGGCCAAAAACTTTGAGAGAAAGATATGCGTTATCTAGAAGAAAATAGAAGAAATGTGAATCTTAATTTTATATCACACACCTGCAAGACCGTTCCAGTTGGGAACACCAAGGCACGTCGTTCACGATGAGAGGACGTACCATTATTTACATCACATGACAACGTCCGCGTTGTCACTAGCAGAAACATGGTAATGATTACGACGTTCGATGTCTCAGCGAGCAGAGCCATCATATAACCTCACAAATGAGAGTACACTGTGGGCCACTGAATGGTCAACATCAGGGAGACACAGAAATTTACTTTTCTGTTTAACACGAAGTAGTGCGTTTTTATCAGTGGCATGAAGCACACAGGTCATTCCGCGTGTTAACTACAAGTCTAATGGCTTGTTTCTTAGCTGAATGCGGTGACATAGCAAAAGAGCAGGCATGTTTCTTACAACTGGAGCCATTGATCGTGTTTTTCGGAGTACATTTAATTGTTGACAGACATCGTGAGAATGTGATTTTGTATAAATAACAAGGCACGATAGGATCTAAAATAGACTGCTAGAATTAAAATGCCAGACTATTCTGTTCTAAATAGGTATAGAAAATTACTTTAATCACTTGTCATTTTATATGGAAGTAATTAAATTACGCAGGCTGAAATAGCTGACCCTATGAAATTATATTGAGTTGATTTAGTAATTTTTCGATTTTCCTGTCAGTAAGAAATTTTGTATTTAGCTTAGTAAGTTAATTTAGATGCCGCATCACAGATATATGTTTGACGTAGTTCTGTATCTCCCAGTTCAGCTTAATTCAATGTCATGTAGTTCAATTAATTCTACTGTAGTCAGGTTTATAGTTCCAGTTGTGTTTGTCACTTGGTTACCGAAGAGGCGAGGCGTAAAAGTAATTAAATCTCAGAATCATAGGAAATTAATACAAAATATGGCAGTACATTATACTGTAAATTTGGTAGGATCATCTTATAGAAGGTATAAATGTTCTCTATTTGATATTGCTTTTTGTTTGAAGGAACTGCAACATTATACAAAAATTGTTCTTTATAAAACATTTTAAAGCCCAACGGCAACTCTATGTACCACCTTCATAAACAGTCAGTAACTTTATATTTTGCCCTCACATTTTGCCAAAGACTCGCCAAAACGGCTACGGAAACCTATGAAATGCTAAAGCAAGCATTTGGGGAGTCCGCAATGGGTCGTGCACAAACTTTTGTGTGGCATTCACGTTTTAAAAATGGCCGAACCTCTGTCGATGATGACGAGCGTTCTGGACGACCATCTTCGAGCACAACGCCCGATCGCACCTCGTATTTATGGGTTTCGTATGATTCCCAGAATAAGCAGCGACAAATTCCTTAATCTGTATTAACTAGGTCATCTTTTTAAATGAGAAGTGTTTTCTTTACTGTACGGGCTGAGTTCTTAAATTTTAATTTAACAACCTTCAGCTTCAAAAGGTTCGCCAGTTATTGTGGATTATTTATAAAGACGATAATAATTTTCTGATTTGTTAGTTTTGTAAATAAATCCGGTTGGAAAAATAAAACGGATATTCATTTACTGACAGTAAAGGCGATGGTACCTGTTCTTTAAGATTTCTACGTAGTATTCTGAAAGCATGTTCATGTTATAAACAACAGTAGAGCTAACTCCATGTAGCTGTGTGCGTCATAAGACGCTACTAATCCTTCAACATTTCAATAAATTCATCGCTTTCAATGATACCCGCAGGTCCAGTATTGTCTAGAACAGCCCGCCACTGACTCTCAGTCACATGAATCCAGCTCACAGTCTCACATTCTATTCTATTAATATCCATTTTAAGCATGTAAGCAGCAATTCTCATGGGCAGATACTTCATAACCTCACAAAAAATTTTTTCTTTTGGCCAAACTTCTTGTGAAAAACGTAACAAGTCACACATGTCTTTCAAACCGTCGGCATGTTTTATTTCCGAAACTATAGAGCATACCCTATGTAAATAAAAAATGGAAAAATTTCTCCACTAAAATGTATCAGAGGAATTTTTAATTTAGGGTATGTAGATCAAAAGTTGGCCCAGGATAGGGCCCGGTTGAGGGCTTTGGTTAATTCGGTGATGAACCATCGGCTTCCATAATCCATCTAATTAGTTAGATCAAAAGTAGCCGCTAGGCCTAGGGTGTGATTTCGAATCCCTGTGCAGGTATGGATGCGTGTCTTCTGTCCTTTGCACCATGCTCGTTTGCGTGGAAGAATTTCTGAACCTCAATCCACGGTATGCTATCAAATTTTGAAAAAATGTCAATAAGACTGTCAGAAAATTCTTCCAAAAAACCAAAGCTCATAAGGGGTTATGTCTCGTATGTAGTAGTGGTTTTGGGATCAGTAAGAACCTCTTCTGCACGCAAACCCATATTTACCTAGATCACAGTATTCAGCGAAATGCGAAATCTGCCCTTGTCTTCTTTTGTTCGGTCCTACAGCGAACGCGATAGTCCCTCAGATGGACAATTCAGTACGTACTCTTTTCCGATTTATTCACGGTAAAATTGTAAATATGGTTTCTTTGCCTCCTGAGAGTTCTGTGTTCGTTTCTGCCATCTATTAGCACCCACGCGAACTATTTGATTTCGTAGCTATTGAATATGACGTGAGGAACTCCTTAGGAACGCTGTGTAATCTGCAGAGTACATCTTTCGAAACGTGTTAATGAAATTTTCCCCGCATCGTGCGGTCTCGGTCGACGGGACCTCGTTGTGAAGAATGAGGTGCGCTGCGTGAGACAACAAGTTAGATGTCATCCGGCTCCACGTGAACTTGCACGTGCTGCAGAGAGAGGAAAGACGTGTAATGTGCTAATTTAACAATCACACTGTAATCACTACATATTTATTGTATACTTATAACCAGTTACAAAATATGTGTTTACAAAATTATTTGTGAATACGTCTTGAGTTGTTAACACGTTCGCATCGGAAAAATTATTGCCACTAATACATCGGGCCATGTTTCTTACTGCGACAGAGACACTATGTTTACAAAGTACACAATTTAAGAGGGGTTTCATGTCTGATGCAATATTATATTTTTGTCATCTAATGTTTGTAGGTATATGCACGTATGTACATTAGTAATTCTTAATGAGGTCGCTAACTAAAGTGTTGTATAGGCCTGTTGAGCATTTTATAGGATGTGTTCCTAGTTTGTTTATTTTGCAAACATTTCTACGTTTAGTGTTTGGGAAATCATATCCAAAGGAGACTTCGGACAATCTGGATAGGCGGTTTCACAGTTTCCGTCAGATTTTCCCAGGCACTCTGCAGCTAAGTATTGCTTTTCAAGTGGAAGGTTTTCCAGCACGTAATTGCTGTCACTGCAATATTTTTCTTCAGACCGTACCTCTTCAGAAGGTCTGTAACAGATATTTTCTGCACTGACTTATCTCATACGGATTTTTAAATATAAACAGTGTATTCAGTACAGTACAAACAAATAAGGGCAATATGAAATTTTGTTTAAACACAATTTATTTTAAAAAATTTAAATTTTCATCCCTTTGCCTTCAGTGAAATCTTTGCGCACAATATCGCCCATTACAATACACAGGGCGAAATCGTGTTCTCATTAAGAGATGAAACAAACAAGATTAAACATATAAAATAATGCACGGTATATAAAACAACATTTTAAATTTTGTTTAAGGAATGAAAGAAAGTGAAAGATTGGTAACAATATTAGGAAACACGTAAGAATTTTATAGTGTCTGAATCCCCTAATATCTGATGGTTTGAGACGATGCAGTAATGGAAGATTGTTTAAATAAATTAAATAAATAAATTGATAAGACTTTTTTGACATGGGATCGGCCCATCTCAAGTCATGTGTACATTACAGAAAAGCTCAATAAGAAATGCCGACTTAAATCCATGCCTCGAGTGAGATTAGATGTCAAGACCCCAAGTTTTCGAGCGGTACAAGCCCGTACACTCATAAGACGACGGTCAGAATATGGAGTACGTACTAATAAAATCCCATTGTTATATGGAAATTGGCAGTCCATTTATTATTACTATTCTTAGTATTCTAGAGGTCACGTTTCATAGTCTTTCGTGGTTTCGCTCAGTTTCTACAGGCAGAATCTCGGATAGAGCCCTAAATTATACGTCGCATTCACTTTCGTCGATATAGTTTTAATTCATTATACACTAACCGTCCAATCATTTGACACTTGTCGTCTGAGCTACTGACGGTCAGTCGGAAATGAAACTGAAATCAAATAAATCTGTTGCCGTTGAGAATTTCGATTAGAAGGTTTAGAGTAAAAGCTAAACATTCAAAAGCAAAGTCACTGTACATTTACTAATAAAAATTCAAATAAAACCAAGTGATCGATATAAAAATGTACGACGTTAGGATTCGCTTATCTGAATAACTGGCACTCGGTCGGAATGCAAAGAAGGTGGGAGATGTCCAGAAACCCAATAACGTAAGATTTACTCACGTTAAAATTGTATGCGCAACTTCCCCGAGAAGATCCATGTTGTCTTGTTGGAATGGGGAATTTGCAGCTTCGCAGATGCTTCTGAGGAGGCACGTCCGACCTTCGAACCCGTTGTCCTCTAGGAACTCCTCAAGAGGGACGTACATGTCCAGTAGGGCGGTGCTGGAGATATCTCTCTTACGCGCTATGTCCGGGGGTGTGTGCCATTGTGATGCCATAGTTGGCAAGTTGAAGACCATTTGAAAATACAGTGACATTGTAAGTGTCCTGTTTGGGACACTCACAGGAATGGATAACCCCAGACTAAACTGAAAATGTTACGAATAAACGGTGCAAAACAATTTATGAAAAATACTGATTTTTGAATACGCATGTTGTTTTAAGGCCCCGTGTCAACTCTAACGTGAAAATATGGATAATGGCCTTTTGCGTTATTGACACAGCATGAGACAGAAAAACTGACATATCTTCTCAGGGACTGACTTCTTTTATTAATTTTTTTAAATATTCAGGTTCTGCAACCTTAGACATACGTGTTCCTGCAGCTGTGGAGCTTAATTAAATCACTACCGTGACATGTAGATACGTTTTTAAGGGAGGGGGTGCGAAAGATTATGTGACATGTTACACCTGATATTATGTAAAAGAGATAAATAAAATGAAACTAGTCAGATTAGCAAACTAAATAATGCATTAAACCGTAGGCTTAAGTTAAAACCTTTTGACGTCTGGTCATTTGGATTACATTACACTAATGCCATGATATATTAAATTCGAAACAATCTAATTATCTGTGACAATTTTAAGGCAGTTATTTTGAAGTGGGGATGAATTGCGTTTATTTTTTAGTAAAACCTAATTTTTAAATAAAATTTAGTTCTACTACGACGCCAAAGGGTTAATCACGCAGCATTGAATTTTAAACTTCTGATTCTTTCCTTCAAATATGCTTGCGAATATAAACGCACTAATTTCGTATCTGATTTTCACATGACGCACGTTATTGTATAAAAGTTTCATGTGAATATATTTTGTACTCAACCTGTAGCAAATGTTAAAAAATTTAAAATGTAAATAGCTGTTCGTGGAAAATATTGGTAAAAATATACATGTCATCTCTCGTTTTCGTAATTAAGGTTTAGGGAATGTTCGTGCGAAGATGTTTTTGGTTCAATTTATTTTAGATTTTGAGGTGATTAAAATAGCTCATTTCTTTTTTTCCAAAGTAACGTTTAGAAGGTTGTCTTTGTAAACATATTTTGCGGTTCCTTATGATTGTTGTCGCGTGTTCGGAATTTGCACACTGGTCCATTAAACAGACGGGATGAAAAGATATTTTTATTTCTAATGGTCCAACCTAATAATAGGGCCTATATGAGATGCTTCAGTGCGTTTAGTTATAAGAAGCCATTTAGTATTTTCTCAGTTCGTTTTTATGTCAGGAATATTCCTTTCGTGAGACTTTTGTATTAAAATGTTTCTTGTAGATTTAACTTTGAGGCATCCTTTGCTGTTGCAGATTAAGGAACAAGTTTTCTGGGAATTAAGGGGAAAAAGTGTTCATGTATTATTCTTTTTTCTATTTTGCCTTTCAGGTGACAGGTTTCTTCTGCACGTGTTTTAAGGTCCCTAGTAGCTGTTGGATGTTGCCTTTATTTTGCTTAACCATTTATATGTTGAAGATTTCTGTATTCTGAAGACAGAAATCTTCATACTCACCGCTGTGAAAACCTCAAATCATACATTTAGATGTTATTGTGATGGTATTTTCAGGTAATCTGATGCAAGTTTTGCAAATTCAGCAATCTTCTCACATTTAATGTGTTAGATGGGAAAATAATGAATGCATATTTCCTTTTCCTACTTTTAGAGATTTCATTTGAAACATAATTCGTGACGCACATTTCCTTGTACCTTGTGCAATAGTAAAAATTTGAAAGCTTATTTAAATGTTTCCCAAGATTCAAGTATGGACGAACATTTTCTGCCATTTTTCATTTCTCCCGACCCACAGATTGGCTCATAAGGAATCTAGAGTAATTTATAAATAAATACTTAGTTATTCGAACCCATGATAATTTATCGGAATTTTAGATTTTATTGTTGCAAACCCCGGATCTTCTAGTTAAATATTATGTTTTAGATCCTAATTCCACGTGTAGCTGTAAATTAAAGCACGGACGGGCAAACAGACAAGACAAACATTTGAGGTTCACGCGTAGAGTGAAAACAGTTTTATTTGATGGAATAAATAAGTGAAACATTGTGCATATTTAGTTTAGATTCCTGATAAAATGCAGAGAACATATTTGAACGTACCTGCAGGACAGTTCCAGATGGAAACACCATGGAACGACGTTCGCGATGTGTTGGTATGCCATTATTTACGTCACTTGACAGGGTCATAGTGGTCACCAGCGAAAATATAGTGAACATAATGACCAGCAGTTTGTGCTCTGCAAACTCCATCTCGTTCTCTCAAGACGTGCACTACGCACTGGGCGACTGTATGTCCAACAGATCCCGAGGAATTTCAATTTGCCTTTCCACTTAAGCTTTATACTGACTGTGGCTGTTCATGTGGCGACTTTACACAGTAAATAAGTTATATTAGAAAGTTTTCGCAATTGATTTCAAATCCTTGAGGCGGTGAGTACGAAGTCTTCTAGGCTGTTGCGCTGTGTAATTTGCTAGAAGTTTACCGACGTTTTAGAGGTGGTTGCTAATCACCAGGGCGATGAAACGATAGAGGTAGTGAGCACCTCTGAAACTTTGGTAAACTTCTACTAGACTACACGACACGACGCAACATCTCAGAACACATTTATCTCAGTTTTAACGCTTCCTTTCTTCTGCTGCGTATTATTTAAATTAAATGACAGTGTTAGAGCATTATCGCAGGATATTGCTTATTTATGTTATTACTTAATTATCGTTTCAGTGAAATAGTTATTTTTAAAGACTGCTGATTAAATATATAAATAAATTATATAAGTAAATTTATTGAGTTTTGTTTATACATAAGATTTATAAGATTGTACCCCCTTAACGAATAAACAAGTAAGATACGTGTTTTAGTCAAACTTAACAAAATAAAATAAATTCAATAATTAGTAGCGTTATTTTCCAATGCAGATGTGATCATATCAAGGTATTTATACTGCGCAAGAGTCAGCAAATATTTTCCTTGTGCTTAAATATTCAAAACATGGAAACGTGTTTCGAATAAAAAAATTATTAATAAAATCAATATTTTATATACGTAACAGTTTTCTCCTTTGAATCGTTTCTAAAAACATGGATAATTTTCTATTTTACCTTTATTTTTGTATTTGACAAAAGTTTACACCACGCAAAATTAAATTAGATCGTAAATTATTAATGTTGATAGCCCAAGCATCGAATTACGATCAGTAATTATTCAATTAAACACAGGGGTATACAAATGCGTCCTCCTCATTATGCATTCGTGTGTGGACTTTATCCAGAATTCATAATAACGTCCAAGCATTAGTACGTTTTATTCGTGAAATGTCACGATATTGATAAAACATACTAGTAGGTTAAGAAGCAACCAAGCTGCTAATTTCTTGTGCATTGTCAGTCTCTTGAATACTGTGTAGATTATAAATGACTATTTGTATTTTGTTTTTGAAATCAGATACATTTATTAATTTATTTCCATTATTTATTTTCTTCTTTACTATAAACTTCAGTTGACTTTCGGGATTGACGTCATACAGAGAAGAAAGGTCTAGTTTGTGAAGGGAATACTTTCATAAGAATATAATACATTACAAATAAGTAAACAATTCACTGTTCTTCAGAAAGAATTGTTTCGTCATTAATAATCCTGGATATGAAGTCTAGAGGAGACTCTGGACAATCAGCATAACGAATGCGACAGTTACCACCGGACATCCCGAAACATTCTGCAGCCAAGTAGGGAACTTCTTCACTTTGGTATTTTAGAGAGCTGTAGTTGCCATCACAATATAAACCTGCAATTGATGGTTCTGAAGAAGGCCTGGAACAGAGCGCATAGAATTACGTATGGAGACGTTCTGTCAAGTCTCTCTCCACTTTTAGAAGAAAACAATTTTTTAAAAAAATATTCAGTATAATTCGTCACGTCGTTTTGCCTGCTAAACACTTTTACCGAATAAAAATCATTAACATTAAATTCTCTCTCATTTCGAGAAAAATAAATAACATAATTCTTAGAGTATTTAGCTATTGTGTAATGTGAAGCTTTCGCGGCAAATGAAGTTGGTGAAAGACTCTCGGGTTACAAGCCGCGTCAGGCGGCTGAATGGTGAATAAATCATTTCTTCTGAAAACGTTTCGACTGCAATCTATGCTCTCATCCTCAGGGCTGCTGCGTAAAAAAATTTTGTCCAGAACAAATTTTATCGTTTCCATGAACTCGTTTCTTGAAAAGCTTATGTATTTTAAATTTAGTTTTTTCTAAGAATTTACAGTACCTCACTCATTTTTCTGATTTTAAGTGCCCTCGATCACTCTCAAAAACACGCAAACACATGGTGTTTCACAGAGCATTCTACCTTTAGAAAGAAAGTAAGTGGTCTAATTCTCGTATTACTTACGCTATTGCGATAGACTAGAAATACATTTTTTCTTCATAAAATAAGACTTAAGGTTCCTTTATTTAACGAAGCTTTATGCGCCATAAGACGCTGGAATTATTAACGACTGTTAAGTTTTGAAAAGGAACTCTACACCAAGAAGTTAGTAATTTATGTTAAAGAATTGGTACACAAAATGTTGGCTTTTCCTACAATTCCTGCCAAACCGCAGCAAATGTTTATCTCGAAGTGTAATTGCAAACCACAGATTAAGGACATTGACCCATGCTATGAATTTAACATACGTAAGTACTGCATGTGCTATTTCCTCCAGCAAGCCTTTGTCTTCGTGGTTGAACGGCGAACGCGCGGTCTCGCAAATGCTTCTCAGCAAACACGTCCTTCCATCGAAGCCATACTCCTGCAGTAGGGCTTCGAATGGCAGGTACATAGACAACAGGGCTTCCCCGATGTCACGCTTTGGTCGTGTTACGTTTTTTTGCCGAAATTCTGTTGCGTTTGTAGGTAGTACAAAATTAAACTGAATTCCTAGAGATATCGCTAATGTCTTGTTAGGGACTAAGACTGGAGTCTGGACGGCGAAATTGATCTGTGGAAAATAAAAATAAGACATGTGTAAAACGTACAACTGTATACTCAGACGAAACAATGCCAGTTTCTTAGACTGAATTTATTTAACTCTGATATCTTTATTGAAGAAAACACGTTATTTCATTACCACATCCTAAACAGTCTTAGTGTTGGAAATGATTGTCTTCTGGGTTTTAGCGCCGTGTAGTCTGGCAGAAGTTTACCAACGTTTAACAGGTCCTTGCTGCCTTCATCATCAGGGTGATCATCGCGAACTTCTACCAGACTACACGGCGCTACAATCCAGAAAACAGAAACGTCATATCCACCTATGTAATACATTTTTATTATCACCTTCTCCAATCGGCAATTTACCCCAAAAGTTCTTTGCACTCAACGGGTTTCTTTCTGGACATGAAGTTCAACGTACCTGGAAAACTGTCCCAGATGGGAATACCATTGCGGGGAAAAGGAGATCTCGTCGCTGACGGTGGAGGACAGGCTCCAGGTCGCTTTGTTGCCTCGTTGAAGACGTCAAGATTACAGTGTCGAGGGCAGTGATTATAAAAAGCAGTTTGCGCAGAGGTGATACAGCTAGTGACATCTCAACACTGGTACTGCCGATGTTCCCGTGTTCATACAACATTCAAAACTACACCACTTATTATGCAAATGAAAAAGTTGAACTCACGCACAAACACTATGCGACTGTTAATGAACGGTCTGTAAACAGCCATACGTTGCTGTTGATTTATATTCTAGATGTGTAATAAATATATTTCAGATTCCGAGAAAGGCATATTCAACATTTAATTTATCTAGAATACTTATTTTAAACATCAAATCCTTATAATTAGTAGATAAACTACAATTTAAGAAATTAACTCTTTGACAGTTGACCTATAGGATTGTTCACATTGCAAAGGGTGATTGCTGGAGGGACTAACCAGTAGCTTAGTCACTATACTCGTGTAAACAATCGCTTGAACGTAGGATTTTAGGTTTTCACGGTGGTGAATTTGGGCTGTTGCGCCGTGAAGTCTGGTATAAAATTGCCAACGTTTCGGAGGTCCTCGTTGCTTTCATCATCAGGGCGATGAATACTCACAGAGGCAGCAATTGAGGTATCTTTATAATCGCCATTAGAAGGTTAACATTCCAAATCATTTCTCGCAGCTCTTTCATACTCACGTAAGCAAGACCGGTAATATTTCGCCCACAAGACCGTTGTAACGCAATGTTGCATCAGCTGTATCAGAGATCGGTCTCAGCACGCCAGGCCATCCGTCGAGGACCATCCTAAACAACAAAACAAGTTAATTTTATAAAAACTGTAAGGTGCAGATGTTGCTTCTCAAGCGGTCACTTTATTTTTAAATAAATGCGATTCCAAATTTATGAAAGAATGAAACACTGGACTTTCAGTCAGTTATAATTTTGATGAACAAGCCAGAGTTGTTAAGTTGTACGTGCAATCCCTGGTATGTTTAGAAGTAATATTTTTCTTCGTTCTAAGAGTATGACGGAAAAGTTTTGCTAAAGTACAGTTACGGAACGTATCATATACAGAATAATCACTTTAAATCGTAGACCATATTTCGTAGAAATTGAAATATAATAATATAACTAATCAACAGTATACATTAAATATTAGTAATATATCCATGAAATATGCTGAATGTTTCCTCCTTAATCTGTTATACAATCACCGAATGATCTTGTCGTATTTCGAGCAAAGCGTATCTTTGTGTTTCTGGTAGTCCTTTTAAAACAGTTTAACACTGTGGTTCCTCTTCAAGCGCTTGACCGAACGCACAACAAACCACATTGAACTAATGCCATGGAACTGAGTTGCTCTTGAGAAGATAATAGTCCCTCAGTGGGTCATTAACTTCCTTGTCCTTTATAGAACCAGAGCTCACTTGAGCTCGCCCCTGGGCCCTGTTATCAGCCATTTTAAAGCAGTTCACACATTTCCACAGCGTGTCTTTAATATTATTCTTTTGACTAAAATGTATGCATTTTCAGTTCTCCCACAAGTGCAATATTCCTATTTGAGCCCCATAATAATTGGAGTACAAATTATGACATTGCTCATAACAATTTGCATTCTGTGGGTTTATTTAAACAGGAATCATATTTAAAAATGCTTTTTGTTAATTTCTCGCGACCTGGTGTCCTGGCTATCAGGCTTCCAGGCAACCTGGCAAACAGGCGAGCTGTGACTTAGCGACCTAGCGAACAGGCAACGTGACACACTGGCGGTGCATTCGACATGGTGACTTGGCGTCGTCTATGTGAAGTCGTGTGGTCATGTTGGTGGTTATCAGTGCATTGAAGGAAAGTATCGCCTTTATCATCAGCCTGAATTTTTAACCGCCATGATGAATTAATTTCGTTTATGCTGCTTAAAATATGTCAATCCGAAACGTATATCAGATAAATGTCTTGCCCAGAACATCTGAAACGTGGAGCTACTCTATCACCGTTAATATTCTGATTTGTTTTCGAATATTTCGTTAAGAAACAACAGTAATTGAATCTGATTGGAAAACTCTGAACTCTACTGATGATGGTGTTTCAGGCCAAAATAATTATTTCATAAATAACGCGGGAACTATGTTAGACATTATGTTTGTTGGGTTTCGGATGTTTATTTAAGGACGTTCAAGTAGCTCAGAATACGCATTCTTGAGTGTGGTATCAAGAAATCAGAATTGAATTAATGGTGAATTAAAAAGCGGATTATATTCGGTACATGCTCGATACCATTCTGTTCATATTATTTTAATTTTTAATTTATTTGTTTATTAAACTTCATTCCTTATTGTGAGAGAAAGGGCATATATTGACCTATTTCAAAGTGAAATGTTGAGCAGAATTAACATGAGGATAGGGAGTATTGCACGGTGAAGGTCTTAATGATTTGTTCTATTAGCTCAATTTCTTTCAGTGTGATTGAATCAACAAGGATTCCAAGGGCACCACGTACAGAGCGCATGGTTAAAATCAGATGTGCATACGACACATAACAGGAGAAGCTAAATCGACAAGGTATCTTCGGAGACATAGTTACAAAAATGAATCTAAAATTTAACCTAGTGCGCAAGTGTGAAATATAGCAATTTCATTAGAAAAGGCGGTAAAGTATATCCGGAAATAGGGATTACTTGAACAGCTAACTGTCAACTTCCAAATGCGTACTCAACACCACAGTTTAAATTCTAAATTAAAGGGAATGCGAACCGACCGAATCACTTGATATATGGCACATTTCATATTATATGTCTTTGTATAATCGTTCTGTAAAGAAATGCAGGTATATTGACAATGAACTTGATACATTGATGCAGACTTTATTTACTTTTTGCGTTGTAAAGATATTATAATGTTATACAGTGAAATGAACACCTTATTTTCAGATACAATTAAAAATGTGAAGACAAAGCTATGTTCATGTAACATATAAAATATGACATTGTGTATATGAAGAATCATTTGATTTATCGATATTGGTATTTAGCGTTGTAAAGCCGTGTGGACAGATTTCAGCTATGAATAAACAGGCAGTATGTTCCTTCGAAACGTTGGCATCTACTTACAATTCTGCATGAAGTTTCAACCTACAAGACAAACATTGACATATTTAGAGCTTACGAAGCTAAGATCACAAAAAATTGTTTTTTTTAAAAAAAATTACCTATAAAGTTAGTGGTAACTTGATGTTACATTTATGAAAGTCATGCCAAATACCATCTTTTGCATTAATTATGAAACATACGATAATTATACATTTGTGCGCTTACTTACAGACACTAATAATGATTTTGATGTCGGCAGCATTTACACTAAAATATTTCCTTTTCGTGTTAATTATTACGTTAACTAGAATATAGAGTGAACAAACCAACAACTATTAACACTATAATGGACACTATTGCCATACGCGTTTCGACCTCAAGAGGTCATCATCAGTGGCACGTTAACTGCTTGCATAACATCTTACTATGATCTGATAATGAAAGTAACCAACACCTTTTCTTTTCAATAGCGAAATATGATATATGAAATATGGAAAAAAACATTAAATATTAAATAAAGGTAATTTTTATAACATTAACAAAATTAACATTGCTTATGTAACGATGTTCAACGGCAACACATATTCTGACATATTGAAAGCTCATATATCACAGACGTATTTTTATGGATGCAAATTAGAAGAAATCTTAATCCATCGATGATAAGTAAGGATGATTGTCGTGTGACTTAAGAGGATAAATATATCCACATTGAGAACTAAAGTGTTGAAAATTGTTTACCTGTTGACATTACATTTTCTTGAAATTCAGTTTTAGAAATAAGGTCTAGAAGTCCTATATTGCACTCGGGGTACAAGAGGTGACAGCTTTCGGAGATCTCCGTACCAAGACGCTCAGCTGCGTGGTATTCTCTGTCCGAGTAACTCCTCGGCTTTTCCATTGTCGTAGACGGGCTGCAGAAATATCGATATACACTAATTCAGCGGCTACTTAAGGAAAACTGCGTAACTAAAAATTGTTCGCTCATTTTACAACATAGGAGGCTAACATCTGAGAAGGTTTTATGAATTAATATTTTCCGTTGTATTGTAGCATTAATTTATGAATATCAATACTTATTTATGTATGTAGTATTAAATACTAGATTTTGCCGTTTACATTGCTAGTTTATAAATAATTTAATTTTAATTTATATTAACAGTGATTATTTATGCTGTGGTTAATGCTGTTTGTAAAATATTTAAAATAAATAGGCTTACATTAATTTCTTCAATAGACAAGTTGTGGTTTCATAATGTTACAGTTCGTTACGTAAGTTATACAACTATCATAAAATACAAAATAAATATTCTACGTATACATTCATGCTGCTAAAATGTGTATCTAAATTATAAAGAAACTACAGTTGGAAAACATCATGTTTTTCATTTGAATCTTAAATGTATGGCTAAAATTATGTGTGATTGCATTGTTATAGAGCTTGACGTAAATTTTTTTTGTAATATCTGAACATCTGTTGTGTTTATGGGTTTTTATTCAATTCTGTGATATTATTCTGTACATTGGTGATTATTTGTTTTGTATGTGGTGGTGTGAAGACTACGTGCGACTACATAATACACATTTACATTTATTAGGAAGTAACATACAACAGCGATTAGGTGAAATGAATAAATATTCCGAAACTACAGTAAATAGAAATAATGTTCAGGATTTACGATTTAATCAAGCATATAGTAAATTCAGAAATTAATTCTACTAGTTACTTGGTTTCGATTAATAATAAATATTGTAAAAATGCGTGCATATTAAATATGGAGCACTATATTCGGCACATACATTCTCTCACGTCAGTAAAGAAGGTACAAAACAAAATCATAATTTTTCGTTGTACCATCTCTATACTCACGTAAGCAAGACGTGTAACATTTCGCCCACAAGACCGTTGTAACGCAGAGTTGTATCTGCTGCCTCGCAGATCGCCCTCAGCACACAAGCCCTTCCGTCGAGGTCCATCCTGAGCAACAATACAGATTCACTTTATAAAAACTGTAATGTGCAGATGTTTCTTCTCAAGCGGTCTTTTTTTTTTTTTGAAAATAAATGAGATTCCGAATTTATGAAAGAAGTAAACACTGCACTTTAAATCAGTAACGAGGGTTAACCTATTGAAAAATTACATACTGAATCTAAGGTTCATTACGAAACATGCTTACCAGACATTTGCGAATATTATTTTTGTCTTTCCAGTCCTGAATTGAATAGACAAGTAAAAGAGGCATTTCAATTCTGTCCCTGAAGTTGAAGCTCTTATAACATGTAGTGAGATGTAAAATTCGAAGATCGAATCCATGTTCTGCTTCTTACATACAAAATAAATTGCTGATAACAAATATTTTCGCACATATCGGTCACTGAAGTATCTATTTATTTTATGGGTAGCTCTTTCGATAAGAAAGATAGTGTTGGTTATAAAACGAGTGTTAGCCAAGAAATCAAATACGAGCTTGGAAACATCCCAATGTCCAGATTTAAGTTCATTGTTTTGAAATATTTAGTGAAAAGTTAACACAGCTCCAAACACGTTACAGAAAATAAAATAATTTTCAAGCATGGCAATGATATAGAAACGTTAGTTACCACTTATAAGATCACTCGGTGTTGCAACGAAGAAAACCAAGATCCGCATTTTCGCCGCCGTGAAATCCTCGAATCTCACTTAGGAACTTGCCTTATAGAGTCGATAGGAAAATACGACTTTGGACATGATCACGCCCACTTTCAGCTGTTATTTTACAGAACGAGTATTTGAACTTTATTGCCAGACCGGTCTATTACAATAAGGGCATATACCTACCTGTCAACAGTAGCTTCTAGCTTGGAGTACATGTCCCATCTTGTTTTCATCTGTGTCGACCGTTTCTGAATAACTGAGTATGGATTTGTGAAGACCGTTGCATTTGTGGGAAGCTGATACGTGAATTTCATAACTATGCCCATCGTCATACTTAGATCTAGGAGAGTAACCGGTATGCCAAAACCAAAGATGAACTGTAAGTTTAATACATAATAGCGTGAAAGAAAGGGAAATATAAACTACAATAATTATTAACTAAATATGTGCTTTCATTACGATTAATACTTGGTGAATATTTTACTGCAAAACAGGAAGTAAAAATGAATAAATCAGCATCAGACCCAATGCTCAGTGATAAAAATAGTTTATTAATAGCCCAAGAACAGACGTGTTTAATTCTTTTAATTAAGAACACCTCGTTGACATTTTCTCTCAACTTATTTGTATGAAGTTTTCAAAATCATCTTTCATTGACGTTTTGATCTGATTCTTTACTCATTATAACATTAATGAATGAGATGTGGCGGAATTTATGTAAAAAGTATACATTCTATCGTTTATACAGAAGAAATAAGTGTTCGAGGGTGTAAGAGTTATTTATTAATCGTGCAAATTATGAATTATTTCAATGCTCAGGAAAAATTTAAGGAACGACTTTTCGGAATTCGCGATTTGTATAATATAAGATCAAATCTGATTAGTTAAAATAAAACAAAGATTTATAACACGTTCTGTGTTACAAGTGTCTTCATTCGCGTATACTCTATAATGGTAAATAAGTAGAAATCTTTGACATTTCTACTGAGTAACTTTACTTGTATTATGGCTCCGTCTTGGAACACTAGATTCCTCCGTTTTCGAGAATGACTGTAACTTGCACGAACATCTTCACTACCTCCATTCAAAGCAGAGCCCAACTGCTGCAGTGGGAAGTAACAGAGTAAAATCAGGAACGCGTATTCTATGTTCATATTCCTGTACATGGATGATAAAAAAATATAATGAAACATCCCGATGGTTCTATTAACCATTTAATAGCCAAGTAGTAAATACATGTGTCACATATTTTAATACTTAATAACTGCATATCCAAAGACAGTCATTTCGCATGATTTTCAGAATGAACAGCGATAATTTCCTTGTAATGGAGAAGTGTTCTCTTTGATGTAGGGACTACATTTTTAAATTTTAGAGAAAGATAGTGCTTCAGATCAAGGGAAAGTAGGCCGCACGTTTCAAATTGCTACTTAGACCACACTCTTTATAATTCATTACATTTATTTCAAATAATTGTACCATCTTAAAGGCCTCATGAAACAAAATACAAATACTAATTAAGTACGTTGAATGCTTAAGGCTACAGCGAAGAGTATATAGAGTCAGTGGTCCAAGTAGCACGTTTTTTGGCTCAGAGGTAAATGAAGCTCATTTGTTCATTAACAATATAGTGATGAACTTTATGTTCGTAAATTTAAAATTTAAATACATAAGAAATATTTTTCCTAGTAGGCAAGAAGACCGGCATGCGAAACGAAAACTCAGACAATCTAGGAGTAATATTGCAATTAAGAATACATTGTAATTCACTTTTCACGTTCTCTGTCACTCTTTAGGGCCTAGAGCTAATGGCATTTAAAAAACGGAAATACTTACATATGTATTGTCTTATTGGATATATTGAGACACTATATGCTATGGTAAACAATTCTTCAGACGCTGCCACATTCAGTATTTCTGTAAGTGGACAAAATGTTACTAAAATAATTTAATAAACAATATAATAATAAAATAAGAAGACACGTCTATGTTCCTTGCTGTATACCTGCGACACTCGTTAAGAATACTCTACTGCTAGAACTATCCTGCAAGTTGAGAATACCTTAGGAGCATTTGTCGTACACATTAAAAAGATGTTAATTAAACTAATACATTTATGAGACTATCGACAAATAATGTGCTATTTTAACAGTGAATCCAGTAACAGTTATTGTATTGTCCACCTTTTCTTAGAGAATTCAAGGAAAATATAATTGTAATAATTCTTACTGAATCGTTCTTAATTGTTTATGCTAATGTGGTTCCAGACTGAATTTTCTTGAGAACCCTTATAATATTAAAACATTATACTAATTATTTTAATATTGTGTGTTATATTATACATCTACGTTCTTAATGTATGAATGTGGAACTAAAATACATAACACATCAGAGATGCTTTAACAAAACCGCGACAGCATATTGTCTTCGTGTGTATGTAAACAGGGAACGAGAGAGTAGGAAATGTACCTGTCCAGGTAGTGAGAATGATGTAGATTGCATTGTTTACAAACTGCTTAAATGAATTCTGATATGCCTTAGTTCCATCCACTTTTCAATTCATCTTAGTACAACCGAGCTTCCAAGCCCCGCGGTCGGATCCCGGAATTAGCCTGCCATCCTAACCTAAACTGATCTAACCTCAAGCTATCAGTGTTCTACCCCGAGCCTAACTGATAAAAATGTTTAAAGCGTACTAAGTAAGTTTTTTCCATCTGTTTCAACAGCCAACATAAACGAGTGGGATGTGATTACAAGAAAACTGCTTTAATTTTTGGAAATACCAGAACTCTAATATTGCGGAGACGTTAATGATTACTTCACTTATTCTCTGGGTAGTGCGATTATTGTTATTAATGTAAATTTTGTGATTTTAATACACTGAAAATACTTGTAACTACTTAACTACATGGAGCAGAGTCCTTCATGAGGAGCTGTTAGTCGCTTAGCGAAGAAAGGAATTCTCCTACTTTTGTCGTACCCAGTTTTCAGTACTATTTACGCTAAAAGCCTACCTATGGGCCACACTAATACAGTCCTCATCCTGACACCAAGTTCTTTAAGATCGATCTATGTCTCATGCTTTCACTCTTTCTTACTATAATGTAGTTTCCTCGTACCACGCATGCATGTAACTCTGATTATTAGCAATAGACAAACAGGATTATGAAATTTAGTGTTTAGAGTGTATAATGCTTAACGAAAGTATATTCCGCCTTTACGCAGTGTTAAGTAGTATTCGTAAATGAGACTGGGGCGACCAAGTGATGCTGTGTAATTATTTTTTTTTTGTTAATTTCAGAATTTTGTTTATATTGGTTTCAAAGTGTTTCACAAACATGTGATACCAATAATAATAATTAGACCCTTCAGTCGACTTTAAACTCATCAATCAGTTACAGTGAGTGATGTGGCTGTCAATAACTTTTGGGCTACACTAATTACAATATCATAAAACGCTCGGTTGTTGTAATGCAGTAAAATACATTCTGACGATTTCTGTGTTCCCCATACTTAATGAGCACTAAGAAGCTTAAAGTTTTGAAGTGTAAATAGCGTGCCTACGGTTTAAGTAGTAAACAAGCTCCTTGGATGGATACGGTTTTTACTGTAACATCAGTAATCACATGTCCGTGTGAGTCATGTGTAAATGTGTTTGCTACAGTAAGTACGTTGTCATACTTGGTGAAATAATTGAAAAGACACGCAGTTTGCGGGGTCATAGACAGCTGGAAGTTATTTCACCTTGTATAACTTAACTGTTCTTTGTTCCTGTAGTTCAAAGTCTCATGCAGGTGACAAGTGAATAACCCTTGCAAAAGAACGATACTTTTTAGATTCTAATCATCCACTGTGGTTCCATAAACAAAGCTGCTTTGGTCAGAATTTCGCTAGGCTCCTTTCATCTCCTACCCCTTCCAGTAAACTCTAGAGTCAGCTAATAATTTCAGTTCGTGAATATTTATATGACCCTCAAATGCTCCTCATCTAACATGATCCAAGATCTGAAATACTTGGCACCTTATCTCTACTCCTGAAACCTTTATGATGATATTTATATGAACAAGACAACTTAATGTTCACGTACTTGCCTCTACCCTACAGCATTGCCATCCCCAAAACTGAAAGCGAATATCAACATGATATTGTAGTTTCTTATCCATTCTGCGAAAAGTCAAAACATGTAAGTCTGCTCCAGTAGAATTTATGTTCCCTGCAACCTTATCATACTTTACTGACGAGTAATTTCTTTCGTTTTATTAAAGTTGTGATGAACTGTTTTGATAGACAGCAATGCTGAATGTGGGGTATATGTCTGTGCAATGCAGAGAATTATAGTCAATTTAATGCTGTTGGTAGATGTCGGAACTAATATAGAAATGTTAAATATATGCTATACCGAAATACTTTTTGAGTTAGTCTGAGCTAGGTTGGCTTAAGTTCTGTGAAGTTACGTTATGTCAGGTATAATTACTTTCGTTTAGGTTATGTAAAGTTTTATTAATTTAGATTGGGTTATGTTAGTTTCATTTTAATTAGTTTAGGTTGTGTTAGTTGTAATTAGTTTCAACAACGTTACGCTAGTTTGCTAAAGAGAAATGTTGATAGTTAAATATCTCGTCATGTTAGTCGTCGGGTCCCCAGCTTCTGTCGAGTTGTGAGGCTACAGAAACTACCTTTTACGGAAGCTGGCGCCCGCGACACTTTATCGAGATTGTTGCCTTTATTTGTGTTATTTCTCCGCAGATCACAAAGGTAATTTCCGAGCTAAAGAAATTATACACACCGGAATCGATCCCAGGACAGATATTCTGCGTTGTAATCTTAGTTCCTGTATGTAAGACTTGAGGTTCTCACAGCGATGAGTATGAAGATTTCTGTCTTCTGGGTTGTCGCGCTATGTAGTCTGGTCGATGTTTACCAATGCTTCAGAGGTCATACTGCCTCCGTCATCAGAGTATGAAGATTTCTGTCTTCTGGGTTGTCGCGCTATGTAGTCTGGTCGATGTTTACCAATGCTTCAGAGGTCATACTGCCTCCGTCATCAGAGTATGAAGATTTCTGTCTTCTGGGTTGTCGCGCTATGTAGTCTGGTCGATGTTTACCAATGCTTCAGAGGTCATACTGCCTCCGTCATCAGAGTATGAAGATTTCTGTCTTCTGGGTTGTCGCGCTATGTAGTCTGGTCGATGTTTACCAATGCTTCAGAGGTCATACTGCCTCCGTCATCAGAGTATGAAGATTTCTGTCTTCTGGGTTGTCGCGCTATGTAGTCTGGTCGATGTTTACCAATGCTTCAGAGGTCATACTGCCTCCGTCATCAGAGTATGAAGATTTCTGTCTTCTGGGTTGTCGCGCTATGTAGTCTGGTCGATGTTTACCAATGCTTCAGAGGTCATACTGCCTCCGTCATCAGAGTATGAAGATTTCTGTCTTCTGGGTTGTCGCGCTATGTAGTCTGGTCGATGTTTACCAATGCTTCAGAGGTCATACTGCCTCCGTCATCAGAGTATGAAGATTTCTGTCTTCTGGGTTGTCGCGCTATGTAGTCTGGTCGATGTTTACCAATGCTTCAGAGGTCATACTGCCTCCGTCATCAGAGTATGAAGATTTCTGTCTTCTGGGTTGTCGCGCTATGTAGTCTGGTCGATGTTTACCAATGCTTCAGAGGTCATACTGCCTCCGTCATCAGAGTATGAAGATTTCTGTCTTCTGGGTTGTCGCGCTATGTAGTCTGGTCGATGTTTACCAATGCTTCAGAGGTCATACTGCCTCCGTCATCAGAGTATGAAGATTTCTGTCTTCTGGGTTGTCGCGCTATGTAGTCTGGTCGATGTTTACCAATGCTTCAGAGGTCATACTGCCTCCGTCATCAGAGTATGAAGATTTCTGTCTTCTGGGTTGTCGCGCTATGTAGTCTGGTCGATGTTTACCAATGCTTCAGAGGTCATACTGCCTCCGTCATCAGAGTATGAAGATTTCTGTCTTCTGGGTTGTCGCGCTATGTAGTCTGGTCGATGTTTACCAATGCTTCAGAGGTCATACTGCCTCCGTCATCAGGGCGATGACGGAGGCAGTATGACCTCCGAAACGTTGGTTAACATCGACCCGACTACACAGCGCAACAACCCAGAAGACGGAAATCTCCTTAGTTCCTGTAATTTTCCTCTAAAAACAAACAGCATATGTCTTCGCGCCGTTCCTTTATCGTGATTAATTTTTGTGTTGCAAGAATTTCTGTTGTCGGGATTCGAATTCAGGACAAATTTCCAGTATTCTAACCATTTTAAAATCTGTTCCTGGTTTCAAGGAATAAGCATGCTACATTTGGTGCAAATCGGATTATCGTTTCTCACATTGTAAAAAACACGTCCAGACACGTACATAATTTCAATTTATATCTGAGATAAGGCTATTTGTGCTGTGAGGTATTGTAGTTTGCTGTCATATTCAAAATATTGAGAAACACTGATGTAAATAATTGCGGGAGGGAATAAGTTCCGGTAAGTACAGTGATTTTTCTTCCTTGATCAGTTCAAGATCGCCAAGAATGACTTTATAGATTTAAGTTAATAGACGATTCTTTATGCATCCATGTGTTGCATGCTTTTATATATGTTAGAGACTTCAGACTTTGTCTATTTCCTTCGTTGGGGGCACTTCGTTTTACTGCCTTTCAGTCTGTTAAAATGAAATTCCGAATGGAAGTATATAAATAATCCGAAGGAAGCAGCTATACAGAAATTGAATCCTTTCAATTCTCATCATATATTTTCTTCAGAAAGAATTGTATTTCAGACATTTTTGTTGTATGGTGCTCGATATTCGTTGTGGTTTACAAAAATCACCCGCTTTGTAAACATCTTTTACTTTAAGAAATTAATTTCCTTAGGGTTTGTTATGATATCAGGTACATTAGTATTCAACTTTAGAAATAAAATCCAGAAGTCCAACTTCGCACTCTGGGTACAGCAGCTGACAGCTGCCGGAAACATCCGTTCCGAGCCGTTCTGCCGCGTAATATTCTCTGTCCATGTAGTTCCTGTGTACCTCCATTGTAGTCGAAGGGCTGAAATAGAAAAGACATTTAAAAATCTATTAGAAGTCTTCTATGACAATTATGAACTCGGAATATAGGCTGATTTAATTGTAATATCGAAAATTGTAACTTAAAGTATAACTGAATAACATGTTGTTTTTGATAAGTTGTATTTAAATTAATTTTGAAGTTTGATTTATTTTACACAGATTTTCAGCTCAAATCGTTGGTAAGTAAGAAAATAAATTTCTCACATAGGTAATTTATTAACACATCAAATATGAACGACAACACAGTATCAGCCTTGTATTGTACCTTTTTGAAACCTCTACCTGTCTAGAACGGAATTTCATGGTTTTTTTCCTAATCTATCCCGGCGAAAGTGGATATCATACCTTCATATACCTTCATATTAATTGTTGGGGTTCGTCTCCTACCAATTACTTTTCCCTGGGGTTGACTGCCTTGACACAGTATTATCGTGCGGTTCTTTAGTTCTTCACATAAGTATTTCGTAGACAGATTCTTCTCACATCTTACCGACTTCCAAATCATATACCCATTCCAAACTATATAAATTGATTAATTGAGAGAGCGTCACTAATTAGACCGAACTAAGAATATAAGAATCATGAGATGAAGTTGTGAAGCTTTGCATTGGGACACTCGTGAAGTATTCTATACCTTTGTATCTGTGGATGAAAACATGATGTGTTGTGTGAAGGCAATCCTTCAGAAGCCGACAGTCTCAAAGGTCAATATATTCCTTGTCTTCTGTGGAAAATAGTTTTATAATTTTGTTCATACTATTCGCTGCTGCATCCCATTCCGCGTTAGTTAAACAAAGGGACTGCCATAATACTTACGTGAGTAGCACGTGTAACACCTCGCCAGCCAAACCGTTGTACTGCAGAGTCGTGTCGGCAGCCTCACAGATGGCTCTGAGTACACACGCCCTTCCATCGAGACCGAGTCTAAAAGTAATTTTAATTAAATGTATTAACTAATTTTCTTCAGAAGAACTATCATTACATAATGGGTACAAGAGTTTTCCGTGTAATCCACGTGAGGGTAACAGAATTTTAAGGGTCTGAAGTAACTTTTACGTTTGTTTAAGACATCTTCATCTGCTAGTCCACTTACCTGTCACAGGCAGACTCCAACATTGAATAAATATCCCAACGTGATGTCTTGGATACCGTTCGACGTTCACGGTTGAACACGGAATCCAGATATACCGAGGAGTTTGTTGGGAAATCGTAGAGCAACTTGATAACTGTTCCCATGGTCAGAGACTCATCCTGTATCAGTATTGGTAGTCCAAAGCCCATTATAAGCTGTGAAGAAAATACAGGACTATGAGACTAAGTAGATTAAGATATATCCTTAGTTACTGGGATGCTTCAGGTTTTTCGTTCATTTTTAATAGAAGCTGTCAAGACTGTTTAAATTGTCTTGTTTACTCAGTAGGAATATCGAACTCCTTCATCGTGTTCTTAGAAGCTCGAGATGGGACCCTGTACTTTGTGTCATTTTTGCACAATGTATTGTGCTGGCGATAGTCATTTGGTTTCAATCACTTTGTCTTTGTTGTTCATTTGACAACAGTCGCTCGAAGTCTGTTCCACAAATGTTCTTTCGGACACGTGTAAAACTACAGTGGAAATTCGCCTTTCGTTTTGCACCATTTGCACGAATTCAACAGCGTACGTATTTGGGGAAATAGAAATGTCTATAAAAGTTAAAATAGAAGAAAGTAAAACACAGTCTGTCGACGTTTTGTGCATCCTGTCAGGGATCAGCAGAATAAAATATAAACGCAGTTCAGTAAACGCTACCACTAACGTGATTGTGTGGTGTTGTTTTTGATGTTTTGTGATATTCAGAGAATCCGTAGCAACTCAGGGCCTCTGTTAAATGGGATTCTAAACCAATGCATGTGCCTTCAGCAGCCGCTGAGATGGAATGAGCAGGAAACAAGCCTTGGGCGTAAATCACAACAGCAGCTTGCGAAATCAATACGCAGCGGCGACATCGTTCACCGGAAGGTGCGTAATTCTGTGTAGCGCTTTCATACGCAAACACTGCCTTTTCAAGTTGTTTCACGTAAGATAAAAGCAACGTAACTTCTAATACAAACAATAAATTTAATAAATTCTGATAAACTGGCTATAAAAGTTTTATATTGTACGTCTGCTGCTGAAATATCAAGGGTAAATATTGTATTGTATTTTAATCTTGCGTTAAATTCAATCGCTGTTGACGTATATCTACTGAATAATATTGCAGTATGCAGTATGGAAACTGCAGCTGAGAAGGAAAGTCCCAGATGACTTGTGACTAACAGTGTGGTGGATATACACGAAGAAAATTTAGAATTGATAAAGTAGCGGAATTTGTAAATTTTTGTTTAAAGTCAATTTAATCGTATGCGCCAATGTTTCGTTGTTGTGGTAAAAGAACATTATAGAATAATATTAAAGGAACAGTTGTTTGATTTTAATATTTTTAAACGTGTGTTAAAACTTTTGTGTATGTTTGTATGTATCGGTTTCTGAACGTCGCCAACGTCTTCCCATTTCGAGTCACGATTCATCATTTGTCCTCCTCCACTCCTCTCTTTGTCATCCATCTTACTAGGTCTTCCTCCCCCCCCCCTCGCGGAACCCCATCGAACCGCCTGCTGTATTTTTGGTCGTGTCCATGTCATATTAATTGTTTCGTTTCCATATCATCCAAAATACAAAATTGTGAACATAATTTTGTAATCATATGTTCACTTTTTAGTTATTTATTATATTACGTAAGTAATCACAATCATCCATTGATCATATATCCAATCCATCAGTCCGCAGTTTTATAATTTTTTGGGTTTTCATTTACAATGAAATTGAGAGGTCAGGGAAAGTGCATTTCTGAATCACCAAAAGAAAGAGCCCACTCGGAAAACTAGGGCAGTAACTTAATTCGTGAAACATAGAGAAATAATTTATTACAAAGTGAACACAGTGCAATTGCAGGTCTCAGGGAACACGATAAACATTTCTGTTACATAACATCAGGGTGTTCTTACCCAGCAGAGTACACGTGAACTTTCCAAAGACACAAAGTCGGATTTTACTAATATCGTGTTCAATTCCTTAGAGACACCAACTGGAGAGATGTTACGAATTAATGGAATCTGCAACCATAAACTATATCCCCGGCTAACACGATCACATATTTGCATAATGTTTTTATTGTATTTGAACCTCACTTGTATTTTATGGCTTCATTTTGCATGCTGTAGAATGAATTACATACTATTTTCAGAGCACTTTCAAATCGATGTCACAATATGAACTGTTAACGTATAGACCAACATCTCTCTCTCTATATATCTCTCTCTATCTATCTCTCTCTCTCTCTGTATCTCTCTCTATCTATCTCTCTCTATCTCTCTCTCTCTCTCTCTCTCTCTCTCTCTCTCTCTCTCTCTCTCTCTCTCTCTCTCTCTCTCTCTCTCTCTCTCTCTCTCTCTCTCTCTCTCTCTCTCTCTCTCTCTCTCTCTCTCTCTCTCTCTCTCTCTCTCTCTCGCTCTCTCTCTCTCTCTCTCTCTCTATCTATCTCTCTCTCTCTCTCTCTATCTATCTATCTCTCTCTCTCTATCTATCTATCTATCTATCTCTCTCTCTCTATCTGTATCTCTATCTATATATCTCTCTATCTATCTATCTATCTCTATCTCTCTATCTATCTATCTATCTCTCTATCTATCTCTCTATCTATCTATCTATCTCTCTATCTATCTCTCTATCTATCTATCTATCTCTCTATCTATCTCTCTATCTATCTATCTATATCTATATCTATATATATATATATATATATCTGACTAGATGGCTTATTGAACATGAAAGTTCATCACCGAATTAACCAAAGCCCTCCACCGGACCCTGTCCTGGGCCAACAAAATCCAGTTTCCTTCAACTCCTATCTCCCATAGATCCCAGCTGACATTATCCTCCCATCTACGTCTAGGTGCCCCAGCGGTCTCTTCCCTTCAGGTTTCCCAACTAATACCCGGTGCACCTCTTGGCCCATCCATGCGCGCTACATGCCCAGCCCATCCCATTCTTCTCGACTTAATCACCCTGACAATATTGGGGGAGGAGTACAGATTTTTAAGCTCATCATTATGCAGTTTTCTCCATGTCCCATCGTCTTCTCTCCTAGGCCCAAATATCCTCCTCAACACCTCCAATCTGCGTTCGTCCCTCAGAGTGAGAGACCGTGTTTCGCACCCATACAAAACAACAGGCAAAATTATTGTTTTGTACATTTTAATCTTCATGTTCTTAGAAATCAGACCGGAAGATAACATTCTTAATGCCGTTCATTACCTCTGCGTAACTTCCGTTATCGGGATAAACCAAGAAGCGACGCATCCGAGACTTCGATGATCCGCTAGTTCTATTGACTTTCGAGACGCCATTTCTTCCTGACGCCTCACTAACCATCGAAGTCATGACGCAGCAGCACAGTGAGAGGTATCGATGCATCCACATTGTGGAATCGCTGTTTTGAAGCCTGAGAGAAACAGGAAATATGTTTAAAAGTAACGTACTTCATGCTTGAACTGTGCACTGCACGAGTTCCTTCTAAATTGGTTAACACATAAAACCTATTTTTCAAAATTTTCTTCATTCTCTGCCTAATATTATGAAGCCGGTCTAATGCTTTTGTTTTATGTAACAGGCGGGTAAATACAAATGCATTTGTTCCCTTCTATTGTTTCTGCCTTTCACGGTTTACAAGATTTATTTCACAGTACATAATTTTCAACAGTCTGTGGCAAATATTGAAAGTTTTTGCACACAATTTACGTTTCTGAGAAGCCGTTTTCTAAGTAAATGATCTTTAGAAATAATTTATTCACCTGCTCCTAATAATAAGGTTTTTCGGCTAGAAATAGAAAACATCTGTGTAAAGCCCTGCAAGCTATAATTACAAATTATCACACGATATTAAATATAAATGTTATGAACTCCTCTTGTCGTAATTGCACTTAAACAAATAATAAACAAAGGAACTCGTATATTGTACTGACTTCTTTCATACGTCACATTCACAATCGGATTGAAATATAAAATTTTAAATCTGTTTATAGAAACATACTGAAACTTCAAGTGGATGTGACAGAAACAGAATCTTCAGCTACTATTACAGATGCAAGACACAGTTGTTTCTGTTTACGATTGGTTGACGCTCACCCGACGTTTTCAAAGTTTCATCAGCGTTCGACTAGCGCAAAACAACCACTTCTGAATATTTTGTACGTCGTGTTTCATTTATTTGCCAAGCGTCAACGTAGAATTGGAATATTTACCTTCCTCACTAAGTCCAGTTGCTTAAGATGGAAGTCAGTTTTAATGGTTAAGTAAACCGTGCATAATGCGTTCAATGTGTGTGGTAGAACCTTGCCCTTCGAAAGCTCCTGTTGGTGACCCAAACAGTTGTCTAAGGCGTGTTCCGAGTCTTATAACTGATTAGACGTTTTAAAATATTTTGCATTTAATGTTTACTGGGAGATTATGAATTCTAATATTTACCAGATATTAAGAAGATGAAATTTAGCACATTGAGGTGGGCAGGACTTTAATCCTGACGATGGAGACAGCTTGTTTCTCTGAAACATCGGTATCTACCTGGAAGTACACCCTGTTTTATAACGCAGAACAGTATTGATACAAGTCAAAACTGATAACCATTTTAAACTACAGTTGTTAATGTTTTGTCGGGACGGAAGAGGGCTGTTTATTGAAATCTGTTTCCGTTGAGTGTGTCATTTTATTTTTTTATTATTAATTAGTACTCCTATCGCTTGAAATGACACAACTGATAAACACTGTACAAATGCTACGTTACTGTTTATATAGCATTTGTGGAATATTATCATCAACAACAACACGATAGCATCATTATAATTTCTATTAACATTCTGTGAGACATTGTTTCAAATAATACCTCTCCTTTGTCTTTCTATAATTTTTCTCTGAAGGCAACATTTGGTCGTGTGATTATAATTCTGCTTCCTATTGTGGGGAACGCGGGTTCAAATGTCCTCGAGACCGACTGGTGGAACGAGCTCTCCTGATCAACATTTTTGAATCTTAACTCGTTACCCACTGACTGCTCTATATAAGGCTTCCAAAATTCTTTTCACTGCATATTCACCCTGAATATGGCAAGTGAATTGTTTGCCGAAACGTTGGATAATACTCAGAATTCACCGCGGCTCACCCCTTAAACTCCAAGTTACAAGTTCTTAAAATGATTCCTCCCGACGTTCATGCATAAATGAGATTGTCCAAACAAATTAATAAACGTGAGACTATTAGCTTCTCAAGAATCATATTCCGTGTAGTCTGGCAAAGGTTTCAGACGTTTCAGAGGTACTTGCTGGCATCATCATCATCATAAAAGCGATCGCCGGTTAACATCAATCAGCCCACACGGCACAACAACCCAGAAGACAGCCATCTTTACACCGCTGTTCTCATTTGTTATGAACTCTGCTCTATGGAGCGAGTGAGAAATTGATTCGGCCGCAGTTCCATTGTGAACTGTGCGCTGCAGTGTCCCGCCGTCTTTCCGAGTAGTGGGTGCATCCACTGTGAAGTCACCGTGAACGACATGGAGTAGATGGACACTTGGTCTGACTTACAGTTTCAGACATTTACCCGCAACTCGATAATTAAAACTGTTCTTGGCGTTGGCACAGGGAGCAGAGGAACAGAGGAACAGCATGCTCACACCATGGTAGGAAGCAATACAAACAAATACGCTGCATCTACAACATAGCGAGATCTTGAGTAGATGATTCTTTTAATAATTACATCGCTCCTATGGGACTAAATTCAGAAGGCTATGGCATTACGAAAACAATTTATGTAAGTAAACACTCATTTGTATTTAAGAACGGTCAGATACTATGCAAAAAATCGTGGTAAGTGAAGTGTGTGAATGGCATAGCAATACTGGTATTAAAAAATTAGGTTTTCACTTCAGTCTCGTTTGTAATAGCGGTGTTTCTGGGGAAAGTGTTAAATTTAAGAATTCATGTATGTCCATGAATAACAGTAAGAAATTATGAGAAAAAGTTGCTTGCCGTTCTTACAAATGCTTCAGTCTATAATGAAGCTAAGAAGATCTACAAATTAATAATTAGGTCTTTACAATTTCAACTATTACATCGTCAGAATTATATGTATGCGTCAAATTTACCCCAAGATTCAACACATAAAAATTTGTACTAGGATTTATAGACTTCTTCCACGCAAAATTCCGCTTCTGTGATTCCAAGTTTTCGCCCGTATTCCGAAAGTTGATTATCAATTTTGCGCGATTGTTATATTCTATAAAACAGTTTCTTAACAAAATACACGTTATTCTTAAATATCTATCGCTACATAAAATGTCATGACACTACATGAAGTACCACTGTTTTCGCCTGTACTTTTGTCATGTTGGTATAATTGATTGTAGGTAATTAGAAAGTAAAATTATGGAGCATACTCTAATGGCGTACTGCCTAAACAACGTTTCATAGAAATAAACCTATGTAATCTTTAAAAGCAATTAAACGTGACTTTACAAAAAAATTAAAATATTATATAAATGTGTGTATTAATGATGAGAATATTACATTTCTTTTTCAAGTTTCGCATGATTGGTGGTAGGGCAGAATGTGTGTTTTTACTTTCGTGTGCACTAAGTCAACTAAAAGCCTCACAATTAATAGCATTCGTCCCTGTCAAAAACTTAGTTATGAACCTCGACCAGTAGCATATACTGTGCCACCCTGTTCTCCACAGTCTAAAATAATGTTTCTGTTATCCCGAGACAAAATTTAAAAAGAATATCCGATAATGTATACGTTATAGTCTATTGGAGCACAAGAATTTCCAGCGTATGTGAGATTTGAGGCTTTCATTGCAGGGAAGACGTTAATGTTTTTCTTCTTGATAGTAACGTCATGTGGACTTACAGGTAGATACCAACGTTTCGGAGAAACAAACTGCTTTTATATTTAGGTCTGAAGACGCAGGCAGTATTTTTCTCCGAAACGTTTTTATGT
>NW_019059605.1:445376-499608 GCF_000696155.1 Zootermopsis nevadensis | reverse complement strand
TGCAGAAGGCATGATCATATAAAGCCGCCATACCTCGTAAGATAAATTCACGCATCTCATGAGCAGGAATTTGTCCTTCTAGGACTAGAGTGGTGGAGTAGCAACTCATGGATGCACGCCTGGGTGTTGTATGTAGGAGTTTAAAATTACAATACTCTGTTTCAGATTGGCGGCTTCAGTAATGGTAGCTTTGATGATGATCGGGTCCAGCACCAGTCAGATGGATGACTTAGACTTAACCGTCTTGTCTCGAAAAGCTCGTTACGCGCTGTTCCCAGACTCAAGCACCATGGGGGTGTGTATATATGAATATTTATATAATTTCCCGAGAGATATAACATTGTGTCATCAAGTCACATATGAGTGGACTTACAGGTGTTTATTAAATAGTGTTTATTAAATAGAAAGACTGGATTCTTTATGACAATGGTCGGGAAACGTTGCATTTACCGCTAGCTACATTGGCTATTAATATCTTTGTCGAGGGTCGCAGAATAAAAATTAATAATCCCGTAAACAGCAAGAGAAAATTAATTTCTTTAGCTTAAAGATCAAAGCTGGTATTTCTACGAAAAAAAATGATAGCTGTATTTATCCATATAACTGAATTCCATGTAAAGGCTTTTGTTAGCTTTTAAGCTTTGATTTAAAGTCACTGCTAATTTTATAAAATTGTAGTTACAATTACCACAGAAATTTTTATACAGTTTTGATAAAATCTTATTATTTTAACAACATAACGGATGTGAACGTATAGGCCTGCATTTACAAAATTTATTGTGGTTAGATAATACTTATTTTTATTCACATCAATGTTCTCTCTAGTAGCAGGAAAATATTTCCCTTTCCGCAGTTACTAATTCCCAAATCATGTGACAACTCGCATTAAAAGGTATTGTTGGCCGCATGCGATTCGCGGGCCGCTGGTTTCAGACCTATTCTGTATGACATGTTGTAATATACCTTTACTATGAGAGGGTTTTTGTCCCACGCCTAAAACCCAAGTTTAACTGAAAATCAGTTTCATTAGTGTATAAAATTATATAAATAATTAAACATTTTCTGTGTCACCGCCATTCGTGATAATCAGATAAACTGAAGCGAAGACGACTTAGAAGTCAGGAATGGATGGGAGGATAATATTTAAATGCGTGAGGAAGAAATGATAAGTGAAAATATAACCTGGGTGTATCTGGTTCAGTGCAGGGTCCAGTATTCTCAACAAAGTGATGAAACTGCTAGGCTAGGGACCCACTGGCGCGACAAGCCGCGTGTTGTCGCGCGCGGCTGTTATTTGTATTGCTTTTTATAGGTGCGAAACCCACTGACGCGGCACGGCAGCCGCGCCAGTGGGTCCCTAGCCTAAGATTCCTCATTCCGTGTAGTTGGCTCTCACTGCAAGTCACTTCTCACACAGAAAATGCTATTGCGTGTCACCTGAAGTGATGGTCTACGTAATGACAAATGAGAAAGGGAGAAATACATATGTGATTACACATTCGTCATTGTCTAAATTGCAGTTGTATTTAGCCGTTGCCGTGCCTCTGGAAGACGCAAGTTACGACGTTTCTGTGTCTTGGAACTTCGAAGCTACTTACCAGTTGCCATCCAACTACACAGAACTAATACTGCCCTTTGTATTGGCCAGCGCGTCACGAAGCGAGCGGCAGTTCAACAGACGTAGCGCCTACCGAATTGTAGAGAAGCGATTTAAAAGGTTCGTCCAAAACTCTTGTTTTGTTATAAAGAGAGAAAACATTTTTTTTTACATAGATGGTTATTTTATGGGCTGTAGCGGCGTGTAGTCCGGTAGAAGTTTACCGACGTTTCGGGGGGTCCTTGCTGCCTCTATTTTAGCCATGAGTGGCCCTGATGATGGATTCACCACCGTGAAAACCTCAAATTTTTACATTTTCTTAAATTGGTTGTTTTGCTTTAATGAGTGGATAAACGAGCTGGAAGTTAATTTCATTTGTCACAGTGACGTTCAGATATTCGTAACTCACTCGTATGGTAACTAAAAGTAGTTGTTTCTGTGCTGGCTCTTTTTATATAAGCATAAAATTTGGATTACGTAATTTCTATCAGCCATAGAGAACAGGTGTAACGGGTCTAATCTAGTGTATGTAATTTATGATATTTTTTGGCCTGATATGCAAAGGCATTGGTTTTATGGTTGGTTATGCCAATTTTACGATTATATTTTAAAATAAAATTTTGTTATGAAAATAAAAGGGAAAAGTCTTTCACATTTCACTCAGGGCTAAGCAACGTAAATCATCGTTCATCACACATTTTCGTAAGTTAATAAGGGGAGGGGGGGCGAAATGTTGAACTTTGCCTAGGGCGCCATATGTCACTGCTTCCGCCCTAATGAAGAGGAATTTGTCCCTACGACCACGAAATTATCCTAATAGGGCCTGTGACATCATTATGTCTATTCCAACCCTGTTGAATTTGTAAATTTAGAAAGTAGTGAGAGGCGACTTAAATTTTGTTTATCTAAAACCTTATAAGGATTTTTTTTTTACATTACTCAATATATTTGTGAAAATTAAATAAATTTGCTAATGACGATGTTTTACGGCAAATACTTATTTGTTCCAAAGAGATGTATACATATTATAATATATTGTGTGTATACAGTTTTTGGGACATTGTTTTTTTTTAAATAGCATTATTATTATTATTATTATTATTATTATTAAAGGCGTAAGTTTTTAAAAATGTACATCATTTTTGGTACATTTACATCAGCTTTTATTATCGATTTTCTAAAGAAGACGTCACAGTTTGCAGGCATCGTGAAGATGAAATTTTCTAATGCGTGCACAGTTAATTCTACACAAATTGTTCCTGCCTCCCTCTTCTCTTGCACAGTTATGTGCCGTGATTTGTATTTGTTTTTCGCAGCTACGGTTTGAAAGGTAGAGAATGTCTGTTGAGAACAATCTGCGAAGCAGCTGAAAGTCCGTTACTTCATAATGGACTTTTTGGTGACATTCTACACATAATTTTCACGTGAGTATTATTAAACAATACTGAAGTATTTATAGTAATTTTATACCTGTGTATAACAACTGTATGCTGATAAATGGTAATTTGTCTCACAGAATGTATGACTTCGCTTTATTATAAAAAACAATAATTAATCATCGTTTACTGAATTTAATTTCCTCATATAATGCCTGCATCGAGTATCGTTACAACTACCCATATGATATCTCTACTCTGAACTATTAGAAATAGCTCCTTCCGGTTTCTTGCCGATCTGTAGATGTTAATTTATATACATCTTCTCTGATACCTTTTAAAAAGAAGAATTGTTTTGGCACGACATGTCTCATTATAAATGTTAAGTTTTCACTAAAGATAGCCTATAATTAATATAATTAATTTTCTCTCTATGTTTCATGTACATACGATATCCGCCCGAAAGAAATGTGTGTACTTGTATAGTAGATAATTTCCCAGTGTTTGAAGACATCTGTTTTGTATTAATTAAAACTAATTTTGTCTTTTTGAGTACGTGGAAACAGCCTTTCATAAATATTTATGTGATTGATGTAATGTGTAATAACCATTTGAAAATGTTAGATTTTATTTTCATTCATTGCTTCTTGAATACTGTCTGATGATACGGCCCTCTGACGTCGGTAAGATACAGGAAGCATTATGAAGTTACTTTCGGGGAAATGACTTAAAAAGGAAAGTAATAAACGTGTTTGGTAGACTATTTTTGGGATATATTGGGGATAATTCTGTAGACCCTAATTTATGTATGTACCTTCTACTTATAGCTTACATTTTTACATAATCCAACATACATTTGGGCACCAGAGGTTTGAACAATTCTTACCAATTTTATTTACTGACAGTAACTTTAAATTCCAGTGATACTAATACTAAAAAGCACTTAGTAGGTAAGGCATGTACTTAACTCTAAATTTGTTTAGACACTTAATTGTTTAGGTTGTTAATATAATTGGCAAGTGTTTCAGACTAAAATACTTTATTTTTAATCTTGTCTTTCTTGAGAGTTTAAAGTAATGAGAATGTACTCGCTTCGTAGGCCATCGTCATCCGCAGATGAAAATCTCCATCCGGTTTACAGCGCCGCGGAGGAACGCGGAAGAAGCGGCAAAGACTGTCGATCTTCTTATCCAAGATGCCCCGTAGGACTGCTTGACACCATTGCTCCGTTTGAAGACTGACATGTCCGATGCTCTCATTAGCAGAATTTCACTAATTAGTACAGTACCGAAAATGTGTATAACGGTGCAGCGGTAATCACGAGTTCGAAATATAAGCAAGAGAAGAAAAAGTGCAATACTTTCAAAAGTATTACGTTCGCTTTAATGCGAACATAAACAGTTTAGGTGACTCAGAAGTAAAGTGGACTAAGTCTAAATAAGCCTGTCACACAGTTTTTAATTACGGCATGAGAAAATGAGTGCACAAAACTTCAGTTTTTACTCCTAGGTATAACGAACTAAGTCCATACTCTCAAACAGAGGAAAGTAACTATAATTACTACCATCCGGTGTATATATATTTAAGGAACCGGATGTAAGTTTAAAACAGTTTTTACCGAAATGACGTACAGCGAACTTGATCCATTTTAATTTTTAGCTACCTATTAGTCACTGACTTTTTGTAAATCTATAATTTATTAGAACTTTCTCCGTTGTATGGAGGACTTAAATACAAGGAAGTATAATAAACTATTGTAGTACGTTTTTCAGTTACGAAGGGACTGAAGTGTCGTTGAACTGAGTGGACTATAAAAAAACGGTTGAAGGAATCACAGAGTAAGTTTGAGGACCTGTTAACATTGTTGATTTTCCGTAGTAGTTTCCAGAATCAGAGTTTGTTTGTTTGTCTGTCTTGGTTATAGTCGCAGTGTACACAACATCAAGCAGAAGTTCGCATCCTTAGGCAGATAAATCCCATCTGTGTCTACCATCCGTGCATCTTGGTGTCCATATTAATATTACTCTCCCATCTGCGCCAAAATCTCCTTAGTAAACAGTCACTTTCGGGTATTTCGACCGAAATTTTATGTATATTTATGATATTTTTCGTGTGTGCTACATGTCCCCTGACCCATTCTCCTTGATTCTATGATATTTTTCGTGTGTGCTACATGTTCCCTGCCCCATTCTCCTTGATTTTGTCATCTTATAAATATTTGGCGATTGATATGATTTCCGAAGCGTCTCCATCTATAGTTTTAGGCGAAAAGCAGACCCACATTTATTTCTACAGAACAAGAAGCCATTTCAAATAGGAAGTTACGTGCCTAGCGACGTAAAATTGACTCGTGATTTTCTAGTTTCTAAACTAAAATATTTAAAACACGCCTTCTACAGTTCACAAAACCGGTAGTTGAAAAAAATTAGGAATGTTTACTGGAAGCACGTGGAGCGATAAACAAAATAATGTTTGTTCTGCTTATTACGAGGCCAGTAAGTTCAGCGAACTTGTGTCTCAGTGTTTCCTTTCCTACCTCTTCTTCTTATTGTTATAATTTTCTCCATCCGTCTTGTATACGAGGATGTCTTTCAGCGTATAAGTTCCATTTTGGTGTTTCAAAGGCTGAACACTGACCAAGTATGTCTTCGGCGCCAGTGAATGGTCCACAGGTATGGACCTGAACAGTAAGAAGAATGTCAAGATATTTCAGAATCCTGTGAGTAACTAGACTTAACCAACCTTAACCAAAACATTATTTTTAAAGTCTCGAATTTAATTTGTATATTTAACTTTTTAATGTCAAAACTATGTAAGACAGTATTAAAAAAGTTGCTTAAGTTTGGAGATTCGCACTCATTAGGTAAACTTTTTCCTGCAATTCTGACAAGTAATTGATGAGAAAATAAAAATTACACGTAAGAATGTACTTAGCGGATAAATTAATTTTAAAAATATGTTCCTGCAAGAAAAAAGTTGGTTTGTCGTGTTTAAATGTTTGTATTTTTTGGAAACGATTAAGACGATTACGCAAAAGAATATGTATATCATTTAGTGTAAAAATGACAAGTGAAACTGCTCATGTCAACTTAATCATATGTTAACCCCCTTAAAATAATGCTTTTATTACAGATGTGGGGCCAAATTAATACATATTAAATCGCTCCGAATGGAGAGAAGAGTTGTTACTCCTTCAAGAACGAAGTAAAAATTGGAATTTCATTTATGTGGATATAGATTTTCGAAACAAAAGAGATTCGAGACGATATCATATATTCAGTAGGAGTTTTGTTTTTGTGTGTCGTGTTTTTACATTTGGCCTTGTGACAGGATGTAAGCTAAATAACTCTCAACGTTATTTAAAACCTATAGAATATAGAAATGGATTAAACTGTGAGCATTTGTGTTGTGGAAATACATAAGAAGAAGGCGTGTTTTGCTAATGTGTTCTTTGGCACGAATTTCTTAGTGGTGAAGTCGCTTTTGCCTACTTGCCTTCCGCGGCTTTCATCCCCGATATCATGCCGAGTTGATCTTAATTAAATTTGGTTTTGTGCGTTGATACTGAAAATGGTGGGCATCATTTAATTCCTTGTTGTCGGCACGACATACAAGCTGTCTGCGTCTGTCTGTCTGTCTGTGCTTTGCTATAAAAAATTTTAAGCTCTACAACCTTTTACCTCTACTAATTCTGACCATAAGAGCTACGTTAAATTTTTACGCCGATTTTCAGAGATAAATCCTGGGTCTAGTAGCCGTAATTAAATTTCGTGTTACGAAAATTGGCATTCGGTAGCTCTTTCGATTTTAGAAATTTTTTTCGACGTCGTAAGATATTTTTAAGCTGTGTTTCACTCACAGTGCTTGAGTGCGTTCTTTTTCAGATTGACGTCATTGGCACTACTAACAGTTAACAACAGTAACTGCCAGTGTAGTGAAAACAGTGATCAGACTATTCTCTCGAGGAAACTACGTTACGTATTCTTTCCTGAAGGCAGCACTATGGGGGTGAGTGCTCGCGTAATCGATTATGTATTGAAACCGCAAAATTTTATTGAATATAAGGAAAAAATACTTTCATATTCCTAAAATAAATTTTAAATGTCTTCATATTTTACCTTTGTATTTGTTTCGGTCATACAATTAGTTGGCATAATGCAAATAATACGTGCCGTTTTTTAACTGCCTACACACATATTTTCAGAAGCAGTTTTATGTCTGTCACAACAGCCCTTAGTTTCGGAGTCGCTTATTATGTGTAGATGGTTCTAGCCGCGACAATTCCGCTCCAGACCAGTGGCGATGTCTCCGAAGCTTGGTTCGCCGAGGCCGATTATCACGTTCCAGAAATCTCGTCCACCTTGCCTCCTCTCTTCGATGATGAGAGGTCAAGCCGAATTTCTAGAGACCTGAACAGAACAGGGGTGTACACCATGCTGGAGAAAACATTTCACAGGTAGGTTCAATTTTGCAAAGTGAAAGAAACTATGTGGTCCCAGCACCAGTTAAATGAAGTCGGCTCGGGTGATCGTTAGTGCTAGTATAGAGTTAATTCTAAATCTTTAAAATTGTTTTTACTGCCATTATTAGGGACTGAGTAGGTCGCTGCATGGACTTTATGCACAGAGACATGTCTCGCTACAGTAATTCAATGCATTCAGTAGCTGAGAGCTTTAGATCTGTAGGGTTGCTTTTGTCACGTACAGGCCTGTACGAACAGTGAGATGATACGGAAATAAAATGTATGAAAGTATGTTATATTATAATACATTTAAGTAACATTAATCTCATAAACAGCAGACGTATTAAATACTAACTTAAATAAGTATATTCATAAAATTAACCTAGTGTTTTATTGTGAAATAAATTGGCGAAAATACATTCCATCAACATATATTCAAAGTAAAATGGAGTATTTTAAATCTAAATAACTATGTTAAGATGACACCAACTATATCCAAATATCATATTTACTAAAAGTCTTATAACATATAAACGCATCCAAATTTCCAAGAATTTGTCACTAGGAGAGAATTCCGCCTACCATCCTCTGCCACTCTCTGATTTCTGCAGATTCGGTTTCAACGGAAGAGAGTGTCTTCTAAGGACAATCTGCGAAGTGTCAGCTTATGAGTTACATCGGAACAAGCACAATGGATTGTTTGGTGACCTCTTTCACATTGTGTTTACGTAAGTGTGGCAACATTTATTTTATTAACTCTTTCATTACACATGTACGTAAGTAATTAACGTAATTATTAGTTTGTGTTTACATAAATGGATTACTGATTAAATTTGTTTCACGCATTCGAGCAGAGTCGGAAATTTGAGTGTGAACAGTGACGTATTACCCATCCGTAAGTTCGTAAATGCACGTTCTAATTCTAATTGAGTTGATTAAACTTTTAAAAGCGCAGTTTTATATGAAAATTAATAAACTTTATGACACTGCTGTCAACTCGAAAAGTCTGTATCAGTAGATACAAAAACATCTGGTAGTGTAACATGGAATGAGTCAGTTCAGTCCAATTTTTTACCAGCACAATATAACTCTCTCGGATATGTTTTAATATTATCCTCCTATATGTAACTTGTTTCTGTGTCTTTAGTAACGTTTTGTAAACAACCTGTTACAATAATAACCAATCTGTGGAAAATGGTTGTTGGTACATGTCTTGGTTTACGTGGCTAGATGAATTGATGAGTAGTTGAGCAGAATGTTACTTTTGTTAGTTAACTATTTATTTACTAAGTTACTTTGACGTATTGAATTACTTATCTATTCAGTTACTTAATTACATGTGCGTAATTAGCTAGTTAGAAGCGTGTAGGTCATCGCAATGCTGTGACTTCCCACTGGTAATATTTTCTTAAATTTCATATACAATTTAGCAACACGCTTCGAATGTTACTGAGACCAATGCTGGCACGTAGCCTTCAGTTCAGAATGGAGAAAGACAGGATCATTAAATACAATTATAATGTACTTTTTCAGTCCATCATCATCTTTGGATGAGAAATTGCCTCTGGATTTCAACATTGCCGAGCAACTTGGAACAGATGGTGTTGATTGTCGACTTGCTCACCCGAAATGTTCTTTCGGACTCTTTGACGCCATCACCACAAACAGAGATTGATTGGTTTGTGCTGTGTGTGACAGTTATTGTCCGCGTCAGTTTACTACGAGTCTGCAAATCATACGCATGCCAATGTGTATCGTACTCTCCTCCCTTGCTTCCGCCCTCACCCCTCACGTCTGTAAGATGCCAAAATAAATGACGCAGACGATAGTAACATCCAAATAACGTAAGACTGTTGACCTCCATAACAAGTCACGTTTATGTTTATACCTAAATAGAATAGAATATACATAATAATAATATATTTGGTTTAGAACTATATACAGAGATCTGTGGCCGCCTAACACCAGGTTTTCACGGTCACAGTCCTTACATACGTAGCAATATTAGCACTAATTCTTACTACAACTATTCACTAATGCTACTCTACGTGACTATTCCTTAATCCCTAATACTATTTACATAACTCTTTCTTAATGCTCCCGTGCCTTCTATCCCAGTGGTAGTTCTAAATTCCTAATTTTGATGTCTTTTACATCTTACTTTGTACAGAAAGTTCCCTACATCCGATGACCTCCGTGTCATTCGTAGAGCTTAAAATTGCCTTGAAGGCCAACTCTTCACCAACGGTGAACCACTTGTTCCTCAGGAGCTGTTCCCTCCACCTCCCGGTTTCCGTACACTTTAATAGTATGTGAATCTCGCTTTCTGTCGCCCCACATAAAGGGCATATTTTTTCATCCATGCCCCCCCTTCATCCCTCTCAGCTTCCAAATACCCGCTCTGAACCATGCCCATCCCTCCCTCTCCACCCTTGTACAACAACCAGTGTAACCCTGTCTACCCGACCCTGATTTCATCTCCCCGTACAACGCCAATGATATCTTTTCTCTAATTTTATCAAAAACGTTCTGTCGTTCTATGGCGTTGCACCTCTCCTTTAAAATTTCACACGTCCTGCCCACGCTTCTTCCTTGCGGATCCTGCCAAATATACCCCAACCCCAATTTATCTAATTCCTCTTTTAGCCCCTTAGCCCATCCCCCAATTTTCAAGTTCCTTACCTGCCAGTCGTAGCATCCCCTTACTAAATCCTCCCTGTCCATTTGCAAAATCCTTAACCAAAATTTTGTGACCAAGCCTAAAATCTTGCTCCTGCGAATAGAATATACATAATCCAGATCTTCATCGATGCTCAATAATCTTCTTGTCATACTCTTCCTCAGTTATATTTTTCCTGCTTCATTTCGTAATTCTGTCTGGAACGATGTGTGTTTGGTGTTTGTTGAATTGGCCCATCGTGTGTCCTCGGACATTCGATCATGCCCAAACTCGGATTTTAAAGACCGTGTTGTTCGAATGAAACAAGACCCCGAAGCCTTTCAACTCATTTGTCTTGAAACAGAGTAAAATCTGACTTCGTATATGTAAATTACAAACTTTAGCAGTCAGATGGACAAAAATGTGAGCTATCATTGTAATTGTCTCACAAACGTGTAATTTTTACTGTAAAATGACGTATCTCTCTCTGTCGTCGAACAATGATCGGCAAGTTTATTTACAGAGGGGGCTTCTGGGATATTAAACCGCGTAGTCTTCTAGTAGTCATAAGAACCGCTAGATACACCCAAATCGCCATAAAAATCACAAATTCTAAAATAAGTCTTACGTAAATTTATTTTCATAGCAGCTGTTTCTCACAAGTGACACCATCAGTTAATTGCATGTCACACTACTAAATGCCACGTTAATTTTGGTATCATCATGAATACATAAATATATAAACTTTTTGACACTGTGTCCACCTTAAGTAACATTTACAAGCAATTTTTGTCTTAACAGGACACTTTAACGTCTTATCTGACAAGTTGACAGCCTAAATTATTCTACTTTCATTAAATTTATGTTTTAAAAACGGAAGAATGTGACATCATGATCTCCATAAACTGTCATGGTGGCGCTTGGCGACAAGTCTCGTTTATAAATATTTATCACGTATATATTTATTTACGAATTAAACTCATATGGCAACCCACGAAACAGCGAGGCACATGGATTAAATAACTTACGTCGTCTTATGTTGTTTTCACGGCAGTAAGTGTCTTGTTTTCTGGGCTGTGACCCTGTGAGGACTTGTAGGTACGATACTTGTTCTGAAGATACTGGCAGTATTTCCCTCCGAAGCATTGGCATCTACCTGCAAATGACGTTCAGAGGTAAGTTCTTTCTGCGTCTTATTCAAACCTGCGTGGCCGTTTGCTTGCCTTTTATTTCACTCAAGTGCGTGACCTTTTGTGACACTAAGATTCTGTTATTACAGTGAAATATTGTCAGTTCCACAACAATCTGGCTGACCACCCACCATCGGCTGTTCGTATTTTCTTATTCAACATGTTGGTACATTTCCGCCAGTTGATGACGCGGCGTGAGGTAGTGGCAAGCGACTTAATTGAAATGATTAATTAAACACTTTTGTGGCAGTAATTATTGATATATAAAGTGTTCCTTAATTGAAATGATTAATTAAACACTTGTGTGGCAGTAATTATTGATAGATGAAAAGCAAAGTACAAAATTTTACTTGGTTTGAGACTAGCTCCCCCCGGCGGCCCAGCAGATAAGGTTTTCCTCCCTACTTTGACTCGAAAATAGAAGTAAAACCGACTTATGAAACATAGTTTAATAACTTCCAGACACAGAGAGAAGTATAAAAAATAATTTTAAAGACAATGTATTACACAGTCGTTATTAAACTTCAAAATTCGATCATATTCGGTGGTGTTGTGAACCGATTTGGTGCAATAACGCCATAAGACGAGTCCATTTAATATCACCGCCTAAACTCACGTCACGTTTTCATGATCTCTGCATGTGATTTATTGCATGCTGTGCAAAGAGAAGCTAATGTGAGACTGTTTACACTTCAATTAGTACAGTGAATATAAATGCGTGTCCATTAGACTTGGTGCTACATGGTAGCTTAAAAGTGTAAGATCTCTTATTTAATTTATTTTATTTGTTATGTCAACTTCGGCTACAAACTGACGTGTTGGTCTAATTGCCTTTTTACCTTCAAGGTGTATACATTCTGAACTCGGAATTTATCTATAACTACTATAAGTTCTCTCGAAACACTGGATTTAAGACTGATTGTGAGTTTGTCAGTATTGCGAAATGAAGTCGTAATTTGTTTTTATATCAAAATACCGCAATGTGTAGGTGTATAAAATACTTAAACATAAATTACTCAGATATAAAATAATTACTTATAGACAGATATTTAGTGTACTCAAAAGTCTTGTATTCAACTAAAATATTTTAATACAAATGACAAACTTGTGAAAGACTTCTTTAAAGGCATATATCTGTTGTTCATTAATCGAGATGTTTTGACAATCATCCTGTGACTTTTAATGTCCGTCGAATTATCTAATGTCACCCAAATGGATGAACATATATTGTTGCCGGAGTATGTCACTGGATTAATAAGGGCTGCAAACACGTATTTATAATGTTTATGTGATGATAAAGTTGCGTCATATTGTGATAAATACATATTTGTTTAAATCTTGTCAGTCTAATCACAATAAAATTACTATCAAATATTAAAATATTAAAAAATTCCTATCAAATATTAAAATATTAAAAGGAATTATATTTAAGTTTAAGTTTATATAATTTTATACACCTGAAGATGGTTCTTTTAGAACTGAAACATGTCGTGTAAAAAGTGATGATCTAATGTAAATCGAACATTTCGATAGAGAACATCATTTAATATATTTTAAATATTTAAATGTTAATTATGGTAATATTTTAATATTTGATAGGAATTTTATTGTGATTAGACTGACAAGATGTAAACAAATAAATGTTTCTGTGTTTACTTTCGTGTATTTTTATGTTGAAAATGAACACATTTTGATGTCTAGAAGAAACTAACGTAAGTTATAAAATTTACAGATATTATTTAATGTTGGTTTGGTTGAAAAAAGTTCCAAATATTCCACAGTTTCTTATAAAATGTTAGTAACAACTCTTCGTGTCCGGTGTGAACGTTGTAACCATTTTTCTTCCTTCTTGGGTGATCGCAGGGTCCGCTACGATGTGGCTGGTAGGGATTGTTGGGTTCTCTGCTCTGCTCAGCTAGTCGGTATGCGTCGACTCCGTCTCATTTGGTGTAACGGCCAGGTCGTAACAGCACGATTAAACACTCGGATTGATTGGGTGGGACTCTTTATTTATTTAGGACCTGCGTGATCGTTGATCTACATACGCCGATCCCACGTCACGCAGTCCTACACTTTACAGATTCCACACTTCTCCCAAATACATAACCACCTCCGTACACACGTACGAATCTCTGCAACTTAACGTAATGTAGTCTAGTGTAATGTGCTATAATAATAATAATATCCTCTGCGGCTAAAAACAAACCCTTTTTATATCGTATACACCCATACGGTTGGGCCATCAAAATCTCCCACTTCTCCCAAAAGGGAAATGTAACCTCAACTCCTATTGGTGTGGGTCCAGGTTCGGTTCTATGGACCTCATCTTTCCCACCAATCCTCAAGGAGTTTCCCTCACATTGTTAATTCTAGAGGGCATCGCTAACGAGCGGCCGACCCATTTAGACCAGCAGCAGGCAATTTTATGTACAAGTCTGGAAATTCCTGAAACCCTCTGCGTTCCCACGCACTGCAGATCTCGCTGTACCACTTATAACCAGATGTCCATTTCCGATTCCAGAGTACAAATTAAAAACAAAGAAATCAGAAACTGACAAAATAAAGCATGACAATACGTGGCTAATGTAACAACAAAAAAGACCTTATGATCTATCACACAAGAGTTGCGTTTCTTACAAGTACAAAAAAAAATCAGCATAGACCAGTAGAGGGATTGATGAGCGGTTACAGTCTGTATATATGTATATGTTGTAGATGTCCTTCCACGAACAGTAAATAATGTTTAAACTGAGGTTAAGGAGTTTTCCAGTTATTATGTAACATATAGCTCAGTTTAAAATTGAAATGAAAGTTAATATTTAATGACGCCTGTGAAACGCATTCAAAACTAGATTTGTCTTTAACATTCCTAGATGTAACACGTTCATACAGCCCAAGGGTTTTGTCGCAGGTCTCAGTGTAAATTAATAAAATACTAACTTCTTTGACTAGTGAAGCATTGTATAAGGAGGAAGGCAACATTATTTGTTTGCCTTTCATTTAAGTGTATACCTAGTCGGTTCGTCACACCGTCAGTGAACACGTTCTAAACATCAAAACAGCTTGCACTTAAGAACTCGTCTTCAGGTAAAAGCTTGTTTTACTCGAATAGTGCAATAATACTTATACGCCATGTGGCAGTGAACTTCAATGTCAATGGCATCTTACTTTAATTTCATGTAAGTTTTTTTTTAAGTTTTCTTCAGTATTGAAAGTATTTACAATATTTTTAATACGCCTGTATTTGTATAGTTTTCCTTATGTCTTCGAATGAGTGCGATATGAATAGTTTTTTATGTAATCATTAGATTGTGTTATTGATATTACGTTGTAATTAGGAACTTCAACATAATATTTCTAAATTCATATTATTTTTATTATGACGACATGTTTCGGTGCAATGGTACCATCCTCAGACCAATCTTGTGTGTTATTTATGCCAACTAGAATTAAAGAGGTAGAATTTAACTCTGATTAAAATTATTAAAATAGTAAAGTTTTTGTTAATGACAATTTTGAATAAAGTTAGAAGTAACACTTAAAAATTAGGTCGAATTAGACTGTTGCTAAAATAAGCCATTCTGTTACGTAACTTTTCACAATCCTCTAGAATATGTCGTAAATCTGGCAATGTAGGTTGAGTCAGTTTATATTTTGCTTCTAGTGGAATGAAAACCATTGAGTAGTAGAGAGGAATTGGACAGAATCGTGATGTTAAATGTTGAAATTAAGCTAAGTCGGAATGGGGATTTGGATATGTATTGACATGTGGAGATCTTGGGTGAGAAAGCATATTTTTTCTTTAGAAATTTGGGCTTAGGCTAATGACGTAATGTGTTCTGTTCCAGTCTAACTACTATGGTAATACTAGCCGTCCAACCAGGCAACTATCTACTGGAACAGAAAACAGAACTACCCATTATGACAAGGAAAGTTCGACACATAATATTCCCAGAAGGCACCACAATGGGGGTTAGTGTAATTATTTGTGACGAAATATAACTTACACTTATACACGTCTTTTGTAATACAATTATCATTCTGTGTTAACAACTGAAAGTGTTATTCAAAACTAGAAAGATAAGATGTACGGGACATGTAGAACGCATGAGAGATAAATTCACACGTGCAATTTTTGTTGGAAAAACCTGAAAGCAACAGATCTCTTGGAAAACCTTGACGCAAATAAGATAAAATTTTAAATGGATCTCAAATAATAGGCTACGATAGTTTCAACTGAATTAATCTGGCTTAAGACAGGAACTAGCGGGGGGCTTTTCTGAACGTGGTAATAATTTTTGTGGGTTCCAAGGAGTGCAGGGAGTTTCTACCTGAGCAACTATTATTAGTTTCGAAAGAATGACTTCATCCCATGGAATTAGTTTTTGGTTAAGTTGTGATGCTTTCTTTGGGCACTGATAAACTGCGCGCACGTGTAAAACAAGGGACTTTAAGAACATTTGCAAACCTCCGCCATTTAACTTGGCTTCCGTCCATCTGTTCGCTAACAACTTGATGACACATTCCTGTTTGGTTAAAATCGGCCAGTAACGAATAGTTTACATGAAGACACGAAGTGTATGTCTTTGTCGTAATTTGTTAAACATTAATCGGGACAAAGAATATTTCCGAACAAACTTGCAGAGGAAATCGAAGCACAATATTTAGATGCAGAAATGTAATTCCATAATCCTTTCGGTGTTCGTGGAAATCACATAATATAACTTTTTGCGCCGTGTCACCTCGTGACTCAAGAACCGTTTGATTGATTTTAATTGAACCATTTCAAATGTTACAAAGATCAGATTAAACGGAAATTCATAATCCATTGTGTTGGTGACCATATAGTCCAGTTTCTTGATCAAATTGCCTTCTAACTTCCCAAAAACTTAATTAATGTTGTATTTCTTGCAAAGTTAATAATACAACGAGGAAATAAAGAAAAATAATAATTATAGTTAAGGCGAAGATTCGAACCGAAGTGTTGTCCACTACAAAATCAACTGAACGTTAAATTCTTCAAAATTTACGTACATACTCTGTCATGCTGTATTTGGTTCAGTTTATACTGAAAATATTAACTGTTAACGGAGCGATTTTAGGAATATTTCTAGAAAAAAAAGAGGGAAGGAGAAACGTTTATGTTTCGTAAATATGTCCAGTCATCTACTTCTTGACTTTCTTTATTTTCAGTTATTTTTAAGTGCAACAATCCCTCTTGAAAACAAAGAAGATGTATATGTCGGCTGGTTCTTTGAAGCCAATTATCACGTTCCAGAATATCCCCAGTACTTATTCTCTGAAAATGAGAATTCTAGAACGTCGAGAGGTATGGATAGGCGCAGAACATATGCTGTGTTGGAGAATTTATTTCAAAAGTAAGTTATTATGTGAAATTTTAGTTATGTAGAATCCAGATTAATATATACTTGCAGCAAATATTAGGAAATTTTGTCATTTTGAGATTATGGGCCATGCCCATAATGCAATATTTCATTATTTACATGATTTGTATTAGAATAATTATGGAATGTTTTCATCTTAGTTCTTCCAGTTTCATTACACATACGCGTGGACCCATATTTTCACAACCTATTTTCCAAATTCAGTATTTTTTCTACGTTACGTCTTGGTGCCTGAAATGGTCTCTAGAGATGATTTCTTAAAAGAAAATATTATGTACGTTACTTCCTTGTAGTTTCCACTTACGTTTAATATTAATTCTACACAGTTGTTATAATTCTTATAAGTTTATTTTTATCCTCCAGCTTTGAAGGTAAATCATCGTATTATGATTGTTTAGAAAGTTTTATTTGGTTCATTTATTTCTTTATTTATATGAATTTATTTAATAGCTTATTTATTTTTCAGATTTGGTTTCCAGGGCAGAGAATGCCTACTAAATACCATATGTGAAGCTGCTAACACTCAGTTGTTTCAAAGTAGCGAAAATGGACTTTTAGGCGATATTCTTCACATTTTATTCACGTAAGTATTAAAATATTTAAAGACTGTTTTTTTTCAGAATTAACATAGAAAATTAATTAGAATTTATCTTTGAGTGCTCGGTTTAGAGGTGCCACGTTATTTTCTGTGTCTCTTAAACATTGTTTTGTTACGTTTAATCTCTGTTTATGGGCATTTGACTACATAGTACTAAATTATCTGTACGAAAAAATATGGTTATACCTTGTCGACGCACGATGAACGGGTCTAAGAAAATTACAAAGTTAAACAAATTTTAAGGGTCAGAAGTTTTATTCTGGCATGGGGATCATAGTAATTTTTATTGTTCTTACTGAAGTTTGTTGCTTTAAACTGTCTTTCTTGTTCAATCGTTTGTTGGTTGTCTGTTTTGTGTAACTGCGGTCGTAGAATATGAATCTGAAGTTTTTAAATGAAAGCGTGGTTGGCACAAAAGCTTGTATAACAAAGCGAAATTTCTGTATTAATTTCAGTCCGTCTTCATCTTTGGACGAAAAGCTATCTCCAGCTTTTAATATCGCAGAAGAACATGGAAGAAACGGAGAAGACTGTAGGCTTGCATATCCGAAATGCTCCATTGGAATTCTGGATGTTATAACAAGACTTGAAGATTAACAATTCGTATCTTAGTGTCAATTACACTCGAAAAGAAATGTCTCACACCAAGAAGACAAGACTGTATTAATATGAAAAAGAATTCCAGGGATGATGTTGAAACTAAAAATGTGATCGAATATCTACGGAGGGACCAGTGAAATTGAACATTTTCTTCATATACAACGAAAATAATATGAAATGGAGCTAACAAACATCTCGGCCGAGTAGTTAACATTTCTACTTCGCATTTGGCAGGTTCCGGGTTAAAATATCAGCCCGGAGAACGGTTTCCATGACTGAAGTTCGTGACTTTTCTCAGTCCCTGAAGTGAAATGCTACAATAGTTTTTGTAAATCATTCCACTCTCACTTCGTTCCTAGAGCTTCCAATTCCTTATTCACCAATCATCAGCTGTTTGATGTTGTATTATCTGAGCAATTGAAAACATTTCTAAAAAATAAATAAATAAACCAGGTTGATGTTGTATTATCTGAGCAATTGAAGACATCTCTAAAAATAAATAAATAAACCAGACAGTTAGAGAGGCCGCAGATTTTAGCTAGTTGATAAGTATATGCGCTCCATAATTACATTCGTCATAGAATGTCACGTGGCAAAGTTTTGGAAGATCACGTTTGCAACGTACAAAAATTCTAGCATATTTAATATTTTCCCATATTTAATACTGCGTGAAACTAAACGAGGGATGAGCAAAATACGATTATTGAAAGAGTTTGACACGTCACATAGACGAGATTTCCAGCAGGCTAATGGCAGTCGAATATCCTTCAAATAATGTAACTGTAAATTCTTCATTATTCCTATCTTTATAAGAATCCAGAAATGTCATCAGTGAATCTATCTCGGAATTTAAAAGTCACACATTACAAAATACAAGCCCACACATGGGCCTTAAAATCCAATTCGAAGTAGAAATTTTGTAACTATCACTCCGAACTGCATAACAGATTTCAGAACAGCCCCCCCCCCTCCTCCCAAGTCAGAAACACTCTTCTGTTTAACACCGAATTTATAATTGAATGACTTTTTAGTCAGTGATTTATTAATTTGAGTTCTGCACCCGGGAGATTGTGTTTGCCTAACACCGGGTTTTTACGGACCACAGCTATAATACAATATTTATTCTTATAACTATAAATGTACTGCCCCATGTTCTATTGACAGTTCTATATTACTAATTTTATGCAAGTGTTTTCTTCTTATTTTTCTTGATTCTACGACAGTAGCACAGTTCATTATTCTCTTATAAGCTACCTCCTCTTTAACAATAAGCCATATTACACTCGAAAATTGTTCCCGCCACTGCGTGTTTTAAGCATTAATATTGGTTCGTAATTCACAATTTGGAGAACTTTAGCATGAATAAAATGTTTCTCAAGCGGCCGAAATGGCTGTAAGGCGTTCAAACACTGATAGGGATATTTTAATTTGCGTATTAGGGAATAGTTAACGTTTCGTGTGTGGTGTTCCTGTCTTCGTCTGCTCGAAAAGCGTAATAGCTGTTGGTTATTGGTCCTTCGACGTACCTAGTGCAGGAGTAGGCGGGGAGTAGTAGTTTGCGATGGTAGGAGTACCATATTGTGTGGTTTTGTGGCGCTACGTAGTGGTTAACAATAAAACTTATTAATTGTTGGTTTACGATCAAGTCATGCTTACCGAGAAGATGTAACGCGAACTTTAAAAATTAAAGTAGATGGTATATTCCGAAGTGAATGTTTGTTTCACAGCTATTTTCTTGACAAATCTAGGTGTTTCGTGGTATGTGTTTGTTTCACAGCTATTTTCTTGACAGTTCTGGGTGTTTCGTGGTATAATTATGTGCTTGAATAAACCGTATCTACAGCTTCGTGTAACAGCACAGTTAGTATGCCACACGCGTTTGGAAAACTTTTGTAGTGTAATGTCATATTGCGGAGTTGACTTTATTCGTTTGGGGAGGAATTTATTTCAAAGCAGGCCGTAACTTCGGTCAGTTTTGAAACGTGGAGATATGAGACAGTCCGCAGAATGGATTGGGAGAGGCCTAAATGTGTCACGGACACCAGTATACATGTGGGGAGGAATTTTCAGCTAGCATTAAAGAGTGCATAAACAACATTCAAAAATTAAAATATCTTGTGTGTTTCATTACCAGTTTGTCACTTGCTATACACATTTTCATTGCTGTAAATCCAATGAATATGGATTTATTTTTATGAGCTTTCAGTTTGCATCTGAATTAAAATTTGCTTTAATCCCTTGGATCGTTTGACAGGAGCATAACATAACATACATAATTTTTAATTCATTATTGTTTAAGCAATACAATTTACAAAGCACTGTGCACATTTTGGACATGAGTAACTTTTCAAATGCCTCTGTTAGGAATAAAATTTGGTCATTAAGTCTTTAGCCAGGTACCTTTTTTAAGTCAACCCAAGTGATTACAGAATACTGTAGGATTACTTGTTTATAATTTTAGGATGTTTCGGACATGACGATCGGCTGTCATGAATGGTGGAAGAAGGACGGTGCGACCGAGCAGGATAATAGAATTGATGAATCGCCAGATCAGTAGTAATGAGAGTGACAGTCAAGAACAACACAATCATGTGCCTTACATTACAACTGCAGATGACAGAACAGTTGATGAAGCACTCACATTGGTTGATGTATATGATATTCCTAAATTTTCAGCAAGCCAGGAATCTTGCGTTCTAGAAGATTTTTCTCTGGATTCTGGCGAAGAGAAAGAATATCAACATAATGCTCAAATTACTAAACAGTGTGAAGGTATTATTTATGTGTATTTTAACCACTTGCTATCCTGAATCAATTCAAGTTTAAAATTTACCCTAAGTTATAATTTTGTGGTTACAAATTGTCTTGATTTCTTTAATTTATAGCAATAATTTTGTTTCTTATTAAATATAACTACTAATCAGTAGTTCATTGACTGGTATTATCTGTGGCAGATTTCTTCTATACTCCATCTTTATTTGTCATAGTGTCTATATGCAATATTGTGGCTTTATTTTTATGTTTTTAAAGCAGCATGATCACAGATGTGACTTGCGTATTATTTTGTGATTATGAAACATGAAAGCCATAGTGACGGTTAAGAGTGTTATGTGGAAGAACTTTCTGGTAAAGAGTCTCAAAATGATATTTCCAAGTTGTAAGAAGAAATTGCAGACTCAGATTCAGAAAATTCTGTTGTCATACAAGTAAATAATTCAGGCTTACCATTCTGGACAAAACATACATTCAGAGCCCAAGATTACACAGGAAAATAATGAGGCTGTTTATGTCCATAAATAATATTCTTGTAAAGTGTAAGATGAGATTGCAGGGCATGTATCATACTTTGACAGATGGGAAATGTAACAGTTTCTTTCAGACATTGCGACGGGAAGACGCCATTTGGAAGACTTTGCTGTAGAGGGGTGTATATTATTCAAATGGAGCTTAAATAAATAGGATGGGATTGTGTGGACTGCAATCATTTGGCTCAGGAAAGGGACCACTGGCAGGCTCTTGTGAACAAACAGAATGTGTAGACGAACACTCTTTTAATTTTCATTAGTGCTTTAAAAAAAGGAATCCTGTCTTAGTATTTTGAATTTTTGTAGGACCTTCACACATGCCTCAAAAATCACCAGTGCATAAGAAAATAACTATAAAAAATAATAAAAAGTTCTTTCTAAATGGAGGACGAAAGGGAAGATGGAAGAAGAAGAAGAAGAAGAGAAAATGCAGGTAATGTGGCATCTCTATTATAAAAGTAATTTCAAGCACCTTATGAGTTTTTATGCATTTAAGCCATATCTGTGTTTAATTTGTGAACTGCTGAGGTTGGCAGCAGAACATTTTACATGTTAAGTCACAAAAACTTATTCAGTGACATCAATTGAAAATTTCCAAATGTACAGGAGTTATGTACATTTTGGTTAATTGTAATTTTACTTGTTTATATGCATAGTGAAACCTTCATATAAAGAAATCTTAGGGATCACAAATTCTTGAACTGTATGTGATTTGAAATGGCTCTAATAATTTTTTATAATTCAGCTTGTATTAAATTAATTTAATTTTTTGGATTTCTTTGTAACTGACAAAAAACGTGTTTTAAATTTGCTGAACTGTTTATAGCTGTTTATGAATAAATCATCTTTCTTTCTCTTAGTATCTAATTTACTTACTATAGGCTTTCTAAATGGTTAGTCTGTGTGCTTATTATATGTTATAATTTAGGAAACTTAATAGAAACATGTTATTGATCCATGTGACAATAAGCACATGATCCGTATAAATATAACCTAGAAATTTCATGGTACAATGTCTTCCTGGGGTAATACATAGTTATTCCATTGATGAAGATATTCATTATTGCAGTCAGGCCCAAAGATTCCTTGCCATGATCTAAAGAACCCATGATCAGGTCCTGTTTGATCTATTGAAAAGAAAATCATTACTAGAATAAAATGTTACTAACCTAGGAACATATAAGCAACATGCACCTGTGTTAGACATTGCATTGCTGTCATGTTGATTCACTCACCGGCGTGAAAACCTCGAATCCTTTACTGCTTAAGTTATTTATATTGATACGGTTCTACCAAGTAAATAACATGCAGTATTCGGTCAGTCATTTCAGAATCCAGAGATTTATGTAATTGTATATTAATGGTAAATTCTTCCTTTATATATGTATTTGTTTATGTATGTATATATTTTTTAGGGTTACAATTTGCACAGAAAATTGCAAATACGAGGTGGTTCGGCAAGTAGCTATGAAGCTAGGAATTCGGGATGTAGGGGAAGATGACTCTTGGAATGTATACTGGACCGATCTATCTGTAACAGTTGAAAAAGCCAAAGAAATGAAGCGATTCCAGGTAACTGATATTTTTGCATTGCCATTTTTGTGTTTTTCTAATCTAAGTGTGATATTTTAATTTTTAAAAATGATTTGGAAGTAGCAAGTACTGTAAATATCTGAGATTTAAGCTATGTAAAATATGTTGAATTAAATTGATAGACAGTTAAATATTAGAGAATTTTATACATTTAATTTGGACAATGTGCTTGTGGTAAGATTCTAACGTATGACTTCAGTTCATATTGCGTGTCATGATTTATGTTGCATAATTTCCACAAAATTGTAAAGACTGTGAAGTGTTTTACTTGTCAGTATACTGTTGTTAATGCAGCCGTGGATAGTTTAGGGTACTAAGTCAGTATAGTGTTTGATTGTGGATTGGACAACTGGGGTTTGATACCTGTTCCTGACCACTCACCCACATCTAATGCCTAAGTCAAGAATAAGTAGGAGTTCTACCTCCTCTTCCATGACATGTAGCAGGGTAGTTTTTTTTCTACTGCAGCCACAAACCTCATTACAATTGAGATATATCTGCTACACTCATCTGTTCCATCATATCTGATTGGGTAATCAGGGCGTTTTGCATATGTCTTCAGATAATTTTCTTTAGGCTTGAAACATGCTGTCATAACTTGTTGCAAGAGTCAAATAGGAATTTTGCGGCCACCCACACACACACAAACACATGCATTTTCTTCTTTGTTTTGATGACAGTAGAGACAGGTATTTTATAGAAACTCTTATAACATAATGTGGTATGAAATAAATAGTTCTACAATTATCTCATAGGATTTAACATTTAAAAACTCTTTATATTGATGTATTAATGTTATTTGAGGGCTGACAAACCTTTTGGATTTTTCAGAAAATTAATCATTTCCCAGGCATGTTGGAGATTTGTCGTAAGGATCTGCTGGCTCGCAATCTTAACCGCATGCTTAAAATGTTCCCAAATGAATATAATTTCTTCCCTAAAACATGGTGTCTTCCAGCTGAGTAAGTCTCAAATGCATGTACGTGAACATCACGTAAGGAGAAGGCACTTTCATGTACCAATATGAATGTGCATGTGCACATATTTTCTGTCATGCACGTCAGTTTTATTGGCACAGAGTTCGAATGTGCATGTGCACATATTTTCTGTCGTGCACGTCAGTTTTATTGGCACAGAATTGGGTGGCAGTTAGATGTGATTAAGGCATGTGAGCATTCGGACCACTTTCTTTCTTTAAGACGTTTGCACAAACAGTATCATGCTGAAGTTGCTGTAAGTGCAGAAATCAATAATATCCAAAATTCTAAAAGTCATCTTATACAAAGACTTGTATAAATGTGTATAGGCCTTTAACCTTTGTCCTTGCATTACATTTTATGCACAGTCCAGTTGGCCATGCATTGCAGAAACATTCTGCTGAACTGTTAACCCATTGTACAGGAGGTTTGAATTGCCTTATCCCATGTAATAAAACATTAAGCTTTGTGGGTCCTAAAATTAATTAAATTGAAAGTTATATGTCAGGTTAACTTCAAAATCTGTCAGATAAATCAAATAGAAAACATAAAGGTTCATGTAAGCCCTTAAAATCAATCAGAATAAACCAAAATTATGATGACTTGACAGAATTCACTGTAGATCTATCATAATGAGTTTCAACAAAATTTTTCAATTTTTCGGAGTACTTGTTCTAGTGGAATGATGGAAAAGCACAATGAATCTTGAAAGTTATTTTCATTTAATTCATTTTCACACAGACAATATAGATATCCATAACCTGGTTTATAGTGATTGTTTACATTTTTTGTTATATTGATCAGTATAATGTTACATACATTTTCAGGGGCTGGAGTTGTATATTGTCTTCAAGTTCCCCTGTGTAGATAGTAAGCTTTTGCACATTTCTTTCAGAAAGCTTCAGTGTATGGGCCTAATTTATATGGGCTTTATAGAATTTGTTTATGTGTATAAATAATAATAACAATAATAATTTTCAGCATCTGAAAATAAGTCAAATTTCATTGTGTTGCTTATTAGTATACCGATCACACAACTGTTGTCTTTTGTAACATGTAACCCTTATTAGTGTGAACACTGTGAATGTACACTAAAAGTCTTGTCTATGTCAGTGAGTTGCTATCACAGAAAGATTTTAAATTAATGTTCTAAAGAAAATCTGTTTATTTATGAAAAGCAGAAAGATTTTAAATTAATGTTCTAAATAAAATCTGCTTATTTATGAAAAAAATACTTCGCATGCAATTAAGGAGTAATACATGTTCTAGAAGTGTTTTTCTTGTCTAATCTTTCTAACCAGAAAGTGTGGTATATTTGTTGTATTTTTGCTTCCTTACAGTTACAGAGAATTGGTAGCACATGCACAAAGTAAAAGAAACCGAACATATATCTGTAAACCAGAAACCGGGAGTCAAGGGAGAGGCATTTATGTCACAAAACACGTAAAAGAAATTAAACCACAGGATAAATTAGTTTGCCAAGTTTATATTTCAAAAGTAAGTTCAGCTTTTGCCATACATGAAATGTATTAGATATTTACATATTTAAATTTGAAATTTACAGTTGTAAATGTGTTTTATTTATTTTCAGCCATTTCTTGTGGATGGTTTCAAGTTTGATTTGAGACTGTATGTCTTAATAACGTCGTGTGATCCCTTAAGAATCTATGTTTACAATGAAGGACTTGTGAGGTAAAGGGCGCATAGTTTTATCCTTTGTTGTTAGATGGTGCATGCACCTACCTTTAGCAAATCGTTGCACATGCAGGGATCATTTGGTGTTATTTTCTGTACCATGTAATACTCCAAAATGGTGACGTACTGCTAAAAATGGTTGGCACGGGAAATTTTCCGGTAGCAGAATACCTGGAAGTTCCATAAACCAGCATAATATGACATCAAATCTGTAACAGTAATTATTCTTTCTTAATGAATGGTTGTATCTGAGTGAGTTGGGTTTCTGTCTTTGCTGCAAGGTTTGCCACGAGCCGATACCAAGAACCATCTGATACCAACACTAGCAATGTATTCATGCATCTTACCAATTATGCTGTCAACAAATACAGCCACACTTACGTCGTGGATGATAAAGCTGGCAGTAAAAGGTATGCTTTTGTTGCACTTGTCAAAGGTTTCAGAAATTTGTTGAAAATTATTTGCTTTTGCATTTACATATAAAGTTGGAGGTTTGTTTTTAACACTGTTCATACTCAAAATAACAAAAGTATATAATTACTTTCGAAATTATTTGCTTTTGCATTTACATATATAGTAGGAGGTTTGTCTTTAACACTGTTCATACACTAAATAACAAAAGTATATAATTACTTTCTCCATATTTTGGGATGGAATACAAATTCATAAACGTCGAACAAATAAATTGATTTTCTGTATGGTGATTTTAATTTAATGTAGCAAGGAATGTCTTACTAAAAATGGTTGATATTGCTTTCATGGTACTATTATAAAAGTATCATAGATTCCTTTATAAAGAAGGCATCAGTGTAAAAAATTAAAATATATTTTGTTAAAGTGAGAAGTTGTCTTAAAATTGAGGAATTAAAGTTAGATTTAAATATCTCACGTAGGTAAAAATGTTGACAGTGGTAATCTGAGTTGTGAACTGTAAGTGGTTACCAAAATTTTGATTTATAATTTTTAGTTTTATTCATGCAGTTGTCACCTGTGATGCACCCCAAAACCTTTGTTTCCATAGAGCATGAAAAGAAAGCAATGTTACCTTTTTTCTTTTGTTAAAAAGAATTTTGTAGAATAGTATGATCAGTAGGAAGACTAGGAGAGCTTCAAGTACATAGGAAGTTAAGTAGTGGAGGTGTTAAAAAATTTAATAAATTACAAAAATATAAGATATGCGCTCGTTTAAAGTCTGCCATTTGGTAGCAACACCAAGTAGATTGCAGCAACAATATAATAATACTATGTATCTCACAACTTTCTAAATATTATGTCTTACATTTTATTTTTTATTTGAAATTTCAAAATTCATTTTTTCTACTTCAGATGATGTAGGGAAGAAACCTCACACTGTATATTAATTTTATTTTCGCTCCTAAAGCTTTGAATCAATTATGTTATGCTGTATATTATGTAAAGAAAATAATGATTGTCTAAAGTTTGTAGAATGATATAATTTAAATATGTTTTTTTATTTCTGTGTGCTAGGAAAATATCAACACTCAATAATTGGTTGTTGAAGAAGGATTATAATGTCCATGAGATGTGGTCAAATATTGATGATGTGATAGTGAAGACTGTAATTGCTGCTCATCCCACGCTGAAACATAATTACCATGCATGCTTCCCAGCACATGACTTCACATATGCATGCTTTGAACTCCTAGGATTTGACATCCTTCTAGACTACAAACTTAAACCATATATATTAGAGGTACTGTACATCAGAGTTTGTAATTATGCCATTTTGTAATTTATGGACCTTCACCTTTCAGTGTAAAATTGGGAACAAATTCCTATTAGTTTTTGCATGTGAAAATAAGCTATTTCTGTTGCCAATTAAACACATATAGTACTTGACCAAGTTTTTTACTTTACTTTATGCAAAGTACCAAATAGACATGACATCAGTTTTATAAACCATCACATGAGGTTTTCATGGCAGTGAGGAAGGTGATGTTCTGGGTGTTAGTGCCATTATACACTTGTCAGTAGATGTCGGTGTTTCCGAAAAACACGCAATCTCCATCACCCCTGAACATGGAATGTGATTTCCGTGAAATGTTAACATCTAGCAACAAGTCTGCAAGGCACCAAAATCCAGAACATCATCATATACCCAAGGGTTTCACCATAAAATAAAATAAAAAACTTTGTAGGAATTTTATGACAAAATATATGTGTTGTATAAAATTATTGGTAAGTTAGCCGCTTGTATTGTTGTTCTATGAAGTATGAATGCTTTCACCTGAGATGAGGTTCAGATGTTGAACTTATTTGTACCAATATAATAAATCTGGGAGAGTAACCATCTTTCAAAAACTGAAATGTATGTAAGTTCTTATTGGAATATTGTAAAACTGACATACCCTACTGTAAGTAAAGTACTCAGAATTAGATGGAAGTAGGTTTTGGAATACGTTACATTATTGTCTCAAGATGATGTATATTAAATAGTGAGACACTCCTTAATTTAATTAATTTTAGATATAGCAAAGCTTGTTAACTTTGTATGTACTTTTTTAAAAAGGGGCTGCAAGCTGAAAAACGTTATTTAAATAACCAAAAATCTGGTACTGCCTGAAAATAAATCAATGAGTCTGACTGTGACCTTTCACAAGACCCATATTCAGACACTTTTTCAGCATCAGGTAAATCGTTCCAGGTGAATCATTCTCCAAGCTTCCATACAGATGCTCAAATTGATCATGATATAAAAGAGAGTCTTCTTCAAGATACGTTTATTATCCTGAACCTTGCACAAGCTGACAAGAAGAAAGTGATAGAAGAGGACCGTAAAAGAGTGCATGAGAGACTGCTACATGGCATTAATCACAAGGAAAGGTGAAGGAATGTTATCATTGCATTTACAGGTTTCCAAAAGTGCAGACACCCACTTAACAAAAAGTTAAGTGATTCTGATAATGTGGGTATAACATGTAAATTATGTTTTGTACTAATAGACATATTTCTGTGTCAGAGAATGTAAATTGATTTGAGGTTTTCACAGCGGTGAGTATGAAGTGCAACAACCCAGAAGACAGAAATCTTCGTAAATAGTATAGTTTGTCTTGGAAAACATGTTCACATATAGTTTGCCAATTAAGTGTCTGTTTATTGTGTTGGTTTTTCACTTTGAGGTTACATTATTTTAAAAAAATTTATATAAGATTTTATCATATCTCCTTTCACAGTTTACCTTTGTGATTACTTAATTGACATCAAAACTCACTTGTTTAAATGTACCATAGTTGAGTGCTGTAGTTACTGGATACTGGGAACGACCTGTTCTTCAAGTGTCTGAGCACTGTGGGTCCCAACTTTTCATTGGCTCGATCTATAGACATTCGGTAGGACTCCTCGGACAAGCAATTGGTCCGTCGCAAGGCCCCTACCTGTACACAACACAGAACGCGGACAAACATCCATGGCTTGAGTGGGATTCGAACCCACGGTCCCAGCGACCAAGCGACACAAGGCCCACGCCTCAGACCGCGCGGCCACTGCGGACCCCGCTGTAGCTACAACTGTGTAAACTCCAAATAAAAGTAGTAGTAATGATAATAATTTTCTTAAGTACCTAAACCCAAAACAGTGCCTGAGTAGTAAAAATATGATTGTAACAAAAATATTTTCCTTAATCACGTTTTACATATATAGCATACTTGGAACAAGACTGGAAATGTGTAATACATACTGGAATACACATGTATTTTTTTTAAATCCCAAATTACTAATAAAAGATCGTCAGTTATGTTACTTACACAACTCCAGTTTCCAACTGTACAAATTAGTGGTGTTTGTTTCTTAAGTACTATAAATCAATACTGATATAGCACAAGTTGCATTAGCTCTGTGGCTGCGTACTGGTCTCACAGGGATGGGATCATGTGATTGGATCCTGGTCAATATAATTTTTTTTCGTGTAGCTGCCATGCTGTTATTTTATATCATACATAGAATTAATATATAAAAGTTATTAGAAATCTATAACCATACATCATTGGATGGCCCTAATACAAATGGTGCTAGTGTCACTTCCACCTCACAAGTTTGTTCGTCCACCATGTTGGTATTACTGATTGTAGGAAATTGTGAAGGACAAGTTTTAAGGGAGTCCCCAGAGGCACATCGTCTTCAAAATTTCATCCACTCAATAGCATTGTTGAATAAGGTATTGATTATTCTATGTCCTTAGTGAGCATGGAAATAATGTGAACTCTGGATCAAGTCCTCAAGATCATTGGAAGATTCAAGTTGCATGGGAGGAGTCTCACTTGGGGAACTTCCGCTGTATCTATCCCTACCTTGGCTTTGAAAGATATGAGTGCTACTTTCACCAGAACCAGAGTTCATTATTTCAGGACACAGCTGCGTCCAGAGCAAGAGAAGAGTGTGCCCGTATACAGAGAGAGGAATTGGAGGTATTTATTCTGTATTTTGTATTTCCTTCTATAGAACTGACACCACACTGGAAAAGTGTGTGTGTATATATATATATATATATATCTTCACATTCTATATTGAATGTGATAAAGCCTGTAAATTTAGTAGTCTTGTGTATGTTAGAGTGAAAAATTGTTATGCAAAAGATTCCAATTTGTATTTTTTTAAATAAATGGAAGATGGAGTGTTTTTAATGAGAATTTTATGCTCATCCACAGTTCTTCAATATTTTCTTTATCATGTTTTTAATTTGTTTCTATATAGTTATTAACCCTTACCCCTCATTGACCATAATATCAAAATTGTTAATTATTTGACACTGAATTAACAAGGTTTTACTCTATCAGACTCATACATGACCAATGTAGGATCTCTGTAGAACCTACGTCATACGTATGTTATTGAGCAATTCAAGGAGGAACGGCTGGTGGTTCATTAATGTTGTATGATAACATGATTGTCATTGTAGGCAAAAGCAAATGCGGCCTCATGTAAAACTGCATGGAAAAACAAAGATTTTGGAAAGTTGCAACCTGAATCTCCATTAAAGAGAGAAAAGAAGCCTGTTACAGCATTGCAGAAAAGGCACATGCTACTGGTAAGTTCTATTGTTTTTTAGAGGATATGAGAAAATTTTGATGTCAGTTATAGGAGTAAATTTTAATAAGGACCACATCATTTCCAGAGTGTTAGTGAGGTTCCAGCAGTTTTAACACTTGTGGTAGGATATTTGTCACATCATTGCTGCAGCCTCAGTTTGGCTAATTGGTACCTTTAAGTGGCTATGACATGCATCAAATTTTTATGGTACTCATATTTTCTGCATTTATAAAATTCTGCTTCATACAAACTTCTGTTATTTTTTGGGATTATTGCCATTTAAACTGCAAGATCCTTTCTTATACAAAGATAATCTATTGTAACAAACTGCTCAATTTTCAGTACTTTGATTACCTTTGTATAAAATTTAATTTTTGAGTCATGCAATGTAGAATGTAGGCTATAGAAGAAAAACAGAAAATAAAGAATTAAGATGGCTGTCTTCTGGGTTGTAGTGTCGTGTAGTCTGGTAGAAGTTGACCATTGTTTTAGAGGTCCTTACATCCTCCATCATCATGAGTGAAACTTGTACCAAACTACATGGTGCTACAACCAAGACAGCCATCTTCTTGTAATATTTGAGGTTTTCACAGCGGTGAGTATGAAGATTTCTGTCTTCTGGTCGATGCAACAACCAGACTACATGGCGCAACAACCCAGAAGACAGAAATCTTCATACTCATCGCCCTGATGCCGGAGGGAGTATGACCTCTGAAGCATTGGTTAACATCGACCAGACTACACAGCGCAAGAACCCAGAAGACAGAAATCTTCAGCCATCTTCTTATTCATGGCCATGAAAACGTCAGATTCTACGGAGATAAAGAATTGAATTTAGTAGCAGCATGCAGTTTATTCTGCTCTCAATTTCATAATTTCAGTCTTAATTAAGTAGTAATTGTGAGTCCATTTTTTTTCCAGAAAAATAAACATGTTGCAGAAAAGAAGCAGTCTTTTCTTAATTCATTTGAACCATCTCCAATTATAGAGTCTGAAGAAATGTCAAGAAGAATAGCAATGGCACAGAGAGACTTCCTAATGAAAAGCTTTAAGATCACAGAACAGGTAACTAGGAAGGATGTAATGCAGTATACCTTGTTACACTGCAAGATTGTATAAGTGCGTTAACAGGAACAGTAACCATTGAGGAGCAAAATATTGTTTAATAACTTAATCTGTATGAGAACAGAACAGTCTTACAGCATGTTAGTCATACAAATAATACACCCACCTTCTTGGAATTACCCACAATACAATCTTTTTCCTTAGCATATGCATTTAGACAAAGTCCAACATGATCAAAATATTTTTGTGTCAGACAAGTAGTAAGACTTAAAGATGAAATTTGCGACAACCTAAGCATTAAAGCGGGGGGTGTGGAAGTGAATGTCAGTAGAAGGAAGTTTGTAATGAGCTTCACATACTGAAGTGAGTTTTCTAAGGCAAAGGTATAAATAAAGTTGTTCCTGCTACTTAGCACCATGGTTTGAAGGCTTGTGGTGGTATTGAAGATAAAGCTCCAAGCATTCTTAACCTCAGCACTGTATGCATGTTAGTGGTCAGATTTATGCTGTAGGAAGAAGCTTGAAACAGCATCCTATGTTCTTTTAACTTAAATTAAACATGCATTGTTATATGTATATGTGGTTAGTTCTGTAATTAAGAGCAAAAACATACAGGCTTAAATTTTGTATTTGGTATGCAGATATTTAGATACTCCATTTTAATATGACAGTGCTGCAATTTCTTCTTCATCCAAGTACACTATTTATAGAACTATATACCAGGAGTGATCCTACCAAACAGTGGAAAGTGTTAAGGAAAATAGGTGAATTACTGTTACAGATAAATGGCGTAGGTGCAGTTATTATTAGCCTGGCATAAACATTACCTTTCTATCATTTATTTTAAATGGCCCATTTAGGTGTTCAGAATACTTATTTACTAAAACTGGCACATAGTTATACTTTGATCTTTGTCATCGCTGGATATTGGGCTTAGGAATGTTGTATATTGTGGAATGACAATCAGTAGTTGGTATCTTACACATACTTGATGAGCTGGAATTTAAAATTGGCGTCATATGCAGGTTGCTAGAATTAACTCTATTTCTCTCTACCAGTTTTATTTTTGGTCTGAGTAGAAAACAGCTGTCTTTTTTAAGGTGCTCTTAAAGCATTGTAATATTTTACGAAATTTTCGTGTTGCCTTATAAAGTAGTTGTTGACATTTGAATGTGGTCTTCTCACTTGAGATACTGTGTGGTCTTGTAGATAAGGATGCAGGCAGTACATTGCTCCGTAATGGTGGTAACCACTTACAAGACTACATGACATCACAACCCAGAAGGCTATGATCGACATGTTCACTGCTACGAGATTCTTAAATCTCGGATAGTTGTTGATAGACTTGATACATTAATTTGAACTGATAAAATTAATCCATATACAGTACATATGCAGACTTAATGTAAATTGTATGTGTGTGTGTGCAGATTATCCGTGCAATGAAGAGGAATGGCAATCTAAGATTGTTTGATGAGAAGTTTAATATTTGTGGAAAGTTGCCCAAGATTTTAAAATCTGAAGATAAAGACAGTAATAAACTTCCATCCATGTTTCCTAAATTTGGCAAGGTATGCAGCTCATAAAATTAAAATGACAACATTCAGTAACACATAGCATAAACCTTTCTGATGTGTTTAACATTTCTGACTGCCATAAATTTTAAGCATGATATAGAGTGAAATTTCAACAGACCAGAAATTTTACTTCTGTAATAAAAGGGTTTTGTTGCAAGCAAGGTCAGCAATAAATGTTTATGATATTTAAGCAAATTAATTATTTTTGTAATGTGTAAATTTTCTTATATGACTTGTAGCTTCTTGCTTGTGGATGACGTATGTTTTGTTTGGCAGTGAAAAGTAGTTAGATTTTAATTGGTCCACATTGTTCGCTTATTTTTCAAGGATGGTTTACAGGATCAAGTGTTGTCTCCCCTCCAACTGGCTGATTTTCATAAAACTTAGTACTTGAGTGGTACTTGCAAAGTTGGTGAAATTTTGACACTTCTTTAATGCTGCTCGTCTAATGTAAATATGATAAAAACATAACAGATGCATTGTTTATGTTTCAGCCTCATTTTCCACCTTGGCTCAGTGGGAACAGTTTCTACATTAATTCAATTCCTCGTAAGTAAGATTTCAGAATTTACACTTTGTTAGAACCTGAGATATGCATGAATTTTGGTAAAGAACATAGCATGTATTCCGTTTTGGATCTTTACCTACATGAAAGTTTGATGAAATGTTTTGAAAAATCAAATGTGATCTGTGTTGTTGTAATTGCTTCATTGTTTCTATAATTATGAGCTTACTTTTTTATTTTATGAAGACAAGTAAACAATTAATTTACCTCAGAAATATTGGATGGAAGTGGCTCATGATAAGTTTCAAGGGAGGGCTTTGATGTTAGTAGTGTTGGTTGGTTAGGAGCAGTAAACTGCAAAATTGCTCTTCTACATCAGTATCTTTCCATGAAGGATTGTTTTGGAAATTGAGGTAAAGCTTGATGCATTAGATGGTGTGTAAGAGGAGGTTGGCTCCATTCTTAGCATTCATTACCCTCCTCTTACTATTCTTCCTTTTAGTGCCCACCCATTCATCTGTGCCCCTGGTCGTCCCATTCACTGTCCACGTATAGTGGTCGCAGTAATTTTTGGCTAGTGGAATATTCAAGGGGAAGGCTGGGAGTGAGTCACTTGTACGATAGTATGTTTAGTCTGGCTCCAGGAAGGACGAGCAGCTTATCAGACTGAATGCCCAAACAAAACAAATACACTGACCTTTACACCTTAAGTACACAGAGTAGGTCCATCTGCCAGCTTCTCCACTCGCTAAAAACTACTGCACCCACTATACCATCCTTCGTTCCCTTGACTACCCTTCTCTGTCATTCATAGTCCAGCCTCACCTGGCTTAGGTTCTTGAATTCCTCTACTAAACAATGTACCTTGTCCTGGCTCTGAATTTCACCTTGAATCTACCCTCAGGTAGCCCCAACCTGCATGAAGACTTTATATTGTCCCAGGCCATCTCCTCATTCCTCAACCCTGTTTGACCAATTTCTCCTTGCCGAACCCTTCTGACGCTTCCCAACATCCTCCTTTCAGCCCTGAAAATGGAGACGGTTATTTTTCTGAAATGGTGGTATCTACTTGGTTACAACCCAAAAGAACAACAATATGGTATAAATTTTGTACAGTAACATGTGAGATATTTTTTGTATGTACACTGTGAATGGAAAATTAGATTCATAGAAACATTTCAGCATGCGGATACTGAAGTTCTGTCCATTAATTATTATTTCAGGACCTGTTAATAATGAAGGAGCTGTTGCACCAACTTCCACAGACAGAATGCAGCACATAAATTCTTCCAGCCAACTTCAACCGTTAGGAGGTAAGTATCAGAGATGTTTGTAGTTTAGTTTTTCTCTAACCATGGTTGCATACTTAGTCTTCTGGGTGCTGCATAGGTAGGACACCAACCACACGCTTATCAAAGTTCTGTTTGGTTCCTTCAGTAGTCAAAACTGTGCCAGCGCTTCGGCTGTATGAACATTCTTAGTATTGATGGCTTTAAAGTAGTTTGTACAGTCTTGAGGGTGATGGCTCCATGTTGTTGCAGGACATTTCAATCTGTATCTTCAGGGCAAAGTGCCAGACTGCAAAGAATGTTACTCCATGAAATATGTTAATATTGTTCTTTCAGCCTGATTGGTATATTTATGTATTTGGACATTACATATGAAATTGCTTTATCTTGATAGCCACCCTTGATGTTTTTACAAGATTTAATTCTCTTGGCAGTGTAAATACTGAACAAATTAAAATTCCTTTCCCCCCCTTCAATTTGAAGCCTCACATTTGGAAAGCAGTGCTCAGGGATTATAGTCGGTATACAAGTCCCAATTTCAGAAGTACTTTATCCCTGGCATATACTATCAAGCTTTAGCTGGGATATCGGTCAATAGTGTGACTGTCTATGTGCTCAGTGACTGAATTCCTTCATGGCAAAGTGCTTTAGCATAAAGACAAATTGACCAACTTACCTTAACACAGTATTAGAACTTGTAGCATTTTTAAATACTACAAGTTCTATAACAAAGAGGATACTCTTTGGAGTACACAGCATTCCAAGGTGTTCTTCACACCACACGTAAGCCGTTGTGGTGTAACAATGATGCCCAGTCATGCCTTTTGCCTGCCTCTTTAGAAAAATGTGACAGACATGGATGGACCCTTAAAAGTGTTCTGTACTCCAGAAGGTGAAAAACACCTCATAACCAGATATATTTTCAACAGGTCTGAGCATTACATGCAGCAATGCTCCAATATTTATGCGCCCACACATTCGTGACACGTGGCTAGAGAAAGATATTCGATTTACCAAAACTCATGTGGCACGTTCTATTACGAACACATACAAACTCAAAGAACTGGAGAAGAGGGAACAACAGTGCCATGTTGAGAATGAGAGTTGGAGCTGAATTGTGGTTTGAACCATTTCTTGCAATAGCAGTGGTTTGATTCGAGATAGCTATGTACTTGTACTGTGCCTTTCCATAATACAGTTATGCACCAACAGCTATTCTAGTAATTTATTTAGTACCTGAAAGTTATATCTAAATTGGAATTAGGAGAAGACAAGACTGGTAACAGATAATTAAAATAGCCTGACTTTCCCAGTCTCCTTCCCGTAATTGTTGCCATGATACTGTTTTCACAGACATTTTGGAAATTATGAACATTCTGCTGTCATCTCAAAATAAATATTTTTCCATTTCTATTTAGAATATAATTAGAATCCTCAGTCACTGTTTAACTGCCTTATCCTGTAGGGTATAAATTGAATATTTCACCTTGGAAAATGTGGAATTATTGTGGGATTGTAACATAACTTATATTTTCAGTCTTTTCATTTATAGTGTATAAAACCAGAGGGCTGGACTGCAGTATATGATTAAAAAATATGTTTGTGAAGGCAGCTTGCAGTGCTATAGGACAGGTTGTCACAAAATAGAATTTGTTTTAATCAAAAGTTATCGAGGATGAAAGGTACAGGAAGTTATCAAAGTTATGACTTACAAGTTATTCTTTTTTACCTTGTATTCCATACCACACCCAATTCCAAAGAAAGACATTGCTTCATGAACACAGAACAAAGTTAAGTTCTACCATATCGCTGTTCAAAAAAAAAAGAATTTCTGAAAAAAACATAAGTATCTCTGTGGTAATTTTCTTAGGGGTCCGCAGTGGCCACGCGGTCTGAGGCATGGGCCTTCTGCCGCTTGGTCGCTGGGACCGTGGGTTCAAATCCCACTCAAGCCATGGATGTCTGTCCGCTTTTTTCTGTGTTGTGCTGTCCTGTGTACAGGTAGAGACCTTGCGACGGGCCGATCCCTCGTCCAAGGAGTCCTACCGATTGTCTATAGATAAAGCCAACGAAAAGTTGGGACCCGCAGTGCTCAGGCACTTGAAGAACGGGTTGTCAAGTATCCATATCATAAAATATGAAGGATGAAATAAAACTGATCAGTTAAGTCTCACATAATTAGAAGGGTAGGAGGGAGGAATAATATTGTTTTATAAACCTTCAATGAAATGTATAAGTAATAAAAATTAAAACAGGGAAAAGAGACTGGATAATCTCCAAGCTATATTTATATCAGTATTCTATATTTATAGTTAGGCAGATAATGAAATACCATGGCTGTTATTTTTGCTATATCATTCAATTAATGTAGTGCTGCTTCTGTTGCAGTTCAGTGCAATATTCTGTGCAGTGCAATTTAAAATTTTTAATTTTGTAAGTCTTTACTGGATGGAGTCATAACATTGGTTGTGTGACCTATTTAATAAATTATATTGCTCTTATCCCAGGAATCATTGTTAGTGGATGTTGAATACTTACACATTGTATTTATAATAGAAATGGATAAAATAATATAGTGGGTTGATTCTTAAAATAAGTACTAGTAAATTTAAGAATAGAGAAACTTCTTTAGTATTATTCTCAGTGCATTGTAATAGGATATGTCTCATTCATTAATATGTGAATACCTTCATTTGGAATGTTCAAAATTTATACCTCTTTCCACCATCTTTTACAGTTATTCTCTTAATCATTCTGAATATTGTTTAGCAGCCCAGACTGGCCGTGTACATTTTATTTAGATGGCTGAAGAAGAGAGTCCAAGCTGAATCAAAATTTTAATTGGATTGTTGATAATTATCAGTGTGGTCTGTCTTGGATTTGTGTTCAACATAGTGTTACATAAATTATATAAAATGTCTTTCAGCAAGAAGTTGTAATTTCAACTATAGAATTGTTTTAGAATTATAATCATGGTAAAAAAAATTTGCACTTATAAAGATACTACTGAAAAGAAATTGTGAATAGTTTAGCTTCACTTGCGAAAAACAGCCAACAAAAATTATAATATTTCATTGTCACATGTTCATAGCAATGCACTGTAGAATATACTAACAAGGTTTCACTTTGTGTGTACGATTACATAACTACAACCCCAGCAACAAGAGTATTGATATAAATGTTGAATTTAGGCATTTTTATTGTGTACATAATTTTAAGAAATCATCATTATTATTTAATGACTCCAATAGAACTTCGAGCTGAAAAACAAATTTCAGTAACAAAATGAAATCAACAAATATTATAATGTATAACAAATTTTATTGCTAATATATTTATTCACATGATAAAAAATAAACTATGCACATTTTTCCTTTAGTAGTTAGCATACTCAGTAAAAGTTGATTTGTGAAGATTTTTACAAGACCTCTTTAAATTGAAATTTATTTTAATTATGATGAAGATTAAGAACTTAAAAAAGGAAGTTACTTTAAAAAAAGCTCCTCTGTGACCATGTGATCATGCAATGTAGGTACTTTCATACAAGATTATTTTACAGGGGAAAAAAAAAACTTACATGACAAAAACCCGACCACACAATAGTTTTATCGTATGTACAAAAATTATCTCAAAATACGATATAATATCTCAAAAAGACAAGTCACAAAAACTGTCTTAATTTTGTAAATTAATAAGTAATATGAACACAATTATTATATAGTATGTAGTCACCAAATTGATTGTGTTGTCACTTATTAAACAAGGTTAGCTGCCTAATACCTAAAAATAAAATCAACACTCATCAAAAGTACAGTAGGTTAAGTATTAAGAACAGAAGATAAAAAATATAATTCATAAAGTAAGATTTCCAAGAAGGAAGTATGCATAGATTACAAACATTTTTCACACACTGTAAATTATTTGAACCACCCATTCTCTCATGCAAGCAGCAAAAACACACGCACACACAAACGCTCACACACATTCTTCAGTGCCGAATCTCTCTCACTCTTTCGGCAACGCAGCAGGCAGGAGATTGACTTGACAATAGATCGGTACGTATTTTGTCCATGAATGGAACGGGGGAAGGTGGGGAGGGGGATGATAAGGAGCAAATGTTTATTATGGCTTGAATTTCACTAATGGTATGTTTTTGGAAGATAAACACTTGTCACACACCCACTCCGCGTACACTTCCGCTGTGAGCAATTGATAAGCTGCTTCTGTCAAACCAGTGCATACTCTGAAATAAACAAGTCTTTTAGTTGTATAATATCAAGTACTTTGGCAGATTGTGAGAGGGACTTGAAATAATGAAAAAGAAAACATGTAACTTTTCGAGTTACATCCTCTCAGGACCACCAGCTATCATGTATTCACAGCTCTGTTCAATACATTAACAGTTGCAGAATGTTAAAATATAGTGCAAAGATGTTTTGTTCTAATATGAATTAACTAATTGAAAGATGATTGTTACACACTCATGTATAAAACAGCAGCATTTCAGATTATTCAAAGCTGGTACACCTTGGTTCTTACTCAAAAAGTTACTAATTTATAACCATGAGTGCTGATGAATAGAATTATCACATTTTTTGTAACGCTAATAGAGTTCACTGATCTTACCGATGGAACCAGAAATTACAGCCTGACTCGCAGAGAATGGCCTGGTCATTGTCATGAACTTCCTTATGGCAGGTACCACAAGGGTAGATGGGAGGTGCATTGGGATTTTGCGGGTTGAATACCATTGGCTGATCCGGTGGATACACCTGAAATTGAAAATTTTAATCATCAGTTTCTATATGTGAAATATCTCTTCATTTTCATTGTGATTAAACACATGTCTTATTTTACCTTGCCTGCAGAAACTGGCATGGGTTTGGGTCCTATTCCTGGACCAGGGAAGCCATGAGGAGGACCATGTGGAGGGCCATGCATGCCCATGTGATGCATTCCTGGTGCCATGTTGCCTCCCATACCACCCACTGGGCCCATATTGCCCATTGGATGCTGGTGAGGTGAATGGTGATGGTGATTCATTGGACTCATGGTGCCCATATTATTCATCTGTCCCATATTCATTCCCCCTCCCATGTGACCACTGTTCATTGGTGGACCCCCCATTGAGGGCCCACACATACTGTTCATTGCAGGGCCTCCCATAGGACCATTATTCATTGATGGGCCACCCATAGGACCATTATTTAGAGGTGGACCACCCATGGGACTGCTGTTCATGGGTGGACCACTTATGGGGCCTCCCATACTGTTCATTGGTGGCCCACCCATAGGACCACTCATGTGTCCACTGTTCATGGGGCCACCCATTGGCCCATTATTTATATGACCACTGTTCATAGGACCACCACCCATATTGTTCATTGGGCTCCCCAAGGGGCCCATTGGACTGCCCATAGGGCCACTGTTCATCATAGGGCCTCCCATACTATTCATAGGGCTGCCCATAGGACCACCTGAATTCATAGGGCCACTCATAGGTCCACTGTTCATTGGACTCCCCATTGGTGGGCAACTGTTCATAGGGCTGCCCATAGGAGGACCACTGTTCATTGGCGGACCGCCCATTGGACCACTGTTCATAGACGGGCCACCCATGGGATGATTTCCCATACTACTCATTGGAGGTCCACCCATGCTTGACATAGGAGGACCACCCATGTTGTTCAGAGGGCTCATACCACCCATAGGAGGGCCACCCATATGGTGGTGATGGTGATGGTGGTGATGATTCATGTGGACATGATGCCCATGACCCATGCCCATTGAGGGGGGAAGCTGAGGAGGTGTATCATCAAAAGGGTTTGATGCAACGATTGTATCTCCATATCCTGTTTGAAATGAATCAAAATAACATTTTAGCGTCATTATATTACTAAAATAACACTCAACATTTTAAGTTTCTACCAGGTTTCAATATGTATCAGAAGAATGATGAGCATTCATGTAACAACTGTGAAGCTGGAATACACTGACAAGTCATCCATAAGCCTTGTATTTATATAAAATATTATGAGTATGCATAATTAGGAATATAATATGTAGTACTGTAGTTGACTACCCATCTGCAGATAAGGGTTAACTTTTATGGATAGAATAACTTTTTGCACATGCATTTTTATTGATATATTTAATCCTCTGTCAATCTTAACAATCCAGGAAGTGAAGGCATATATATTGCTGTGCTGGGCTCAATATCGGAAACAAATCTTAATGAGCGTCTTAATACTGTATACTAACAAAGTATTTCAGTTTGAAGTTACACTTGATTTATAAAGTTACTAGTTACATATAACATCGTAATGGGCTCTAAGCATCTTTGTTCTTTTATGTGGTCATGGCTTCTGTCCACACAAGCAGCATCACAGTGCAATCAATATCCAAGACTTTGAAGATAATTCTGTGACATCATCATACAGTAAAAAAAATGGGAAACAAAAAAGTGGCACATCTGATTCAAACTGAGAAGACGCCAGTGCTAGGAAATGGAACAACACATTTATATGCGCCAACCTAACAGAAGTAGTGTATTACCTTTATGGGGACATTTATGTATGCCCCATCATTAGACCAGCCATGAGACTGAAAAGAGCACAAGAGTGGACAGTACATACAAATGATGATGAACACAGTAATATAATACAAGACAAGGACAGATCTATTGCTGAGGAAGCAAGTGTATTGAATTGACTAAAGAATATACATTAAGGGAATACCGGATACACAGTATCTTGATAACCTTTTACATCAACAAAACTGATGAAAGTGTTTTTACAGCAGATAGAGAAAATCATGATAACATATCCTACAGCTGTGGTGAATTAAACATGCAATATACACCCTATGAACCAGTTCTCGGGTTTAGGAAACAGAAAGAAATCGTCAGGAGTAAAGTCAGGACAATATAATCAAGTCCTGTGAAGCTCGGTTAAAATTCCCTTATGCACTTGTGTGTGCCACAGCATTATCTGTGAAAAAGTCCAGTGTTTTTACTGTTTCTTGTGAACTGTTTTTAACAGACACATCATCTGGTTAACAATGTGGCCTTCAGGAACAAATTGCAAATAAACAATTTATTGAAGAATTTATCTTCACTTTTGAGTTTAACATGCACATCTTTATGAGTCTGAGTGAACATTGACTTCCATTCACAACTCTGATGTTGGTCTGCATCTGAATCACATTGTAAAATCCAAGTTACTGGTACATCACTGCTATTCATTATCATTCCACTATTTATCAATTATAACCTCAGCAGCAGATATTAAATAACAAAAAGAAAATCCATCTGAAAAGTGAGAAGGTACTGTGCCATGGTGACAAGAGACTAACTCATCCATACCTGCAATAATAATATATATCTATATAAAACTCATAATTCACAATAAATTATTAGTCCTGGTACGGATTCAAAATATACGTAACAAAGATTCCTCTTATTCTTGCCTTACATTTATAAATTAAATCAACTGTAAATTCATACACATGTTAAAATGAAAGATTACCTGTAAGTGGTGGTGGTGGAAGAAGGTCCTGCAATGCTGATGTTGGCTGAGCGGGTACTGTAGCTGCATTGGAGGTCCGCCGCTTCTTCTTCGCAGGGGGTGGATCAGGGACTGCACCTGCAGGAGGTTTGAATTCCCCCAGGCCTGCCAGTGGCATTCTGTTAAAACAATTAACATAATTTAAAATAAGAAGCTCATTTCTTCTTCAGTTGCTGATATTGGTTAAAGTCTAACACCAAGTATTGTATGATTACCCGCATGAGTTTCCCAGATGTTTTTCATTCCGCTCATCATGAAAACAAGGGCCTCGCTGCATATGTTGTGTATCCCCTCCAGGACTTTGGAAGTACATGTGGTTCCTCCCCCTTGGCATGCTGCATGGAAAGTAATTAACCAATGCTCAAAATAAAAAAAGGAAAGGAATAATAATGAATACAGTAGGATGGCATGAGAGTTTCTTGTTTACATTTCACGCCTGCGGCATAACACGTAATGAGAAACAACATATTCATCAATAGTTGTGACATGCTTTAATCTCACACTGAACAGAAAGGCAGCTATCAAACCAATCATAAATTACTTCATCTTCACACCTATTCATACCTGACAAAGGGCGCCATCCCTCCAATGTTATGGCTCATGTCCTTTCACTTTACCATCCCTTCGTTATTCATTAACCTCCTCTGTTTATCCTCAAGTCAAAAGTCTCTGGAATTCTTCTGAAATAAAGGTTCCAAGGCAATGATAACTAAAATATAAACTTCATAACATTAAAGCTGCTCTAATCTTAAGATTGCTCAGTGAATATACCATTTACCTATCGCAAACTTTGACCTAACCTTACAATTTATTACACCCTTGGAGACACATAATCAAACTTTAACGGCTCCACAGTACGGTTACAGATTAACGTAACACTTATTCCGTACTCCCTCTGAACTTACTTCAGCATTTTAATCCCAATACTTTGATCGAGTCGGTTTCATTTGTCAACTTTTTCGGTTCTGGACCACTGAAGTACTGAGATTTATGTAGTGTAAATAATAACTATAACTCGGCAATGTTAACACTTATAAAGAATCAAGTACATTGCAATATATTTATTAAGAAGTCACGCCTAATCCAGTTGTTTTAGAAACTGCAACAAATACCAACACTTATTTATCCACTTTCGTTTCCAAACACACGCTACATTCATGTCGCCATTGTCTGTTTTCTCAATACATGAGCTACAGATAGCGCGTTCATCGAGTGCGATCAGTGCGATCGAGTATACCGAAAGAAAGGCCTACTCAGATGAGCTCGAATTCTTTCTATACGAAAAATCATACAAACCACGGTTCATCCATGCAGTTGAAACAGAAGGGAATGTTCTGCTTTTCCTGTTCACACCTGGTAAGATATACACAATGGATAGTATTATAAACAGTAAGTAGTTTGAAGTAGGACTTTAACCTTAATGGTTTTGGTGGTTGTTGGTCGATTATGCTAATTTTTAAGATGGAAGCATGAACATCATGGTCTTGTCTGTACCAAGGCACTGGGACAAAATTTCAGAAGAAATTGCCTATATACTATTTTGTACATTGAATTTTGTATATATATGTTCGATATGACGAATCCAGTAGCGGGCAATTAAAGTTGATCGAAACTGAAATTGGAATAAACTACCCTACTCTGATACCAGCCAATTTCTGGGCTAGAGATGAAGCCTCTAACTGAGGATAGAGGTTATAATTATGTGCTGCTTGTTCGGGCTGTCACACACCATGTGGGTTGGTGGAATGATAAGAATATAGTTTACAACGAATCATATGTTTAGAAACATTTGCTACACAAAAGAAACTGATAAATGATTACAAATTTATATGTTTTAAAGGTTTGAATGTAAGTTCAGGTACTTCGTTTTTATGAGACTTAACTTCTTGCTTACTGACCTGTTTTGAATGCTTCCGTTTTCCAAAATTTAATGCTATTCCCCTTGGAGTGTTGCTTTGAGAAAAAAACAAATATACTTTCCTCAAAATTGTGTTTACCTGGATGGCTTCTCTCTTTGTGTGGAATACTGGAAAGGTGCCCATTAATATTTGAAACACAAACTCTTAGGCTGTGTCACGGAACAGAACTTGCTGATTTTTTTTTCTTTTGAGTGCGGTGAAATTGTAACTGTCTCTGATTATATGCAATTGAAAGCAGCTGTTAATAATGTAATTGTATATCCAGTTCAGTCCATTAGTGCATTTTGTTATTGGGAAATGTTTTGTAACTATTGTGACAGCTGTGTTAGACTTTGTCAGTGAATACACTGTGCATACGTGCAAACGTACCTATTTGTACTCTCAGCAGTTTTGTTGTTTTTCAGTGTTGAAAGTTGGAGGTTGTGGGTGCAGTACAAACAGATGTGATAAATTGGTATCATCAATGATGACCTCAGATGTGAATCAACACTTCCTCTTTTCTGAACAGACAGTTGGTATATTACAGGTACTAAACTTTTGTGCATTATTGAACTTATTTTTTAGATAATTTCACAAATGTTGAATTTTGACTTTATGTAGAATGAAGATTTGTTAATTATGTTATAGAGAAATTTATTTGAAATTTGTAATTAATGTAGTGGATTAGGAGGTAATAGAATATGTATGATAAAAAATTTAGTTTTATTAATACTTTGTACTCTTTTTCAAGTATAACAATATATAGCTGTGGAGGCCTACTTAAATAGTAAAGAGTAAAACTTCTTGAACAAAGAACAGTTCAGACTCATGGGAGAGATCTTTGGCCTTTCACTGCACCTTAAAACTGAATATCATCTGATTAGAAATTGAGTCAGTTTTAATGTAGAAACATTGTTTTGCTTTGTTAAAACTGATCATGCCCACCCATTCTTTGGTACTGGCACAAGGTTTTCACACCAAAAAATAGCCAGTGAAATTCTTAATAGAGGTGTAGAATTTATATTTCAAATGCTTGAGTTTGGAAAAGATTCAAAATTTACAGAGAATGTAGGTGTTCTTTACACACAACATGGCAGAGAATATCCTAGGCTGCAGTTACAGTAGATGTTAATGTGATGATTTTTCAGTCAAAATTGAATGTTGCAAAGTTAAAAAAGTTTAACCTTGTACCTGTGATTGCACTAGATGGAACCTACTCACATGATTTCACACAACTCTTCAGTCTTGTTGAAATGAAATTAATTTTCAGCCACTAATTATGTTGAACTTGCAAGCCATTTTCATTTTTCCTTTCTTAAAATTGACAGTGGACACTGAAAGCCTAATAAACTGCTTGCAGCAAGGAAGACATCTGTGAGATGTAAAAACTAAACTACACCACCTGAGAGATATTTAAAAAATGTGGAGCAAAGTGGGACAGGAGTTGTATGTGTCTTGTAAGTAAAAGTAAGATTTCATGTTTTATTTAAATAGCGAGGTACATTAATAAGTTAAGGTTTGTATCTAATTTACATAAGCAGTTTAGATACTATTAAAATTATTTATCCTTCTGCCAGTTCTTATTCTATTTTATATATGTCACATGCTGTTCTCTGTTAGAGTTCCTTGGGTGGTTATTTGTTCAGAAATTTAGTGATAAAATTTGCTTATTTTGACTTTTTAGTTTTATTTTATTATTCCTTTGTATTTTGAAAACTCTGTGCAAATATTGAGACTCTTTTATGCTAGGTTTTATAGTAATTAACAGGGTAGAGTTGCAGTAGTCATTTAATTGATTTATTTAATTACCACATGACTGTTAGACTTTCAGAAGATTAAAGCAACCCCATTTTGCCTTCCTTTTTAGGTTATAATAGAACTTGTCTCATAATAATTATAATCATTTAATTAATCATATTTTCATTGCTTTTCATGATGGTTATCAACTATGTTAACTCCCCTTCCAGAACTTCATTTCACATATGGTCTTTGCTCGTGCAGTTAGGATGGCTTCTCGTGATATGCTGTTGATGTTAAATTGCATGAAGACGGTGTTTACACGCAGTACACTAATATATCTGGAAGGGCAAGATTAGTTAATTCCATGGAAGATGCGGACATCGAGGAAACATGGTGAGTTTATTATTCTTTTCTTTGCAAGTTTCTTCTTCTTCTATGGCTCTCCGGTCCGTATTCGGTCCATGGCCTCCTCAATTCTCCTCTTCTATTCGGTCCTCTGTTAGGTTCGTCTGTCCGAGGCTTTGATTGAGGTTTCGAAACGTCTTCCTTTTTACGGTGCAAGGTTGTTAGCCTTGCGACCAACCCCCAACCTGGAGGACCAGGGTACCTGTCTTAGTCTGACCTCTCCTCCTAGGGAGGCCCTACCAGTAGCTACGCTACTGCCACTGAGGTACTGAAGCCCCACCACCACGACAAGGTGCAGGTACCATCAAGAGCATTAACATTAGTTTTGCTTATTCTGTTCACTCTGATGAATGGTGTTCCTATTTCAGATTGAATTAAAATTTTAGTTTTTATGGAGGTTTAAAGAACTATACATCCATTCTTTTCCAGCAGATTCTCTCTGTTTAGAGAAACTGTGTTTATTTTTAGTCATACTTTTTAGCATGTTGGAAAACTGCCATCCTCATGTCTTGCCTCGTTGGAGCGAAATATTTTTGGTCGTTCGTAAGCAGTATTCTATTAACTCTTTTTCTACAGTTTGGGAGAAAATCATATCCATCCACAATTTTGTATGAATTGTTTTCTCTCAGGTTTCGTCTGTTATTTGCATATGCTTCTGAAGTGATATCTTTGATACATTAAATTCTCTTGCAGCCTTCTTGAACCCCATTTATTTTTTCTCCATATAAGTAAGAAATGAAATCACGAACCCACAATTTCAAATTATTCTTTTACAATAATGATGCGTGATGAAACTAAAGTGAATTACCCGATGGTTTGGCTATCATGCAACATTTTCCAATGTTCTTTTTACATATTTTGCATATGTGGCATATATTATGAAATGAAATCAGTCCAGTATTTACTGAGAGAGAGAGGGAACGTTAAACAGAGGGGATATTAACAAGGTCCGCATTTCCCAAACTTCATTTAGGTCATGCAGTTATTTCAGAGTTAAAAATTAGTTAATTTTTTACACTATGCAGAGGATGCATAAAAGTCTTCTTCTTCTATGGCTCTCCGGTCCGTATTCGGTCCATGGCCTCCTCATTCTCCTCTTCCATTCGGTCCTCTGTTAGGTCTGTCTGTCCGAGGGGATACATAAAAGTACTAACATTTATTTTATGTGGCCTTAAATAACAAGAAATTTGGAAATGTGCCACGACCCTAGACAAATGAATAAAAGTAGTTTTCTGTAACAAGACAGCAGATGGTAGCAGTTGGTTTGCAGGTGTACTTTCTTTTGTTGGGGGATGCCTCAGTTTTTGTAAGAGGTTGTATCTTGTGTAATTACCTTCTTTTACTGGCATTATGTGGCAGTCTGCCAAGGAGAAAGTTTTCCGTTTCCGTTGTATTGAAATTGTGTCTATGTAGACCAGTGGCCCCCAACCTTTTTGTGCCTACAGGCACATTTGAGAGTTTATGAGATCGTGGCGGGCACCAACCAATTAACAAAGCCAAATTTTCTTTTCTCTGGACAAATAAGTTATGGACACCAAATAATACACAAAACAACACAACGTTTAATGATACAAGAAACCACGCAATCAAAAATACGTAGTTTTATAAGTACAATTATTATTATTAAGTAGGAAGTTAGTGTGACGTTTGGCGCTGCATTTCATCGGCCAGTTTTTCAAATTTGGGAGTGTAGGATGATGTTGCTGCTCGCGGACAATCGTGAAGGTGGGCGTCAGTAAGTCGAGATCTGCGCTTTGATTTTATAATGTTTTGTGGTTGAACGGCCTTCATTATTCAGTATAACCTCTTTCCGTATCAACGCGGGCACCCAAAAAAAGCCTTGCCGGGCGCCGCGTTGGGGACCACTGATGTAGGACCTCTAACGCCGAAAGTTCATACAGTTGGTCTGCTTCACGACACTGCAACAAGTGATCTGTAACTGTTACTTTATGACATTATTTATATTATTTAATGATGTTTTCTCAACTGCGTGTGTTACATCTAGTGTTTGGGTGCTTGGTAAGAAGGGCTTCAATCAAATGTAATTTGCATTGATTTGAACATTTGTTTGTGAGCACCAAAAAAGTGACGAGAATAGTTGGGAAAGTTGAATTGGGAGGGAGGTGCCATGGCCTATTTTAAAATAAAATTCTGGTATTTGGATGGTTTGAAGGTAACCATAAGGTGCCCCAGGGCGAACAGTCAGTCATAGAAGTTCAGGTAAAGATTAAGTTGTCCCTGTATTTGAGAATCATTTTAAGGGTAAGACAGGAATAGAATTAGAGCCTCCACGTATTCTAGGCCGTGGTCGGTGGGAAAGCCAGAAAGAAGAAGGATAGAAGCATTTGAAATGTGGCGCTATAGAAGGATGTTGAAAATTAAGTGGACGGATAAAGTACGAAATGATCTGGTCTTAGACAGGATAGGCGAAGGAAAAATCTTACGAGAAGAAGAGATGGGATGGTGGGACACATTCTGAGGCACCCAGGATTGGTTAATTTGGTAATGGAAGGAACAGTTGAAGGGAAGAATTGTAGGGGGAGACAAAGATTGGAATATATGACGCAGATTTCTGAGGATGTGGGCTGCAAAAAATATGTGGAAATGAAGAGATTGGCGCAAGATAGGCGAAAATGGAGGACCACATCAAACCAGTCGAAAGACTGATGACAAACAAAAAAACAAAACAAAATATTCCTCGTCGTAGTTCTTTGGATATTTCTGACAGACCAGATCGCGAACTTCCCCCACAGGCACTAGCACAGACCGTCAAGATGCACGCCCGAAGACATGTTCTTGTGTGTGAATGGTCTGCTTTAGAATGAAATTTTGTAATTGTTTTAATTAAGGCGTGTAATATTTTCAACGCCTTCCACGGAATCCAAGACCCGTTATCGAGCCATAACCCTTTAGACTGTTACACAGGTAGTGTTGGATTCGGTATTTTGTTGAAGGTGACTAAGCGGTAATGTAATCTGTGAATTACGAGACTTGTGGTTACAGCGTTTCTCACTGATGTGTACCCGACGAAACTAATTGGAGTGAATTTTATACTGGCGTAATCTGAAATCTGAGAGATTACAACTAGAGATTATGGTAAACCATGCAATTCTGGTGTTAGCTGTGGGATCCAAGCGTACGTTTAGAATTCTGAGATACGTCCTCGTAACTGCTTGAAACAAATTACAGTCACACCTCAGAATTAATCCTGATGTTAATGAAGACCACCTTTCAGCATGCGGTAATGGTGAACGGTTTAATGATATGATTGCGTTTGCACTGTACCTGAATGAATACGTAATGCTTGTTCTGCTCAAGAGAAACAAACATTTCTATTCAGCAGAGGCTCGTGGGTTAAATGTATGGTGGCTCTGAAAACTGATATTGGCTCATGCAATTGATATATGCCTGAGTTTTCCCCGATTTCATTACTTATATTGACCTAACCCACCCCCCAAATATATAAGCAAAACCTTGGCTCAAAGACCACCTCGGAGATTAAGCTTTATTATTTGCGGGTTTGTAAATGCTCGCCACACTTTTGTTACCACCCACAAACGTGTATTTAAAGCCGAACGTCGCGGACAGTCGATTTGCACTATTACGCTATTACTGCTTCATATTGGGACGTCCCGGGTTCAAATCCTGACAGGTTTTCGTACTTTTTCTCGGTCCCGTTGGCTAGTGCGAGTATAGTACCTTAAATTAGGCCACGGCCCCTTCCTTCCTTATCCTTTGCAGTCCATCAACCTATCATTCGACGCTTTATTGCTTAGTACGAGCTGCTGACATCATCGTTAAATAAATAACAAATAAATGAATTTTGTGCAGGATATTTCCACGTTAGTTGCTCGCAGACAGTTCGGTTACTGGTATTGAGAACATTTGAGTAATGGCGTCGTAACGGAAGCTGATTGCGGGTTTAAATATATCAAATCCCTCAATTCCGATACCGTTTATCCAGGTTCACCAACATACAAACCACACACGACATAAAGAGTTTTGTCTCCTAACTCACGCTTTACCAACCGTTTTTGTAAGTCCCACTGTGTCGTAAGCATAGGTTCCTTTTTAAGTTCGCGAGCATTTGCGTTTTTATCCGTAGGCCTTCCTAAGGACGAAAACTGAGCCTTAAATAAATGTTATATGGGGCCTACAATGTAAACAGTTACGTGTATGTAACTTTTAACTGGCACATTAAAGATGGGATAATGCGAGAAAGTCGCTGGATTGTCTTCGGTATAATTAATTCTGGTTCTGAACGAGGAGGAATGTGAAGTCGCTTATGTATCTGTTGCTGTCGTCGAGATCGATCAATGTTCGTCTGTTGTGGTTCAGATTTACTTGAATTTGGTTGAGATGGAATAGGTTAGTGACGACCGTCGGCAATGTTCACCTGTCATTTGGTCACACTTAGTTGATTTTGGCTTCTTGTCTGTTCCTAATGTTTGTCTCAGTTAAGAGTTTTATCTGTCTGGTTTCTATCGTTTCCGGACTTCTTAGTTTGAGGAAAGTTTCATTTGAAGTTTCTGGGATTAGAGTCGGTGTTACTGATGGCGTCTGTATTTTCGTTTTGTTGCTTTCCCTCGTGGGGTTTCCCCATAGTTTCTCGACGTTTCTCTATGTCTGTTTCTTGTATAGAATCCTTGATAGATCCGACGGGGTTGGTGTAGCGTAAGAAAACGAAATGAAAGGGTTTTGTAAGAGTTTGCAAGAAGGGTCACCACGATCGAAGTTGTCTTACACATGTTACAGGTCTACATTATAAGCACATAAGTGCGCAGAACTGCGGGAGGAAATAACTTTGCCTCGCCTCCTGCTGCAACTTTCAGATTTCCGTCTTATGCATTGATATGCTTGAATTTTTAGGTAATTTAAGGACGCCATGTCAACTGCAAAGATACGTATCTTTGATTAAAATGAGAGGATGGTAAAGCATGTTGAATTCGAATGTACTAGGGTTAAAGCGATCTTGGTCTGTTTTAAAGTACTATCCCGGTATTCGTCTGAAGTAACTGAGGAAAACTACTAATTATCGCTTCTCCATTCTGTTCTGGTTTGCACATGAACTGCCTGATTGAATTGAAAAACACAAATAATTGGACTGAAACCTGGAGTGGAGACCACTAGGCTTCGAAGAGACGATAATATTAAAATGGATCTTAAAAAATAAAGTGTGAGGATGTGATATGGAATAATCTGGCACAGAACAGGGTCCGTTGGCGGAATGTTGTGAACATGATACTGAGGTTTCGAGTTTAATATAATGCAGGGAATTTCTTGACGAACTGAGCTACTATTTCATTCACAGGAAGGAATCTACACCATAAAGTTAGGGCTATATAAATAACGAATATCTCTTTAAATTTTGGTTCTGTTACGCAAGAAGGAATTAATCTTAATGCGACCTATTACATACGCGTAACTTGAAGCTATTAAGTATATAACGTTATCATATATCATGGATTTATCTCGAAATAATAAGTGTGTGGCAACACGGAGTTACATTTAAAGGCATGGCGCGAAAGATAATCGATTTGCCTTATTTTCTCGGTGGGTCACCTCTGCATATGTCGATACCAGCAAATAGTCGTCGTGTCTTGTTCAGAGTTCGTCCATTGCAAGCACTTTTGTTTGGCAGTGTTGCCCTATTAAATATTTCTTGGGGTTCCCACCGTCGTCTTATCGATACGACTGCTGTTCGATTTGAGCTTCGTGTAAAGGAGAGATTATCTATATCGGATCGATACTGATATAATTTCATTGACTATCCCTCGTACATACTTTCATAAAAATCCGTCAAGTCGTTTTAAAGACGAGGTATGCAAATAAGCGTAAAGTTGGCTGTAGCTCAAACTTAGTTCTATGTGTCTGCTCGATGTGGGTCTTTCGTTTCGCTTAAAATTTCTTGGGATGATTTCGTGTACGTGACACTCTAATATGGACGTAATACATTATGTGTATTTTTAAGCGCTTTTATAGCAGAATTTCTAGCTAGAACCGACATTTAAGAAAGAGTCCTTAGGTTATCAGTGGAACTCGTAAATAGTAAAACCGATTTTCCTGCAAGTTGAACAAGTCGGAGCAATGTCTCGTATCTTCAGTACAATTTTCATCCCATTGCTTTTTCGGTCTACGTTCCCTCAAATGATAAAAAGAATGACTATTCCTCATTACATTTATTTGCCGACAGATGCCAGCACTATATGCCTTTGCTTCGCCTGCCACCTACCGGTATCATCATTCAACTCGCAGACTACAATCCAATAACGAAACCAATTCTGCCTCAGCCTTTAAGCAGCTGTAATTCCCGTGTACTTTGGCTGAGATAACTGTTAAATATGTTTATTTTTAGAAAAAAAAAGTACTGGTGTTCGTTCAGTTCCAGAAAGTAGAAACTTTAAAATATGTTTTCAATATTGTGGTGAGGAAAGTGACATAACTGATGTACAGAATTTATTTACGTGTTTGTACTTTTGACGAAGTAGGCTGTACATATTAGATAAAAAATTATATTAATTTGTACGGGAAATGAGAGGGAAAGTTTCTGATGAAGGTGGATGTTTTATTATTAAGATCATACGGCAAAAATTGTTTAGGTTTGTTTGGACAGGTATTAGCTATGAATTTCAGATTTACCGGCGACATGGAGTAGGCCTGTTCCTAAACGGGCTTAATATTCTAAATGAAAGTTCAGGCAATGATAAAACTTTTGTTTTGAGATATATTAATGCTTAATTTCGATTTTGGAGTGGTTTCAGAACGCGGATTTGAGTCCCGTGTGAATGTATTTCCGTTTCTGGGCTCTATCGTCTTGCGCAAGTGGAGAGTTTGACGTAGGCCGATCTCCTGTCCAAGAAGTGTTAAAATATAATTCCGAATCGGAACAGGTCGTTGAAGAATTTTATATTCCATATTTCTTAGAAGTACGTCGAATGATTGTTTATTGTTTTAATGATTGATTTGTAGAAAACTTAGCGCTGTTAAACGTGCTAGTGACTTCCAAACGCTGGGACGCACGTGTGAAATTGAGTATTGATTGGATACCGGCAAAGCCATAAGCTTCTCCAAGTGCATTGATAAAAGTTTTGAGTACTCGATTTGTGACTTCATAGCCTTTTTATGTCTCGTGAAATTCGGAAATTATAGATTGTTAAAACCTACAGACGACCAAGGCGAAAATCCTGTGCTCTACGCTGTAATGCATTCTCATCTCAGAAATATCTGCGGATACAGGGCCTATGATTCAGTTCATAAAATACCATTTTGGTAGGATTTCACGTAAACAGTAGGAACAAGAATAGTAACTAGAATTCTCCTGGAAGTTTCGTGTGTTGGTGTAAAATTGAATTAGGGAAATAAGCTTTAAAGATGATCAGTAAAGTTGCAAAAGAAATGCGTGGGATGTAATGGCTACACAGCTAGAACTTATCTGGAATATAAATATGCGTCATTATCTGTTAAGTCGTATTGAAGACATGCTACCAACAACAAAAGACGAAAAACCAAATCCTCCGACACTATGGATTGCGCGTAGCGCGTAGAGAATAGCTAATCTACGCGGAGGAATTCTGCAATTCTTGGCACATATACAACAAAGCTTGTTTCTTTGTTGTGCCAGGAACAAAAGATGTTGCTTGAAAAAGGAGCCCGTGATTTATCGACAAAGGAGGGAGAAATACGCAC
>NW_019059605.1:423899-445361 GCF_000696155.1 Zootermopsis nevadensis | reverse complement strand
GATACACGTGGGCCCGCATATACACCTTTTCCTTTGTAGTTAAAGACATCCTTATTCTTCGTGTACCTTGCGATAATAATTGCATCTTCAAGTGGCGGGATGTCACTTACGCGTAAGAACGATTTATGTACGTTTTTATTTATGTTAACACTTCTTTCTTCAGAAGTCGGCCATTGGATACCTGCTTCTTTTGAATGAGATAAGATCAGTTGTAGTTGAATGCAGAAGAATTAGATTTACGCTTACCGAATTCACGGCAACGCGTATATAAAAGGTGTCCTGCGAATCGAACTAAAGAAAATCCACGGGTATTTCTCGCCCGAGAAAAAGAATGAATTGAGTAAGTAAACAAAGGGAATAACATATTTTATTGTAGTTTCAGAAATGTCCATTTTTTTACTGTGCTCAGCTTTTTACTTAGAAGAATTTCAATTGCTGATTCGGTCCATTTACCAGAAGAAGGGAGACGTTTCTTGTTCTCATATCGGAAGGTTAATTAAAACTGGATTTGAATACTTTTGGTTTTAGAGAATATGCACATTTTAAACATTTGATTAATTTGAGAGGAAGACTCGAAAAAAATGACTGGTGAGGAAAAAAAGTGAATGAAAACTCATTCGTGAGTTTAACATTAATTATAATGGTGAAGAGGAAATTGTTTAACGAAAGAATAATCTGGAGGGAGTGTTAAAATCATCATTATTGTTAGACACATACTCTTAGTCACTTGTTTCAGGCAACAAAAATTCTATTTACAGTTCTTGTCCATTGTTTTTTTTTCTGTGTTGATGTTTACTGTTGTTTCGGAATAACTGCTGCCCTCATCTTCAGCACTGGAGATGAAAGCAGTACTTTGGTATCTGCTTACAAGTCCACGCGCCGATACAACCCAGAACTGAGCGTTTCCCTTGATTTTCCTTCGTTCCTCCAAGCAAGTACTGGGATCGTGCATCAAATTTGATTACGTTCGCTTCCTTCCGTATCCTTTCCTATTAATTATTTACAAATCCTATCATTCGACGCTGTAGTATAGTTTTTGCTGTTGTCAGAGTCGATAAAGCGATCATAAATACATGAAAGAGACAGTTTGTGAAAGGCTGCGATAAAAGTAAGACGTCGGATGAAAGTGACGAAAGGCAAACATTTCCTAAAGAAGAGCTTTTCGTGCAAGGATATTACATTCTTTGCACATGGGACGACATTATGTGAGTAAGCAGACGCTTTATGGAGAAATGTCCCTTGTTCCGCTTAGCTTTAAGTTATGGGCTTGCATAGTAGACACGATATTTCTTTTTGGTGCATAAGGTGTTTATGATAAATTACAACTACCCCAGAAGTTCTACTTAACATCTCCAGAGAAGAAGTGGCCGTGCAGTGTTCCCTCGTCATCATCATCATCACAGTTTTTTCTTCAAAACGTCTCTGTTAGTTAGAACACGACAGCGTATTAATTGTTTGTTTCTTAATTTGTTTAATGACATATATAGGCCGTATGTTCATATATATGTATATTTCCGGTGTAACAATGTTTATACATTTTTCCGGTATCCAAGGTTATTTCTCTTTGATTTTTTAACATTGTTTTTTTCCCCGATGAATGTGGAGTTGGCCCATTGCATCAACCTCCAACCTGGAGGACCGGGTAATTTTTTTTTTCCAAGATTTTCTTCCTTTAGCCTTTGATAATCCAATATCTCACTACAAGGCAGTAGTTGCTACTTTTGGTGCGCTCCGGGTGTTTTATTTCCTCGGTACTCACCATATCTGGTGAACGTTCCCCTATCCTCCACCTGGGAGAGTAGCAACTCCACCCGAGTGCCGTATGTCCTCGAGTATAATATTTGGATGCCATCAAATCTCAATTTATCGCGACTAACACTCGGGCTTCAGACTGGAAATATCTGGACTATGGAATCGTCAGTTCAGTGTATGTACTGAGAATAATGCCAATGCATTCGTTTGCTTTTGAGGTGCAGGAGTTTTGTACTTCACAAAGTGACATGATAGTGCATCGTTAGCATAGAGGAAGGGAATGGGAAGGCGTGAGATCAACATTACCAGAGACGAGGAGTGAAAGTTGGGAGAGAGGAAATTGTATGCGAGAATCTTGTGGATGAAAGTAATAAAGACATTCGTGTCTAATTTATTTATTTGTCCTATGCATGCTACGCTCTCAGCCCATCTAATACGCCTTAATCTTATCACCCTAATAATTAGTTAATAGGAATTCACTAGGTTGTGATGGGTTGAACGTGTAATACGCATGATCCAGATTAATAATGCACACCTAGAGGCAAGGGTAGGCTGGAGACATAAGCGTTGATAGGATATTATTAAAGTGGATATTGAAAAAAGTGTAATGAGGTGGACAGTGCTGGCTGTTGCGAATGAGGTGGGAATGAAAGTGGGAACGATTGCCAGCTTCTCCAAAAGGACTCCACTCCATCGTGTTAGTTCAACCGAACAAAAGTAATAAGGTTAAAAATCAGTGACCAAATGAACCGAAATCGAGGTTCTAGGTGTTTGTTTGCGTAATCACTGGTCTGTTGAAATATGTAAATGTAGACTTAAGTTTCCACATTGGATAGGTAGACGTATCGAAGTTGACAGGTACATTGTGGAGTCTGAATTCCTGCATGCGGTTTGTAGCGTGTAACGAAGCGTAGACTGTAACCACAGTGATAAATGTCTTTGGGTGACTCGGCAGTCAGCATAGGTGAGGTCCTGACCTCAGCATTATATTGTTGGACCTCTCTCCTTGGAGTGAATGGCACGAATATGACCGTGACGCGATTAAGCACCTGTTACATCCTCTTGGTATTGTCCTTCGCCGGTGTTCGCGCGCCACAAACTGTCAATGTACGACCCTCTTGCAAGCTCGATCCTTTGTCCCGAACGGAGAAGAAGTGGAAGACTTCGGTTTTTATTATAAACGGCAGGTAAATATTTTATGTGGTATATCTTACGCCAGTGACACTGGCTGTAGCTACAAATTACGTTTGTTTTACATTTTCGCAATGCAATATTTCACATAGGTATGAATGACGTAATTCTGAATACTTTATTCGGAATGGTATGGAGGGAAATAGTCATACGTGTTTTCTGGCGTATTGCTCGAACTGGGGAAAAATACGTGCTACTTTATTCTGGATAGTCAGTCTCTGAGCCAAGTTTCTGACACAATCCTAATACTAAACTGGGGTGACATTTAGTTAGGTTGCGATAATATTCTAGATTAAATCACTGTGCCACTGTGAGGTAAACTTAAAGCTGTACCCATTAGAACACATGAAAGCCTGTCGTCTGTTGTTCGTTCAGTGGTTGTGGAACGAATGCTTTTAGGATCGGTAGTCACTCACCGCGAAATCTTGCGCATGCGCGTATATCGAATTCCTAGCAGGGATTTTCTCCTGATCTGTGGACTGTACGTGAGATCGGAAGGAAGGTGGGTACCAGGTAGATAAATAGATCGTTGAGATTTCATCTTCTCTCTGCGACGAGTATGGAGATGAATGCCTTAAGGTGGCGACTGACTTGTAACATTTACTCGTAATGTAACATTCGCGGCGAGCATGTTACATTACACCACAACTGGTGAGGCGCATCGAATGCTCGTTTTGAACGCTCGGCTCGACTGTGCTCGTGTGTGCTCCATTCATTTCATTCAATATGTCGGACGTGGAGGTTGTGTTATCTTTGTTTCATTTAATACGCTACTGTTATCTAAAGAACTCGTGAATGCTCGTTATGACGCCGCTCGATTGACTGACTGACTTGTAATGTAACACTCAAAGGTATTCGCGAAAAATCCGACAACACGATGGAGCGCCTGCGAGCGTGAGCGGCTCGCATCGAGCGGCTCCGTTCGCTGTCTTCACTTGTGTAATGCTCGATTTGTAACACGTTACATTACAGGCAAATGTTACAAATCAGTCGCCACCTTTATGTGGTGTTGCACAGTGTAGTATGGTAATATTGGCCGACGTTTCAGAGGAGTTATCATGGTGTTAAAGTATTCCTTCAAGGTTCTGGTTTATTAACAAACATATTATTTTGTACAAGGTCTGTCGTCAAAAGCTGATAGATGGTTATTTGGTAAAAAAGACCCTGCTCATATGGAACCCAAAAGCCCACAGTCGTGCTCACAGAAAATCCGCCATTGAACCGTATTCTGAGCCACTTTAATTTAACCCGCACCTGGACTCCCCATTTATATGACAAATCAATAGGAAATAAATCCATTCCGTCAAAAAAAGAGTTTCCCTTATAATAGTTGGCTGATAGCAGTGGGGAGGATAGTGGCGAGACGGGTTATGGTCTGTGCAGGAAACCATAAATAAAATGTCGAAGGATGTGTATGCTGACAGCACACACATTAGTGGTAAAATGTGAAGAGCGTATATCATTAGTGCACACTGATATAAGAGAAAACAATTCGTAATTATGAAATATCGCGAACATTTATAGACCTACTCTCACCGTAAGTTTCGATTAAGCTGCTAAGTTCTCCGCATCCTAAGCTCATAAGATGGGACGTTAACATTTCAACAGCTTTAGGCATATACTGGGTTTTCCACGTCTTCGAAATTTTGTGATGTGGCCCTGCGCAATCTGTTGAAGTATCTTTTCCTGGTCTTCTTTTAAACTATTGGTATTACGATATGGCTAACCAATTAAACTGGTTTTGAGTTATACAGCCTTTGTAAAAACGTGGAGTTGGAGTACTACAGGCATGTTCAGAAATGAAGGGGGAAAGAGAGAAGTGAATGGTGTTTGCTGGCATATATTACCGAATAACTTCTTCTATAGTACGAAATAGAGACTCATGTTTTCAATTAGCATTGTATAACGGTTGTGCAGGACTGTATAACGCAAAATAGTCAAAGGTAATGAACATTCGCCATGCATAATATTTTTGAATGCATCAGTTTTTTTTTGTTTTCAAGTTAAGAACGTTATACTCTGCCAAGAATGGGTTTAATTTTTCAATTATATCGATTTAAATTTTCGGAGATAAGTGTTGGCATTCTTAACTATTATACAGAGTGCACCGCGAGGATGTGACTTTTTCGTAGGCAGTGATAAATACGTCACATCCTCGCACCCCATTCTGCATATTTATCTCTTTTGCTGTTGTTTTTCTTTCTTAACTAATCTTCATTTGCACATTTTCTTGCTTTCTTCGTGTTAAGTACGAAAATAGAATGAACGTATTGTGGGGAGTTTGTCTGGTCGTACTCAGATTTTATCTTCTAAACCAGTGGTATTCAACCTTTTTTATTCGCGTACCCCCAGATATAATTTCTCTTCAACTTTGTACCCCCAAAGTTGTTGGTGTATAATTCAACTTATACATAGTATATAATCTACGTCTAAAATAAATTACATTACTGATTATTCAGTGTCTATCATAAAATAATATATATTTTTTTAAATTTCACGTACCCCCTAATATGTCTAAGCGTACCCCAGGGGATACGCGCACCCCAGGTTGAATATCACTGTTCTAAACTACTCAACTGACTTTGGTTAAATTTGGTTCTTAGGATCTGCAGAGGGAAAGAAATCTTTGGCCTGTGAATTCAGTTTTGATACGAATTCTTCGAATGTAAAATCTGCTACTTTGCGGATTTTGGTATTAGCAGAGTTGAAACATCTTATTAATTCAGGACACTAGAGACACGGAAAACCCATCATACCGGGTAATTGAATGGGATTTCCACCTGAGACGGAAGGACTGAGAGTGAAAGCAGTACTCATTGAGAGATGAACCATTGCATGATATGATATTTTTGGGAAAGGCCATGCAGGAGGTAATTTCTCCTTCTTCCTGCCGGAGGAGGCATCTTCTTACTCCTGCAACAAGCTGTGCGTGCTGCTTCTGATGAACTCGTTTTGTGGCTAGCTGTTCTGGTCACGTGATACATTTCACTTTCCCTCAGAAAAACGAGGCTTGTCGTACACGGGGTCTGTATAACTTGTCTGACGTACGAGTAAATTTGGTGGTTTTACTAACATATGATTTGTTACCAGGTGACGTAACCTAAAAAGATATGTGCAGTCCTGGAAGCAAGGAAAATGCTCATCATTTTCTTATATAAATGTAGTTTTCACGATACTAACACATGGAGACACTGGGAAATAAATCGCAGAGTATCATTGGCCCCTATCTTGAGCCATATTAACCGAATCTGCATTTTTTCATTCTGACTCTTTAAGACATTTTAATATTATCCTCTCATCCACGCCTGGGTCTTGCGACTAAAGTTCTGTATGGATTTCTCACTCCGCCTTGCGTGCTCAAAGAGCCGCGATATCTCGGTCTGTATGATCTAGGTGGCCCGGGTTTGTTTCCCCGCAGGGACAGATTTTTCTCTTCGTCGCAGCATCCGGACTGAGTCGAGATCCCGCTGTCTCCCATCTAATGGGTATCGTGGGAGGCGTACTTTTTCCAGGAATAAAGCGATTTGGGCTTGAAACTGGCGACTCTCCATTTTCTACTACCGAGATTAAAAATACGCGGAACTATACCTCCACTCCTCCATACGCCTGCGTGTCATGGCACTCGTATATCTTCACTTGATTGCTTCAGATAATAGTTGATGAAGAGAATGTCACAAACGCATAGGCTGTATGTAAGTGAAGTTTGATGAATTGAAAATAGAAATCGTGTGTCGTATTAATTTTAGGTTAAGTCATTATTCCATTTTTGTTCAGAGTTTAACGGCTTGTTTCGACTCAGTGTCTTTATGTTTAAATCTACAGATGTGTCCGAAGTATACGAATAGCGTGCCTGTAATCTGTTTTACCTGTAAGCAGAACACTTTAATAAGGGCTGTTGCCGTTTGCCGTTCGTCAGTAAAGTTCTACACTTGCGTTTTATTTGAGCTGATAATCTCATCATTGCGCTTTGCTGAGTGCTGATGCACTGTGTAAGTGTTGTCAGCGATGCATATTCCAGGAACTGATTTCGAAGATACGGTACACGGCTTTCTGTGCCATCGTACAGTGTTTGGTTCTCACTCTCTCTCTTTTTTTAACTTCGTGGGGAAAACTGTACTAAGATTTATTTAAGGTTGTCCAGTTCCCTCACAATTCCTTCGAATGTTTTTTCCTCGGCCTTCCAAGCAAATCTCGTAAACTATTTTCAATAAGTTACGACTACTTTCCATTTCACCACAGATTTTCTATGATGTCGCCCCAAGTTACATGAACTCTGCGCGTGACGCAAAATTTAATCTATCGACGCCCAGGAGAAACACGATATTTTGTTTTCATCTGTTTTTATAGTTAGTGAATATTTGTATTGTTATCTGCTGCAATGGTTATTTAAAAAGTTAATGTAGAATCGGTTTAGAAGAGATCTCGTTTCCAACACGAAATGTATTAATATGCGGCGTAATAATTTACTTTATGAAATGAAGTTTTTACGGCGACTGTATGCAGTGACGTCTCCTCTGTACATCACTCGCGTCGTTACGGAATAAAACATATATTGTTTGATAGTAGTGAATTGTGGCGAATTTAACGTCACTTTCCTTAGAAATAGAAAGTTAGGACGTTAATGATAGTGACCCGGAACGATACAAGAAGGGACAGGAACTGCGTTTAGACAAGCTCATCGTAAGTGAAGCCCTGAGATAATGAATCGTGAATTGTGGAGGATTTGGGTTTAACCAATCGTTACATATACGAAGGCACGGAGGAAAGTGAAAACAGGCTTGTCGTTTTCTAGACCGCAAGGCGGAAGTACCAACTGTTAGATCGCATTATTCGTCATGGACGACCTGAAGTTCATTTCATCAGCTCCGTGAAAAGATGCCAAGTACGGGATGAAATATCAGGTTCTCATGTCGGCAAGATGGCTTTCTTCTGTGTTGATACGCCGTGTAGTCTGGTATAAGTTTACCGACGTTTCAGAGGTGCTCGCCGCACAGCAAGGTCCTCTGAAACGTCGACAAACCAGAAGAAAGCCATCTTTAACTACGAGATGATGGAACGACTGTTACAACTGCAGAGGTTATCTGATTGGCTTTTGATGTGAATTGTTGGTAGACAGGTATTTGGAAGGATTCTGTTGTTCCTCATTTGAAACGTCAGTATAGCTTGTCCGAGGTTCTAAATTTTACCTCCCGTGTCAGGAGCGTCACAGCCGCTATGAGTGGAAGACGTGTTTTTGGATGTCATGACGTGTTGAATGTGTTCTTTAGATTCAGAGCATTGGAGTACATGATTCGCTCACGGAAACGCAATTGTTCTGGGCCTTACAAAAGAGCATTCATTGTGCTCTTGGTGAGAGGTTCAGGGTGTTCTTATATTAAGCAGACACGCTACAAGTTGCGAATAGCCTTCGTCTATCTTTTCGTGGGAGAGTGCAGATTTTGTACATTGAAGTTTTATCCTTGAATACGCCAGATGGGTCTGTCTAATTCTGAAATTATCAAACTTAAATTTGCTTTCTTATTGAAACAAAAAATAATCCTTTTCTCACTACAGATCATCATAACTGCAACCATCGGCGTCATAACGAACTTTGCGGTTAAGTGGTTAGAATTCCTGGTTTGTACTCTGGAGGTCCTGGGTTCAAATATCTGTCCGGAGACTGTATCTTTACCAAGGTTTTCCATCATTCTCCTCTATTCTTTTGACTCCGTGGTTGAAATTTATACCATAAATCAGAGTTTTTAAAATGGCTGTTACTTCCACCAAAGAGGTCCACTTTAAGAAGAGGGCGATTTAATAAACATTATTAACCCTCGGAACCCGAAGTTTGTCAATTTAATATTTAAGAATTCAGTCCGTACCGCGAAGAAAACTACTCTTTATACAAAGATTAGCTTGTTAATGCTGTTTAAGGAAGTAATCGCTATTTACGGCGAGAATCATAAGAAACCTATAAGTTAAAAATGAAAGAGTTGCTGATTGCTAAAGCAGGTAGGGCTTTAAGGCGAAGTTTAAACAAAGGAAATATTTGTGTATAAACACAATTGAATTATTGCGTCAAACTATTGAGGCTACTTAGTAAGTATGTCACGATCCCTTTGAATATTTATGCACGCAGAGGAATTGATTTATTGCGTGTTTGTAGGTGCAAAGATGCTTCCATCTCTTTCTTATTGTTTCAACTGCAATACATTCATGTGATAGGGAATATGAAATAAATCATTGAAGTATTTGCGATTCACTGACAGTGTCGCGGGTTTCTAAACACGTGAAATTAAATGATCCCCCCCCCAAAAAAAAAAAAAAACTTTGAAACCAGTCATAAATTATATAAAGCAAAGATATCCAAAGAATTCACGAAAAATGGCGTGATTCTATGGGTCTGTATGTCTGTGCACTTAGTACATGTGCAAATTACGAATCATCAGAATACCACGACGACATAATCTTCAGCAGCGTTGTCCGTCTCGTGTACGAATATAGATCTCTTCTGTTGTTGCAATTATGCGAATGTTAGGTTCCTGATTCGTATATTATGCATATAAAACGACTTTCAGCTTCGGCTGTAGTTCGTTACCGTGCTCACAAAATCCCGCTACTGTGTCCTGCTCTGAGACAGAGGAGTCCATAAAATGGAAGTGACAGAAAACTGACATCGTAAGTTTCTTCGGCCGTGAATAAGGAGGCTGGAATCTCCCGAGTATCGTCTGTATTTTTTGAGTGCCTCTTCGGCACGGAGCGAGACAGTGAATCTTTCTTTTTGTTTGTAGTAAAAATGGCGCTCCTTGGTCGTTCCATCCGCGTAACGACCGAGGGAGCAGTTCTTTCGTCCGAAAGTCTCTTTTCATCGTGTCTGTCTACTTCAGAAACCTCTGCCGGTCATTCTGATTGGATTTGGTATTAATACTATCATGAAAAACAAATACGAAACAGAAAATGGATTTGAACTGTATCAGCCAATTAGAATTGTAACCCGACCTAAAAGCTTTCCAGTGTACCTGGATCAGAAGTTTGTAAAATCGAAAAGAAAAGAAAAAGAACTTGATGCTATGTCTTTCTATATTTTCCCCTATGATAAATCTTACCAAGCGAGTACTTGAAGGCACTTACGATAACTCGAGAAACCTCAATAACGATAGTCCGCGTCCCACCCGAGACTCGTATCCCTGACCTGCTGATTACGAAGTAGAGGCGCTAACCATCATTACTTTCGAAACAACTTTAGCAGTTCCGAAGTACACCTCTTGTGCGACATTTATGGTTTTAAGAACTACGCATAGACCCGTGACATAAGTGAAATACACATAACCTAACTCCAGAAAGAAAAGGCTTTTTTGAGAAGCTGATAGTCGCTCTGTTTATCAAGAAACTCTCCATATTTGATGGATGCCGAAGGTACATGACTCCTTAGAAGAGCACGCCAGTGGTCCTTACCCTGAACCAGATGAATGTGGTTCACACCTTTATATCTTATTATATTCTTTAAGGTCGATCTTTATTATATCCTGTTCTTTCACTTCATTTATCCCCACATATAATCTGTATGCATTTCTCATGTGTGCTAAATATCCCACCCAGCACGTCCTCGTTGTCCAACTGTCTCCAGCTGCCTGAATCCTTCATTTCGATAGTTTGTATCAGTTTGATTAGGGACTATAAATTTTTATAAGGCAAGTAAATTTGTCCCCGGAGCTTAGTTAAGCACCTTGTCCTGAAAGTGCATGGAGAGTGGATGTAACGTACTCATAACTTCGGCACTGAGTGAAAGCGAATAGTTATCTTCACGATCCCGACCGCTTGACCTCCGTGGAATGAACCCCGGTATCAATTTGACAGGAAACTGTGTTGGCCGCAGAGCCTTTCTGGACGTTGCAGAGACGATAAAATTTCTGCCCTGCTGGGAGCCAAACCCCGGTCTTTCAACCATTAGTCTGCTAGTCACAAAACTGATTTAAGTATCCCGACTCTATAACTTTTACACATATTAATTAATTGTTCGGAAGTACAAAGCCCTCTCCTTCCTGTTAAGGAACAGGATTATGATTTACAGAATTACGACAGGAAACTCAGAACCTTCTTTGGGAGCCTTCTAAGAACAGACATAACGTATGTTCAGGCGAACGTCTTATTGTTTGCTTGTCGCTTGGAGTTTAAGTAACCATTTACGTTTAAATTATTAATCTTCATTCTGTCCACACACTTATGCATGTTGAGGATTTGATAACCTCATAACTGATTCAGTGTGCGTGAGTCCCGCGTGATGGTGAAGTTGATCTTGCTTGTTTAGAAGATGAATTAAATTCACTGCCGACAATACTGCAGCACGAATGAGCACTTTCTCTGTTGACCCACTAAGCGAATTCAACCTTAAGCACATTGTTCCGATAGAAGTAGAGGCCTGCAGCGCGCATCGCCTTCAGTTGAACGTCGACTGCTCTCGAGGGAACATGGCTCTCGACTCTTGTACACAGGTAAGAGGACTGTAGAACAACCACCTGACCTTTTTTTACCTTTGTGTGTCTCCAGGTGTTGACTCACTGATCGAATCACGAACATAAATATGATACATACAAATTGACCGAGTTTATAAATTATGAAATTTCGTAAGAATATGAGTCAACCACTTCGTTATGCAAATGTTTGTTGTCAACTAATCTGACATGGCGGTCGTGCAGACTAGTGATATGGGAACGGTACAGGTCATTCCATTTATGGTACTGAAGTTGCGTGAGTGGTAAGACATAATATCGGACCATTTTAGATCTTTCATCCGCAAGTAATAGGTAGGCAGGGGTTGGAGATCAAGACATGAGTACAAGAACGAAGATGGCTGCTGTATTGTGGGTTGTTGCATCGTGTAGTCTGGTAGATATTTACCGACGTTCTAGGGGACTTATAGCCCTGATTTGGGGGAAATAAGTACCTCTGAAACGTCGGCAAAGATCTACCAGACTGCACGGCCCAAGAACCGTCAAGACAGCCATCTTCATACTAGCCGCCGTGAGGACCTGAAATCTCACGCACACAGAAATGTTGTAGGGATCCCCTAAAGCAAGAGTTCTCATTCTGCGGCCCGCCATTGTGTTTTGTACGGCTCGCGCACATTTTATGGTATACTGTGTCTTCGTGCATGATGAAATGTTACGTGATAATATAAAACAAGTTTTGTTAATTCCTGTATATGACTGTAATATCGCTGGAGAATGTGTTCATCGTAATGAAGGACGTCAAGTCAAATACTAGAACGCCTTTTACTAATGAATACTTATATGCATCCGAATTGCAACACAAAATAAGCATGTTACTGAAATAATAATCATGCAAACGCAGTGTAAAGTGCTAATTAAGATAGAGTAACACGTGAATCTGTTTGCAATAGTAGGTCTAATTTAGTAGCATTCTTAATAAATTTTCACGGCTTTTCAATGAATTACCCTCATTTATAATTCGGGTTCCCGCTGGTCTGTAAGAAAGCGGGAATGTCTCTTTAGGACTGGAAAGGGTTGCGATCCCCTGCCATAAAAGGAGGAGACTACTTGGGGAATAACATTGAAATATGTGTCAGAGAAATAGTTCGTGAAGATGAGAAGTGGATTTAATTGGCTCGGGATAGGATCTAGTGATGGGATTATGTATTCGTTGAGATGAACTTTCAGTTCCATAACGACGGAAAATTTATTTATGGGCAGAGTAGGTCTGTACCCCAAAAGTAAACAGCGTTAGTACACTCTGTTGTAGGCACTGTTTTAAACATTAACTCCGTGAGCAGAATCCTCCATGAGAAGCACAGGGTGTTCAGTTAGTCAAACTCTCCGTCTCATATGAAAATTAGGTTCTTTACTGTTTTCACCAGAATCCGCCACCGCTCTCTATCCTGAGCCACATGAATCCAATCCATACTCCTTAACCCTGTTTCACCAAGATCTGTTTTAAAGAGATGGCATTCGATTTGTTTAATCTCACACAGGAGCTATCCTTGCATTTTGTCGCTAATTCTTGGCTTGTATTTACGAGGACTCCGTAAGCATTGTAGACGGAGGAAAGTTACTTTCCTTATGTACCTCCAATTGTTTTGAGTATGAATTAAAGAGACAGCTCGTCTCGTGTTGAATTTATAATGTAAATCTATATGCAACTTGCTGTTCTCACAATGGTGAAGATTTCAGTTGTCCTCTGGGTTGTGACTGACTTAGACTTTTAAGTGGCTGCTAACGTTTCTGAGTAAGCTAATGTTAATGGTAATTACCTTCTTAAAATGTTTAATTCTCGTTTGGTGTTTGCAATGTGTGTGTCTCGCCTGTTGCAAGCAGACGTGCATTACTGACAAGGCGAGCTCTAGCCTGTGTTACAGACCTTTCAGGTATGTTGAAGCCCCCTTTTGAGAGCCCCAGTCTAATCGTCGATGTTTATCGCGTCACAGTTTTTTCATCTTTAGCTGTTTCAAATGGTAAAAAAAGAGAGGCTACCTGGAACTTTTGCTTTCTCATGTTTTGGTATCCATAGCACGTAATCTGTATTGGTTACACTGACGGAGTGTCATGTCAGACGACCAAGTGACAGGTATTAATATTTGTATAGGGACCCAGAAACATTGTACGGAGGTCTTTGCATAGCCAGTAAGTACCATTTTTTTTCCGCTGTACTCCCAAGCACGTATACTACACACTTGGGCGACTACCATGTAGTTTTCCAATATGCATTTTTCCTTGGTTATATAAATATATATTGTTTAAATCTTATCCGTCTAATCACAATAAATTCTTATTAAATATTAAAATATTACATTAATTAACATTTAAAATATTTAAACGATGTTTGATATCTGATAAACATCTGATAAAAATGTACGCTAAAATAATATATAGAAATTGTATTTAAGAAATTGTATTTAAGTTATTATTGATTTGAATCTTTATATAATTATATACACCTGAAGATAGTTCTTTTAGGAACTGAAACATGTCGTGAAAAATGATAGTCTAATGTAAATCGAATATTTCGATAAAGAACATCATTTAATCTTTTAAATATTTTAAATGTTAATTAATGTAATATTTTAATATTTAATAAGAATTTATTGTGATTAGACGGACAAGATTTAAACAATATATATTTATTATATCAATATGACGCAACTTTACCATCTCTTGGTTATATAAACACATTTTAGGCACATCTCGAAGTACACGTTGTGAAGCAGTGACCTCAGTTCGTTTTTCGGTACGCACAATGAATGGTTTTGTGAGGTTTTGTATTTGGTTCTTTTTGCTAACGTTTGCAACAAAATAAAAATTTTGTCCATGTCGTTCAGTTAAAACGGCCACTCGTTTTTATATATATATGTTTAACACGTTGTAATTCAGTCAGTGTAGTGAATATGATGTGGGTTGAACAACCGAAGTTCGATTCCCGACAGGAGCGCATGTTTTCGCCGAAATGCGATCGGCTTTACATCGGATAGACGTGATAAACAAATAACTTAAAAACTGTTGGTTTAATTTTGAACCTTAAGTCACAAAGTGTTCCGTTTTCTTATTAAATTTTATCACAACTTTTCTTTTTTGTCATCACAGAAATTTCAAATTTTGAACTGGAAAATTTCTCTGTAATGTAATGCTCATTTTAGGTTTACATACGATCCACTGGTGGCAACATGTAGACCGTTATCTTTGCTTTGTTCCATCTTCATTGAATGCAGTCTGCCCCTGATCATAAGCCCAACACCATTTAGGCGTATATGGTGCATGGGTGCGTAGTTGAATGATAGTTTCGCTCTGTCTGCTGTACCTCTGAGGAAAGGTCTTCCGTTATCAATTGAGCACTGTTCTGAGTGGTTCCTAGATCTGGGCTGGCGAAGAGAAACCCGTCTTCAACAGATCGTGGCAGTTGACTTTACTGCGATATCTCGACTCTTGTTTTAGAGAAATGAAAACTTGTCCCAATTTCGACTGTAGGTAGAAGTTTACACATTTATTGTAGAATATTTTCAAGAGTAAGCCCACTAACACTGCAAAAGTATAGAAGTACAGTGGAAGGAAATCCTCAATGGGGGGGAGACTGTTTATTTAACACGAGGTTAACAGGCAACACTGCTCTCTTCTGAGAGCGACAGTGCACCGTGAGGATTCCATTATGATTAATCTACTTTCCGCTCCAATGGTGGAGCTTGGGGGAGGGGGTGTCCGTCTGTTGTTTCCATGGGAGATGATACACAGCGGTAGTGTACGTCGGTTAAATCCTGCACTTTCCTGGACATGTAGTTCCACGGCTACTCAAAGTTTTAACCCTGTCCAGCTCTAGAAAGTTCCAAACTGACGTGCACGTCAGGTTGTTAATTTTCCTCCTTTTTTATTGTATGACGTGTGTTCGGTTTATGAGCTCAAGACGACTTATAGTTTTTCGGTTTATTTAGCGATGCTTTGGCTTCTTTGGTTATATAATGATGAATGGAGAAGGATGTGCACTCTTAGTTTTTCATTGGTCGTCCTATCATTAGACATTATATGGTCTGAGTTACTGACAGCGTCTTTAAATAAATAGAATAAATAATGTTTTAGGTGTTAAATTTAACAGTCACTTAACAACTGACCTGGCAAGTCGCGCTGTTGCTAACTGGACGTTAGGATCTCACGAGTCACAGAACATTCCAGAAAGCCCGGCGATTACAATTATCTCTTCTCATTATGAAGCGCGTAACACTGGACCTATACAGCATTCGATTGTTTCGTGTAACTTGGTGGTTCTTTCGACTGGCAGGAAGTTTCCTCCGAGTGTAAGATACGGCGGTGTCAGCGTTTAATACATTTCAAGGGCTGAAACGATTATAACGTCGATTTAGTCCAATAACGTGCCTTGAGCTTCTGTGATTGGAGAGAGACAGTTTTTGTGTAGCGTCTGTACCTGCAGAATCCGCACCTCAATCACAAATCAATTTATAGTAGCCGTGCTCACATACTAACCCACAAGGGAGAACAGTTGGTCCTGGTTTGTTATTGCATACGGGATACGTGAGGAAATTTCGGTCACTCCCACACGGCAGAAGGTCTTTTTTCAAAATAGTAGCGACGTGGCTTTTCCTTTCTGTTGTTCCCTTCATATAGGATTGGTACTGATTATGGTTGTCTGGTATATGAATTTTAATATGTTAATAATTAACTTTGCAAGTGAACATTTTAAATTCTTTGTAAATTAAATTCAGTGTAAAACGTCTTTCTGCCAAACGCATCAACACAAACCCGACCACCTGAAGATCTGGTGGGATTTAAAATTTTAAAATTTATGAAAGAAGCCAATAGTCTATGCCTTAAAGGTTGATGAAATTTACTTTTTGACAATTACCTAACCCCTCAACATTGTCGATTTATTTACTTATAGTTTATTTAAGAACCCTTTTTAGTAGATCAGAATACATGGCGTCAAATGAGAGGATAATACTGAATGATGAATTGGAAAGGATGTGGAAGGAAGCGGCAGTGGCGTAATTTAAAGTTCTATCCCGGAATTTTCCTGGAGGAACTGAGGAAAATCACGAAAAACCTCAACCATGATAGCCGGCCTCGGGCCCGAGATTTGAACCCGAGATCTCCCTAATACAAAGCACGAGTACTAGCCACTCGACGTTCTGTTAGTATTGTATATACAGTCATAGTGTAACATATTACCTGAGGATACGATGGTGTTTAATGCATAAACATCTTAAATAATATAATTTTTAGTGCAGAGACTGCAGTGAAATATAAGATTTTTTTGTTTCAGACTGCAATGCTGAGGTGTGCTTTGATCATAGCCTGCGTCTTCGTCATAGGAGCTCTTGCAGGTTCTCAGGACGAACAAAGACCCAAAATATCAGATGAGGCCCTAGAGAGGGCGTTGAATGACAAGCGTTATCTTCAGCGGCAACTAAAATGCGCTCTGGGGGAGGCATCATGTGATCCCGTAGGCCGCAGACTTAAAAGTTGGTTTACACTTGCTGATAGTTTCTAATCTTATGAAACACAAACTGTGTGCCTCTAAATTTTAAATGCATGTAAATATTAATTCCTGAAATTTACGTAATACCAGATAATTTGTGCTGAAAATACCTTAAGTGTCATGGGTAACCTTCTCGTCACAGGGATGTAATTTAGTCGTGTCAGGTTCCTACAGGTGACCCTAAATATGTTGCTGTTTTATTTACATTACTACCGCCACGCAGGGCTTGTAATACTGGGGTCTCGGGTTCGATTCCCGGCGGTGCTCAGATTTACAACTTGTGTTGGGCAAGGCCGTGGTCCAGGCATCACGGAGTTTTCCTCCGGGGTTTCTCCGTATCATCCAAACAATTACTCCACTTTCATCAAAGGGGGTCACAGTAGGAGCGTTAAATTTCGCGGTCCCGGTCGAACCCGTGTACTGATGGGTCGTGAATCCTGCTAATGGACACTAAAAAAAAATACGTTACTGGCTTCTTCGTGAGGTTGGTTGGAGGTGATGATCAAACTGCATATCCTCTTTGTTTACCTGGCTTCACCTTCCTTGATTTTTCTCAAGATGTCGTCGTGGTATAAAATAATGTAGGCGACAATTTATGAAAATGTGTGGAGAAACAAGAAATGCTTACAAGACTTTTGGATCCCATAAACATATTATGGATGGATTGTAGGTTATTTAACAACACTACTGTTGTTCGGAATTAAATTTTATGTGAAAGCGATCATGTCCTATCTAAAAAATTTTGACTGTCAGTAGTTGTTAGCTACACAATATTTCGTTAAATGTCTACAGCTCTTGCACCACTCGTCCTGAGAGGGTCTTGCCCTCAGTGCACGCCTGATGAGATGCGCCAGATCCAGAGAACTCTGTCGCATATCCAGCGGAACTACCCCAAGGAATGGAACAAAATTGTCAAACAGTACGCTGGGTTCTAAGACAGAACCAAAATAAAAAATTGTAACAGAGAATTCGTGAAAATGGTGAACCATTTGTCAGTACAGACGTGATTGGTAAGCAAGTGTAAAGAAGCTTGGCTTCCAAATTCCAGTGATATTTTTATTTCTGCTGAAATTATAACGTGACAGTATGAGTCGTAATCAGAACTAAATATATTGCCTACATTTTTATATTTTTTACATTTTTATGATCGCTCTGTATTATGTCGTGGTTAACTTCGTTTTTTAGTCGAGGAATTTTATGTTTTCTGTGTCATAGCTATTTTTTTTAGTCAGTGTTGATTAATTTTCAGATGATAAATTTATATTAGGTATATAATAAAACATGTTATATAATTTTTTTTTAGCTTATATCTTAATTGCATTATGCTTGTGTTCCTCAATACAGTACTTTTATTTTCCGTCGTTACACAAGCTTGTGTAACGACGGAAAATAAAAGTACTGTAATGTTATATAATGCTTAGGATATATTTTATCTGGAATTTAAGTACTTTAAGTATGAGGAAGGTTATTAATCTAAATGAATTACAAAAGCAAACCTGTGAAATTTAGCAAGTAATAATAAATTTAATTGATTATTCAGATATCTCTAGTAGTGTCAATTGAAGTGTTCAATTATGTATCTGATACCTGGTACTGATGGTTCAAATTATTTGCAATGTGTTACATTTTTGTTGGAGCGATGGTTGTTACATAATATTACTACATTTTAATATTAAAAATAGTATCGTCATACAACAGACATTGAATCTAATCAAAATAAGAACCTTGAGGTCCTCTTGTCAACGCTGCTGCTGTCACATTGACTCGGAGGGGAATTTAAGATGTAACGATGTTGTTATACAGAGGTACTTTTGTTGCTAGCTATATTACTGACATATTTTTATACGCAAGTCTAATAAAAATACTCCATGTAGAAACTTGACAATTTTTTTGGGGTGTTTCAAATATGGGAGTCATATATCCTATATTTGCATAATGATTCCTGTAACTGATTACACTTATGTCGGTTTTCTGGAGTCTGATCCCACGCGGAAATGCGGATAGGACTGAAGAACCCTGAAGATGGAGGCTGTATTTTCCCCTGAATATTGGTATGTACTTACAAGTGTAAATGGCATCACAAGCCAGAAGACCAACATTGACGTCTTCACCAGAGTGAGAATCTTGAATGTCAATCGGCTTTGTTGCTCTGTATGTCGATGTCGACTGCTGAACATTATTCTGCCTTGAATTACGGTGGTCTGATGCAGTCAGAAGTTACGTCAGCATATCTGATAGGGTATATAGACATCACGCTGGGCTTGTAATTCTGGGGTTCCAGGTTCGATTCCCGGTGGTGCCCGGATTTGTAACTTGTGTTGGGCAAGGCCGTGGTCCAGGTATCACGGAGTTTTTCTCCGGGGCTTCCCCGGTTTCTCCGTGGCATCCCAGCAGTTACTCCATTTTCATCATTAGATACTAAGAACACAGAAGAAGGCAACGGCAAACCACTTTTGGATCACCTGCCTAGGAAACATATGAACAGGTCCTTATCAGAGGGATCTTGTTCATAATGTCACCAGGTGTCGGCTCCGACCCGATGATACAAGGAAACCGTATACGTCATATGCTAGTTGTCTTCATTCGACAGACGGACCACCATCCAGTACTAGGCAGTCACTACCACTAACAACCACCAAAACCGCACCCATCAAAAACCACCAGCACACTGCAAGATAACCACCTCCACGATGCCAGCCCTACCGTCCTTTTCTAAATGACCACAAACATCTCCAACTTATCACTTCAACCACCAGACCAGCATACAGATGGATAGTTCAGTAGAGAGCTGTTACATAGATTTATAGTGAGATAAATAAACAGGTGGATATGTAGGCTGTAATTAAAATAAGTATAAAAAATAGTCATTTGGAAAACATTTATTGTTATTATTATTATTCGTGCGTGATCTTGCTATACTCAGGCATGTAGCTTGAATGTCAGAAGATTGTCTTGTTTTCGTTGCTACGTATTTAATTCTTGTAACCTGCAGACCTACACTGGATCCAGACAATTTCTTTTATCCTTTAATCCCTTTGCATTTTACTTATATAATAGACGTGGAACGCACAGACCGCCCCACTACTGTATCTTTCACCCACCCCTCCTCTACCTATTCCCTCCCCTTCAGCTAAGAATAAATACTAACTACGTATCAGCCTGAATCCACCAACATGCAGTCACTTTCGACGTCGCGATGCTGGTCCCAGTCGAATGCGGTGAGTTCTGTTCTTGTTACGATAGACATTACTCGAGGTCTCCATAAGCGACTTCGAAATTTACGGTATTTATAATTATTTCAGAACAGTCCATTACGTGATATACACAACAGTGCAAATACTATTTGCCTTGCACAACAAAACTGGTGAATAGAAACATTCAGCATAAGAACATCACCGCTCGAGCATACTATTTACGATCTAATAAGTTTTTAAATGTTTATAAACCAGCAAGTTTCCATTTTAATGATCTAAAACAGTTGTATTCAACCTGGGGTACGCGAAGACATCTTAGAGGGTACGTGGAATTTAAAAAACAATGTTTTATGATGAACACTGAATAATCAGTAATGTAATTTATTTAATTTATTTTAGATGTAGATTATATACTATGTATAACTTGAATTATACACCAACAACTTTGGGGGTACAAAGTTGAAGAGAAATTATATCTGGGGGTACGCGAACAAAAAAAGGTTGAATACTACCGATCTAAAATATACTTCTGTAAGCCTTCTGCGATTATTACTTAAAATAATGCATACGTATTGTAAAGCCATCGCTTGGATTTAGCGTAGGTGGGCAGGTTACAAGAATAAAGTTGTTACAACGTATAAAAGATGTTCTGACCACTTAATTACACGCCTGAAGATAGCCATGGAATGTTAGTGTAATAAAAATAACCTTTGGGTAGACTTTCATTTACTTATTCTAGCTACACACGAGGATGCAGTTTCTTTGTTAGGTAACTGGATCAACTGCACTGTCCTGAATATGGACACCCTTGAAAAAGTAATCGAAATTGTTTGTTTTTGCCCGTAGAACGCACCACGTGTCTGTTAGGACGTGAAGCAGATCGCGATCATGGCATTAGCAGTTGTGATCGCAGGCAGTGTGTGTCGAGAGTTGTTTGTGAGAGCAGTTAGGGGCTTTGATGCTACGGTAAGTGAATTTTGCCATTCTGGAACTAGAGCTCATGAATGAAAGTCCAGAGTACCAAATGTGGGGATGATTGGAGACGAATTTTTTGTGGAAAAGAACCAGAACAGAGTGGACAGTGGTCAGGCATCTTCGAGAAGCTGCTACTGGCAGTTGAAGAGGGCAAGTCTGTGTCGATTAAAGGAACGTTAATTTAGAGTACGGGACATTTCTTTCAATGATTTTTTTTCCTTTGAGTTTATTGAGGGTTTATAGGACTTGGTAAAATACGATTTAATTAGATTGTCGTGTAAAAAAAAAGCTCGTGCTTTTGAATTCTCGGATAGCCCATTTGATCATGCGGTTCCTAATAAGAGCAGTTTGACTTTGAAGTTTCTGCTGTCCTCGCTAC
>NW_019059605.1:397793-423866 GCF_000696155.1 Zootermopsis nevadensis | reverse complement strand
CCCTATCGAACCAAGAATACATCCCCCTAGGTTGCAGTATTTCATCTTAAGTACGAAATATTTTAAACATTTTCAAAGCTTTGGTTGAAGTACCTTAGTGACTGAATATTTTCATGATTGTCGTGAAGATGATGATGGTTCTGTATGGATGGAAGGACATTTCTTGGGTTTGGGGATATGTAAGTCGTTCATTTCTAATACTTTTTTGCGAATAAATTTTTGTTTATTCTCTGGATGTTATTTCAGTCTTCGTGTACTGGTGAATTCAGATATTAAAAATTTTTTGTATCGAGTCGCGTTGTAATTCTTAATCAGTGGTTTCGTTTACCTCGTCAGTGTTTTTCTGCTGTTATTCAACTGTGCAACCAGTTTTACCGTAGCCTGCAGACGATTAAGTCATTCAACTATAAAAATAAACAGCAACTTACATTTTCTTGGTGAGGCTGGAGTTCTTCACCGTGACGAGTATGAATAATGAATTAATATGAGATGTAGTGCGGTGCAGTCTGATAGATATTGACCGACGTTTCAGTGGAGCTTACTGCAACTATCATAAGGGTTCGGTATACAACATGCACCGTTGTTAGCTTTCGGAGGGTTAACTTAAGATTTGAATGAGATCAACAAAATCTAGTCCTGTGTGCTTCAAGTAAATGTGCCCCATTGTATAAATTCTTTCTCCTACTTTTGAGCATCCCTCCACATCTGATTGCATCTTCTTTTTTTTGTTTTTCGTTCAGCTTCCTGTCTACTCATTGCTCGGTTCCTTCCTTTATATCTTACACCTTCTCTACCCATCCTAGCATCTTCACCCACCTTGGCTCCATCACAGAGTGGAATCAATAGTGAGCAGAGGTAGCCCCTGGCAGGGTGCAGCAAACAGGTCTTCATCCAGCCCCAGAGAAAGGCAAGACAACAAGCGAAAGGAAATGGAATAGAAAAACGCGTGTTTGTATGAATGACACTCTGTCACCGATAAGTGAATCCTCAAGTCAAAGACACTATTTGGCATTCCAAGAGAAGCCGTTGATTCTTGCCGTGTGCATTTTTAGCAGTCTCCTGCGACACCAGAGGAGTTATGGATGACGCTCCGCTGACGTGTCCAACAGGCCGGATAATTTATGAGCCAATTGAATTCTCTCGTCCGAATGTTGCTGAGTAAGAAAGCGTTTATCGCGTAGTAAAGTAAGGCTGTCTCACTATGCGCCATATAGGCGTTTGAGGGGAGAGAAGGTATAGCTCCTACTCATTCTTGACCTCGGCACTACATGGGGTAAGTGGTCAGCATCACGCCCCGGCCGTGTTTTACCCCGTTCGCGTAGGACAGTTTCTTTTTGACGCTTAATTCGTAAGAAATAAAAATTCAGCAATAATTAAATACGGTTGCAGTTGAGTTTACACAAATTAGAATGACAGGTATTTGTAATATGGTTTAGGCCAGTATTTAAAACTTTACTTTTCACCTCAAATAAAACACAACGCGTCTCCGTTGCAGAGATCAATTGGTTAACGCTGTTCAGGGAAATTAGCACAGTTTATTGCGATAATAACACGAAACCCATAAATATGTTCTGCGGGTAAAATGCAGAGTTACTAAATGCTAAACTATGTGGCACATGTGTGTTACCAATGTGCTTTGATGAGATGACAGTGTAATAATATACGTACGCCTCTCATTTTGCGTGTTCCCTGGTAAAACGTTTGCGTTCCCAAGAGTGAAATTGTATTTCTGTAATTTGGTCATGAATATCACCACAGTGGGTGAAGTAGTTATTACAATGAATATTAATAAAATACCGAATGGGGTGCATGTGTGTTTTCCACTTCATCCACATAGTATCTTCGTGGATTTAGCTCTGTTCTTGAAATAACAACTAATCTGTCTGCAGAAAACGGCCTGTACAATTTTTTTTACGTAACGGTGATGTTAGAGATCGGAAACGAACTTTTAACAATTACTCGAACGATCTGTCTGAAGACTTGTGACGAAGGTGTGTCATATTCTTGGACATTTTTATTTGTTTCTTGGTTAAAAATCACCACGTTTCGAAAGCTGCCTGTGCTTCGACATTAGATGAAGGTATAAAACTTACTCTGTTGAGCCCATTGAATTGAGTTTAAGTTCATCCGATGGACCAAACAGGTACTCCCACCTGATGAAGGAAGTACAGGTAGCCTCCGAAACACATGTCTTTTGACCAATAGACGAAGGAAAGAGATTTTGTCTGCTAACAGTAAATATATTTTCGTTTATAAACTCCAATTTCTATTTCAATTATTTCGTGGTATTATTCAATCGCGAAATGTTCCAGTACCATAAATTCCGTATCGGCTTTCTTACTCTGGAGGGTGTCGCTAATGGAAAAGCAAAGCCATTCTTGGCTTGTTATGAATAAAACAAGAGAAAGCGTGAAGACTGAGGTGGAGAGGCAGATTGCGATCGGTTGGTTTAATCAAGGGAAAAGACATGCCATTATTTTGGAAGACAGGGTTACTTATTTCAATTACTTACCCAGCCTTCTTTATCCTTCAGACTTCCCTCTCTTAACGGCTCTGATTTGAAGCGTCAAAGGATGAAACTTTCCATTCAGCTTCATTCTAATCAAGAGCAGCTTACAATACGAGGGAGAGTCAAATGATTATACGGGTAATATATTACAAGAGTTGGAAACAGCCACCTTTCGTCCAGAACTACGTTTGGTCCTTCTTTTTAACATTATGTTCTCTACAGACATATTATTTGTGTGATACTAATACTTTACGGAAGGTGAAAATGTGTATTTGGTGAGAAATAAAATCGATATCAAATTATAAAATTGTTTGGATATTATGGAAATTTTTACACTCTTCCAAAGTTCTCGGAAGAGATTTAACGAGTAGTAATACGGAAGTATTTTTCTTTCATAAATGGTTTCGACTTAAATGACGATGGGTCCTGATGCTCTGAAACTATTTTTGTTTTCTGAGTCTCACAAGGCGATCATATCTCGACCAACACTTAAACATCTTTCCTCTGTGAGCATAATTCCATAACCCAACACACCCGACATAAAAGTAACTTACAAGGTTGATACTATTATCAAATACAACGCAAATATAACAGAATGTTGTACAGGAAAGTACCAAAATAGCAGAATTTTATAAACTGGCATGCAAAGTTTGCGATAAGATCAGATTTGACAGAATATGTAACGAATATAGACTAAAACGGTGAAATATCTAAAAATTCCAAGCATGTATTAAACGAGCTACACGAATATGGAACTATAAAGAAACTGTGGAAGTGTTAAAACGGTAGAAGATGAAGCAGTCCTGGATATATATAAAATACTTCACATATATTTATAATGAAATTAGGAAATGTTCAAATGAACAGAATGCTACGATTTCTGATGTTCTGTTTGACTTACTGTTACAATATAAAGATACTGTGGAAAAGGTTGGTACCTTGGCTTGGAATAACAAGCACACCTGCACGTCAGGGCAGAGCGATGCCACGTAGGCCTTACTATGCAAGTGTTAGATTGGGTCTACCAAAACTGCGTCATTCTACGCTGAGCTACGGAGTTCAATGTCGTGTGCTGGATTAAAAAACCGCTGTGGGTTTCAACACAAATACTCCTACGTAAGAACGGGACATGCCATTCCCGTAAACACAAGGATGATGCACCAGAACATCGTGGACATATGACGAGGTCGCTAGGAACCAGTGTTTAATGAACGCAGTCTTGATCAAACACGCGTGAGTGAGGACAAGAACACACAGGAACTTGTTCATATCTTGGCGTAATTTTCGGGAATTTAATAATATCTTTTGAGCACATTTCAGACGAAGGTGATCTGGGTTGTTTCGCCTAGTAGTTTGGTCTTTATATATACCCAAGCGGAACAATGCTTACATTTTTCTTGATTTCTGTTACCAAAACGGTTTACATGTTTCATTAGTTTATAAAAATATAATGTACTCTTCTCATTCAAATTGTTGAACGTACATATTTTGCAATTCTATGTATTTATTGGTTATCGAGTGGGGTGATGGTTTCTGTCAGTGCCTCCATGTGCCTGACAGGTGGTGTGATTTTTTTAAAAATGAAATCCATCAGCTGCTGTCATGAGGATTAACGCATTTTTAGAACTCTGTTCGTGAATCTGGGGGTAAAACACGTACATAATTAAGCATGTAATTGTGTTTGTTACTTTAATTTTAATCTTATTTAGATTTTTTGACGAAGTACAAGAAAATAGCCAAATAAATTAATAATTTCAAATCTAAAAGTTCGTGACGAAGATGAGTCATTGGAATAAACATTTTCTTGGTAATCATCCATCGTCTAGTAAAATATATATTATATTTTATTTTACTGGACAATGGATAATATCCAAGAAAATATTTATTCGAAATTAATAATTTCGTTGATGACTCAGATCAAAATTAACCCAAATCATTATTGCATACGTTTCATACAAAAGTCAGCTTAAATTCGATAAATGATTTTAGAAATCGGATTAGATGGTGGACGGACAGACATAGCTTCTTCATGAGGTACAATTTCGTTTGTGTACATGACAGAACAGCGTATGTGGAAGGGTAGGAAAAAACGACGTATTTTTAATGTCCAGTAGATGGCGATGAGTGGTCTGCTTCACGATCCGACAGTCTTGATCCCAGGAAGGAAGCCAACGCTGCCCACAGGCGGTCCCAGTGTCGGCCTCAAAAGCCTCTGACACCGCCGAGAATCGAATCCCGGTTATCCAACCCAGAGAAACTTTAAAGTATGGTAAGTAATGATACGTAATCGATTTTTAATTATGTTCAAAGTCATTTTTCCGCAGTGTTTAAGGTCTAAGAACAGAATGTGGAAAATTCCAGTCAGTACATCCGCCTTCATCATTTGATCCAAGAATTGCAGCGGTGAGTGAAAGGCGGATTAATGGGAGTTAACTTTCTCGAACTTTCTTCTCAAAGCCAAAAGTCAACAATTCGCAACTCGATTTATCGTAGCGGAGTTCTAGAGTTTTAGGAAAAGTTACAAGGGCAGGTTTTAACAGATTACCTGTTAAGGAGACGATGTACAAGCATGAACGCGGCGGAAAAATTCTCCTGCTGTTTAACAGTTGGCGTGTCGGTGCAAAATTTTAACTGTTATAAAAGGATTCGTATGGCACACGAACGAACTGTGATGGATGTCAGGGACACAGCATTTATGTTAACCGTGTTAGCCCTGCTAACACGGTACCCTCTAACTACGCGCGCTACCGTTGTGCTACCCAGCTCGGTATAGAACTGTAAATTCTTAAGTACTTCAGAAGATTACGGTGTTAGATTCTAGGGCATGGGAAGATGATAATGGTTGTGTACATAAATTTGATACGAGGCGGTAGTGGCCTATTTAAAAGTTAAATCCCCGGAATTTGCCTGAAGGAATTGAGTGAATATTACGAAAGACCTTAAACAGGACACCTTGTTACCCGACTCAAGTTTGGAACGGTTATTTCCAGAATACAAATTCTAACTCAGTAGTACAGGAAATTTCTCGGAAAGGTACTCATCTAGTCAAAATATTCCTCGGAATTGTTTGAAATGCGAAAGTTCGTTAACTTATTAAAAAAATTTGCTAGCATTTAAAATTGCCCTGATCCAGTTAAATCCAATCAAATCTCTTGCACATCGTTCCTATAATAATAGATTTTAATACCTCCTTTCCATCTGCATGAGGATTTAGAAGTTCTCTTTTACCGAATGCAAAGCTAACCGTAGAATCAACAAACCGTGATTCATTATTTCCTTAAAACAGAGAAGAAATCATTGACAGATATAATCTGACATTGTGATGTTACCGGAACAAAATATAATAACCACCGCGTTGGTTTCTCAACCTCACTGGACGTCTGGCATGCGTCTTTGACGTAGTATAGCATGTAGGAATCTGATATTCTCCTTACAGGTCATAATAAAACTTTGAGAAAACTGAAACTTCGATGAAGGCCTTCTCTTCCATTCCGTCTTTCAGAGAGGAAGATGTACAACTATGACGCACGTGCATTCCTAGACTACATTACTCATTCCGAAGGTTAAGGCTGAAAAAAGTGAACGTAGGTGCACTGAAGCCATCCTTCAACTTTATCTTGTCTTCCTTAACTAGTGTTCTGGGAAAAGACATTTCAGGTCTAGTGGAAAGTAAAATAATGCATTGAGGAAGAAAGTTTTGTGGCTATCAAGTGCAGACGCACTTCTAATTCTGAATGAAATTCTTGAGCGGTAGGAACATCTAAATGGATACTTTTTACACGAAAACAGTAGCGAATTCTCTAACTCAGCGGAAATAAGAAGGTTTAAGTGACATTACCAGACTTCTGATATAATTTAGTAAACTCTCTAGTCTGCCTATGTCAGTCTTCTCCCTTTGGCATCTTTCTGTGTGTATGCAAGTTTCTTTGTCGTCTAATACGATTTTAGTGTTTAGTTACTTTATCATGCCCTGACATAGTATTTTTATGTCTACGTTGGTATTATCAATACTCATGAATATTGATGAGAATTTATCATCATCAGATCCCCGAATATATTACCTGAAGCAAATTTGTCAGACATTTATCTGGCTTGAGTACCGACTGTCTTGAGTGGGATTTTTCGTTATTTTACGCAGTACTTCTTGGTGAATCTGATGATACTTACATTTGTATAAAAAGTCTTTTCCAAATTCTTTAAGATGACGAGATACCTTCAAGAACAGACGATATGCAAGTAAATTCTTACAGAATTTGATGGGAAAGTCTTGGAGAACGGCTACTTTGAACACAAATCAGACATCAGAACAGTGTAGATTTTAGAGGATTTTTTTGGCGAAAATATTAATTGGTTTGATATGACTTATTGTCGGCTCTAGCTATGCGTTTTGATTTAGTAGTGTTGAACTTTAATGTTGTATTAGGCCTACTAGAGAGTTATCTTTGTGGTTAATAAACTTAGCTGGTGTCTTCGTGAAGGACCAGGTCAATAAATCCAGAAATTACTGCCTAAGCATAGTTGCTCCTTGACAGCTTATATTTTAAATTGCCTGTGGTCACTTCAGCTCTAAGATTATGTGCGAATAGAGAAATCACTTGTCTTTACATTTTTTAAGAATCGAAAAACATAGTTTTTGGGAATTTTCTGAAAATTGTTTTTCGTGTCCGAAACTTTTGGTACTTGTGCTCATTTACCCTGGTACAGGCGAATTGATCTCAATTGGAAATGGACTGAATAATGTAATTTAGGATCGAAAAACGCAGATTTACAGATTTGAAATTGTCTGTTGGGACAGAAGTTTCGTCTATTTCCTTTTAAGCAATAGTGCAGTAGGCCTGAGTTGTCTTAATAAACTGACTTGCCCGTATGTTTCTAAAAAGCTGTATTACACGATCACGTACTTCTGTAATTAACTGCATGGTTCTCTGGCCTCCTGAATTATAATGCGTCAGATTTATGGCACACCTTCTACCCTCGCAGCCCCCAGAGAATCAGCAAAGTTTGCTAATCGTGTCGTTAGAAGGGGATAAATACGCCTGAAATTATTGTCGCATTGTAGAGCTGCATCTGGAGAGTGAGTATGTCTAGAGAATTGGCCTTCAAAATCAGACTCTAGCTTGGCTCCCTTTTGGAGTCCATATGATGTTTAGTGGTCGATACAGAAAACAGAAAATCTGTCATTTTTAACAACAAAATACATAAAAATTCTCGAATTAAAGTTTTCCCGACGAAATTTAAATCTTTTATGTGTGGAACACGGTGTTAAACATTTGTTGTACTTTAAAATTAGCGTAGGGAATTTTAGAATTTAAGTCGCCCAGACATTTATTTTATTAGCAGCTACAGAAGCCATTGACGGTCTCAGAGACCCTGCACATTTGTTCCTTCGCCATTCCCATTAAAATTAATTCCTGTCTTAGAAAGTAATGTGTTATATTCTCATTTGATTGACGTTCTTTATTCGTTTTAAATATTAATGAAACCTGTTGGTCATACTGTCAAATTGTATTTTATCATAAGACCAGTTTATTCCTCTTGTAAGATTTCATCTGTTAGCTAATTTTGTTTATTGAGGAACCATTTTCTTATTTTTTGTGGGTTCCAGCATCTCATTTGTTTAGATTCACAATTACTTTTGGTACTATGAATCCTTCGAAACCGTATGGTACGAAAGTCCATGCCAAGGCTTTTACATAATCAGAACAAAAAAAGAAAAAGCTACTTCAGTTTTCGGAATTCGAACCTTAGCTCCTAGTGTTGGAGTAGCTCAAACCGCAGTTCCATTGTAATTGTAATTGTGCGAAACCTCATGTTGCTATTTTTTTCAATTCTTTCGTAAACGTGCAGAAGAATGTTATTTTTAGCAGAAGATTTGACGAAATGACATTACGTCACTGCAGGTATTTCCAATAGTCGCCACGGCACTTCGCTTCACTGATTTGTGGTTGGTTATTCATCGCAGGATTGCCTTGCCATCTACTGGACTGTTTGGAAATATAAAATGAGGAGTACTGGCCGCTGAAGTTGATCGTGAAGGTATCGTGTAAATTACGGTGAAAAAGATTTAGTTTTTGGCGTGTGAAGTGTTAAAATGGTTGTTAATGTGTTCTGTAAATTTATTTAGAGTGATTTGTTGTTTAACCCAAGCCTTGTTTGGCCTTGTTAAGCCAATATCAGAGTGGGATAATGTAAGTTTTTGCTGTGTCATCATCTTCCACAAGAGTCAGAATTCAACACCACACTCGCCTAGAGAGACATTTTTAGGTGAGTCACGCACAGTTCTGCGCCGTAAACGTTGAAAGACTTATTTAGTTTCTTATATTGACAGAGAACTTCAGTAATTTTTTATTGGTTCTTGTAGACAGATAGTAGGATAATACCTGTTGGTTCTAACTTGAGACTGGTGGCTTACACAACTATACAAAAATTAGTATCTTCAGAACTAACCTTGTGATTCGTATGAAAAACTTCCGGCCAGTATTGTATTTTGTAGTAATTACAAGTATGTAGCTCACTCTAGTGATCCATAATTTCGTTCATATTGTTCCCTATCGAACCAAGAATACATCCCCCTAGGTTGCAGTATTTCATCTTAAGTACGAAATATTTTAAACATTTTCAAAGCTTTGGTTGAAGTACCTTAGTGACTGAATATTTTCATGATTGTCGTGAAGATGATGATGGTTCTGTATGGATGGAAGGACATTTCTTGGGTTTGGGGATATGTAAGTCGTTCATTTCTAATACTTTTTTGCGAATAAATTTTTGTTTATTCTCTGGATGTTATTTCAGTCTTCGTGTACTGGTGAATTCAGATATTAAAAATTTTTTGTATCGAGTCGCGTTGTAATTCTTAATCAGTGGTTTCGTTTACCTCGTCAGTGTTTTTCTGCTGTTATTCAACTGTGCAACCAGTTTTACCGTAGCCTGCAGACGATTAAGTCATTCAACTATAAAAATAAACAGCAACTTACATTTTCTTGGTGAGGCTGGAGTTCTTCACCGTGACGAGTATGAATAATGAATTAATATGAGATGTAGTGCGGTGCAGTCTGATAGATATTGACCGACGTTTCAGTGGAGCTTACTGCAACTATCATAAGGGTTCGGTATACAACATGCACCGTTGTTAGCTTTCGGAGGGTTAACTTAAGATTTGAATGAGATCAACAAAATCTAGTCCTGTGTGCTTCAAGTAAATGTGCCCCATTGTATAAATTCTTTCTCCTACTTTTGAGCATCCCTCCACATCTGATTGCATCTTCTTTTTTTTGTTTTTCGTTCAGCTTCCTGTCTACTCATTGCTCGGTTCCTTCCTTTATATCTTACACCTTCTCTACCCATCCTAGCATCTTCACCCACCTTGGCTCCATCACAGAGTGGAATCAATAGTGAGCAGAGGTAGCCCCTGGCAGGGTGCAGCAAACAGGTCTTCATCCAGCCCCAGAGAAAGGCAAGACAACAAGCGAAAGGAAATGGAATAGAAAAACGCGTGTTTGTATGAATGACACTCTGTCACCGATAAGTGAATCCTCAAGTCAAAGACACTATTTGGCATTCCAAGAGAAGCCGTTGATTCTTGCCGTGTGCATTTTTAGCAGTCTCCTGCGACACCAGAGGAGTTATGGATGACGCTCCGCTGACGTGTCCAACAGGCCGGATAATTTATGAGCCAATTGAATTCTCTCGTCCGAATGTTGCTGAGTAAGAAAGCGTTTATCGCGTAGTAAAGTAAGGCTGTCTCACTATGCGCCATATAGGCGTTTGAGGGGAGAGAAGGTATAGCTCCTACTCATTCTTGACCTCGGCACTACATGGGGTAAGTGGTCAGCATCACGCCCCGGCCGTGTTTTACCCCGTTCGCGTAGGACAGTTTCTTTTTGACGCTTAATTCGTAAGAAATAAAAATTCAGCAATAATTAAATACGGTTGCAGTTGAGTTTACACAAATTAGAATGACAGGTATTTGTAATATGGTTTAGGCCAGTATTTAAAACTTTACTTTTCACCTCAAATAAAACACAACGCGTCTCCGTTGCAGAGATCAATTGGTTAACGCTGTTCAGGGAAATTAGCACAGTTTATTGCGATAATAACACGAAACCCATAAATATGTTCTGCGGGTAAAATGCAGAGTTACTAAATGCTAAACTATGTGGCACATGTGTGTTACCAATGTGCTTTGATGAGATGACAGTGTAATAATATACGTACGCCTCTCATTTTGCGTGTTCCCTGGTAAAACGTTTGCGTTCCCAAGAGTGAAATTGTATTTCTGTAATTTGGTCATGAATATCACCACAGTGGGTGAAGTAGTTATTACAATGAATATTAATAAAATACCGAATGGGGTGCATGTGTGTTTTCCACTTCATCCACATAGTATCTTCGTGGATTTAGCTCTGTTCTTGAAATAACAACTAATCTGTCTGCAGAAAACGGCCTGTACAATTTTTTTTACGTAACGGTGATGTTAGAGATCGGAAACGAACTTTTAACAATTACTCGAACGATCTGTCTGAAGACTTGTGACGAAGGTGTGTCATATTCTTGGACATTTTTATTTGTTTCTTGGTTAAAAATCACCACGTTTCGAAAGCTGCCTGTGCTTCGACATTAGATGAAGGTATAAAACTTACTCTGTTGAGCCCATTGAATTGAGTTTAAGTTCATCCGATGGACCAAACAGGTACTCCCACCTGATGAAGGAAGTACAGGTAGCCTCCGAAACACATGTCTTTTGACCAATAGACGAAGGAAAGAGATTTTGTCTGCTAACAGTAAATATATTTTCGTTTATAAACTCCAATTTCTATTTCAATTATTTCGTGGTATTATTCAATCGCGAAATGTTCCAGTACCATAAATTCCGTATCGGCTTTCTTACTCTGGAGGGTGTCGCTAATGGAAAAGCAAAGCCATTCTTGGCTTGTTATGAATAAAACAAGAGAAAGCGTGAAGACTGAGGTGGAGAGGCAGATTGCGATCGGTTGGTTTAATCAAGGGAAAAGACATGCCATTATTTTGGAAGACAGGGTTACTTATTTCAATTACTTACCCAGCCTTCTTTATCCTTCAGACTTCCCTCTCTTAACGGCTCTGATTTGAAGCGTCAAAGGATGAAACTTTCCATTCAGCTTCATTCTAATCAAGAGCAGCTTACAATACGAGGGAGAGTCAAATGATTATACGGGTAATATATTACAAGAGTTGGAAACAGCCACCTTTCGTCCAGAACTACGTTTGGTCCTTCTTTTTAACATTATGTTCTCTACAGACATATTATTTGTGTGATACTAATACTTTACGGAAGGTGAAAATGTGTATTTGGTGAGAAATAAAATCGATATCAAATTATAAAATTGTTTGGATATTATGGAAATTTTTACACTCTTCCAAAGTTCTCGGAAGAGATTTAACGAGTAGTAATACGGAAGTATTTTTCTTTCATAAATGGTTTCGACTTAAATGACGATGGGTCCTGATGCTCTGAAACTATTTTTGTTTTCTGAGTCTCACAAGGCGATCATATCTCGACCAACACTTAAACATCTTTCCTCTGTGAGCATAATTCCATAACCCAACACACCCGACATAAAAGTAACTTACAAGGTTGATACTATTATCAAATACAACGCAAATATAACAGAATGTTGTACAGGAAAGTACCAAAATAGCAGAATTTTATAAACTGGCATGCAAAGTTTGCGATAAGATCAGATTTGACAGAATATGTAACGAATATAGACTAAAACGGTGAAATATCTAAAAATTCCAAGCATGTATTAAACGAGCTACACGAATATGGAACTATAAAGAAACTGTGGAAGTGTTAAAACGGTAGAAGATGAAGCAGTCCTGGATATATATAAAATACTTCACATATATTTATAATGAAATTAGGAAATGTTCAAATGAACAGAATGCTACGATTTCTGATGTTCTGTTTGACTTACTGTTACAATATAAAGATACTGTGGAAAAGGTTGGTACCTTGGCTTGGAATAACAAGCACACCTGCACGTCAGGGCAGAGCGATGCCACGTAGGCCTTACTATGCAAGTGTTAGATTGGGTCTACCAAAACTGCGTCATTCTACGCTGAGCTACGGAGTTCAATGTCGTGTGCTGGATTAAAAAACCGCTGTGGGTTTCAACACAAATACTCCTACGTAAGAACGGGACATGCCATTCCCGTAAACACAAGGATGATGCACCAGAACATCGTGGACATATGACGAGGTCGCTAGGAACCAGTGTTTAATGAACGCAGTCTTGATCAAACACGCGTGAGTGAGGACAAGAACACACAGGAACTTGTTCATATCTTGGCGTAATTTTCGGGAATTTAATAATATCTTTTGAGCACATTTCAGACGAAGGTGATCTGGGTTGTTTCGCCTAGTAGTTTGGTCTTTATATATACCCAAGCGGAACAATGCTTACATTTTTCTTGATTTCTGTTACCAAAACGGTTTACATGTTTCATTAGTTTATAAAAATATAATGTACTCTTCTCATTCAAATTGTTGAACGTACATATTTTGCAATTCTATGTATTTATTGGTTATCGAGTGGGGTGATGGTTTCTGTCAGTGCCTCCATGTGCCTGACAGGTGGTGTGATTTTTTTAAAAATGAAATCCATCAGCTGCTGTCATGAGGATTAACGCATTTTTAGAACTCTGTTCGTGAATCTGGGGGTAAAACACGTACATAATTAAGCATGTAATTGTGTTTGTTACTTTAATTTTAATCTTATTTAGATTTTTTGACGAAGTACAAGAAAATAGCCAAATAAATTAATAATTTCAAATCTAAAAGTTCGTGACGAAGATGAGTCATTGGAATAAACATTTTCTTGGTAATCATCCATCGTCTAGTAAAATATATATTATATTTTATTTTACTGGACAATGGATAATATCCAAGAAAATATTTATTCGAAATTAATAATTTCGTTGATGACTCAGATCAAAATTAACCCAAATCATTATTGCATACGTTTCATACAAAAGTCAGCTTAAATTCGATAAATGATTTTAGAAATCGGATTAGATGGTGGACGGACAGACATAGCTTCTTCATGAGGTACAATTTCGTTTGTGTACATGACAGAACAGCGTATGTGGAAGGGTAGGAAAAAACGACGTATTTTTAATGTCCAGTAGATGGCGATGAGTGGTCTGCTTCACGATCCGACAGTCTTGATCCCAGGAAGGAAGCCAACGCTGCCCACAGGCGGTCCCAGTGTCGGCCTCAAAAGCCTCTGACACCGCCGAGAATCGAATCCCGGTTATCCAACCCAGAGAAACTTTAAAGTATGGTAAGTAATGATACGTAATCGATTTTTAATTATGTTCAAAGTCATTTTTCCGCAGTGTTTAAGGTCTAAGAACAGAATGTGGAAAATTCCAGTCAGTACATCCGCCTTCATCATTTGATCCAAGAATTGCAGCGGTGAGTGAAAGGCGGATTAATGGGAGTTAACTTTCTCGAACTTTCTTCTCAAAGCCAAAAGTCAACAATTCGCAACTCGATTTATCGTAGCGGAGTTCTAGAGTTTTAGGAAAAGTTACAAGGGCAGGTTTTAACAGATTACCTGTTAAGGAGACGATGTACAAGCATGAACGCGGCGGAAAAATTCTCCTGCTGTTTAACAGTTGGCGTGTCGGTGCAAAATTTTAACTGTTATAAAAGGATTCGTATGGCACACGAACGAACTGTGATGGATGTCAGGGACACAGCATTTATGTTAACCGTGTTAGCCCTGCTAACACGGTACCCTCTAACTACGCGCGCTACCGTTGTGCTACCCAGCTCGGTATAGAACTGTAAATTCTTAAGTACTTCAGAAGATTACGGTGTTAGATTCTAGGGCATGGGAAGATGATAATGGTTGTGTACATAAATTTGATACGAGGCGGTAGTGGCCTATTTAAAAGTTAAATCCCCGGAATTTGCCTGAAGGAATTGAGTGAATATTACGAAAGACCTTAAACAGGACACCTTGTTACCCGACTCAAGTTTGGAACGGTTATTTCCAGAATACAAATTCTAACTCAGTAGTACAGGAAATTTCTCGGAAAGGTACTCATCTAGTCAAAATATTCCTCGGAATTGTTTGAAATGCGAAAGTTCGTTAACTTATTAAAAAAATTTGCTAGCATTTAAAATTGCCCTGATCCAGTTAAATCCAATCAAATCTCTTGCACATCGTTCCTATAATAATAGATTTTAATACCTCCTTTCCATCTGCATGAGGATTTAGAAGTTCTCTTTTACCGAATGCAAAGCTAACCGTAGAATCAACAAACCGTGATTCATTATTTCCTTAAAACAGAGAAGAAATCATTGACAGATATAATCTGACATTGTGATGTTACCGGAACAAAATATAATAACCACCGCGTTGGTTTCTCAACCTCACTGGACGTCTGGCATGCGTCTTTGACGTAGTATAGCATGTAGGAATCTGATATTCTCCTTACAGGTCATAATAAAACTTTGAGAAAACTGAAACTTCGATGAAGGCCTTCTCTTCCATTCCGTCTTTCAGAGAGGAAGATGTACAACTATGACGCACGTGCATTCCTAGACTACATTACTCATTCCGAAGGTTAAGGCTGAAAAAAGTGAACGTAGGTGCACTGAAGCCATCCTTCAACTTTATCTTGTCTTCCTTAACTAGTGTTCTGGGAAAAGACATTTCAGGTCTAGTGGAAAGTAAAATAATGCATTGAGGAAGAAAGTTTTGTGGCTATCAAGTGCAGACGCACTTCTAATTCTGAATGAAATTCTTGAGCGGTAGGAACATCTAAATGGATACTTTTTACACGAAAACAGTAGCGAATTCTCTAACTCAGCGGAAATAAGAAGGTTTAAGTGACATTACCAGACTTCTGATATAATTTAGTAAACTCTCTAGTCTGCCTATGTCAGTCTTCTCCCTTTGGCATCTTTCTGTGTGTATGCAAGTTTCTTTGTCGTCTAATACGATTTTAGTGTTTAGTTACTTTATCATGCCCTGACATAGTATTTTTATGTCTACGTTGGTATTATCAATACTCATGAATATTGATGAGAATTTATCATCATCAGATCCCCGAATATATTACCTGAAGCAAATTTGTCAGACATTTATCTGGCTTGAGTACCGACTGTCTTGAGTGGGATTTTTCGTTATTTTACGCAGTACTTCTTGGTGAATCTGATGATACTTACATTTGTATAAAAAGTCTTTTCCAAATTCTTTAAGATGACGAGATACCTTCAAGAACAGACGATATGCAAGTAAATTCTTACAGAATTTGATGGGAAAGTCTTGGAGAACGGCTACTTTGAACACAAATCAGACATCAGAACAGTGTAGATTTTAGAGGATTTTTTTGGCGAAAATATTAATTGGTTTGATATGACTTATTGTCGGCTCTAGCTATGCGTTTTGATTTAGTAGTGTTGAACTTTAATGTTGTATTAGGCCTACTAGAGAGTTATCTTTGTGGTTAATAAACTTAGCTGGTGTCTTCGTGAAGGACCAGGTCAATAAATCCAGAAATTACTGCCTAAGCATAGTTGCTCCTTGACAGCTTATATTTTAAATTGCCTGTGGTCACTTCAGCTCTAAGATTATGTGCGAATAGAGAAATCACTTGTCTTTACATTTTTTAAGAATCGAAAAACATAGTTTTTGGGAATTTTCTGAAAATTGTTTTTCGTGTCCGAAACTTTTGGTACTTGTGCTCATTTACCCTGGTACAGGCGAATTGATCTCAATTGGAAATGGACTGAATAATGTAATTTAGGATCGAAAAACGCAGATTTACAGATTTGAAATTGTCTGTTGGGACAGAAGTTTCGTCTATTTCCTTTTAAGCAATAGTGCAGTAGGCCTGAGTTGTCTTAATAAACTGACTTGCCCGTATGTTTCTAAAAAGCTGTATTACACGATCACGTACTTCTGTAATTAACTGCATGGTTCTCTGGCCTCCTGAATTATAATGCGTCAGATTTATGGCACACCTTCTACCCTCGCAGCCCCCAGAGAATCAGCAAAGTTTGCTAATCGTGTCGTTAGAAGGGGATAAATACGCCTGAAATTATTGTCGCATTGTAGAGCTGCATCTGGAGAGTGAGTATGTCTAGAGAATTGGCCTTCAAAATCAGACTCTAGCTTGGCTCCCTTTTGGAGTCCATATGATGTTTAGTGGTCGATACAGAAAACAGAAAATCTGTCATTTTTAACAACAAAATACATAAAAATTCTCGAATTAAAGTTTTCCCGACGAAATTTAAATCTTTTATGTGTGGAACACGGTGTTAAACATTTGTTGTACTTTAAAATTAGCGTAGGGAATTTTAGAATTTAAGTCGCCCAGACATTTATTTTATTAGCAGCTACAGAAGCCATTGACGGTCTCAGAGACCCTGCACATTTGTTCCTTCGCCATTCCCATTAAAATTAATTCCTGTCTTAGAAAGTAATGTGTTATATTCTCATTTGATTGACGTTCTTTATTCGTTTTAAATATTAATGAAACCTGTTGGTCATACTGTCAAATTGTATTTTATCATAAGACCAGTTTATTCCTCTTGTAAGATTTCATCTGTTAGCTAATTTTGTTTATTGAGGAACCATTTTCTTATTTTTTGTGGGTTCCAGCATCTCATTTGTTTAGATTCACAATTACTTTTGGTACTATGAATCCTTCGAAACCGTATGGTACGAAAGTCCATGCCAAGGCTTTTACATAATCAGAACAAAAAAAGAAAAAGCTACTTCAGTTTTCGGAATTCGAACCTTAGCTCCTAGTGTTGGAGTAGCTCAAACCGCAGTTCCATTGTAATTGTAATTGTGCGAAACCTCATGTTGCTATTTTTTTCAATTCTTTCGTAAACGTGCAGAAGAATGTTATTTTTAGCAGAAGATTTGACGAAATGACATTACGTCACTGCAGGTATTTCCAATAGTCGCCACGGCACTTCGCTTCACTGATTTGTGGTTGGTTATTCATCGCAGGATTGCCTTGCCATCTACTGGACTGTTTGGAAATATAAAATGAGGAGTACTGGCCGCTGAAGTTGATCGTGAAGGTATCGTGTAAATTACGGTGAAAAAGATTTAGTTTTTGGCGTGTGAAGTGTTAAAATGGTTGTTAATGTGTTCTGTAAATTTATTTAGAGTGATTTGTTGTTTAACCCAAGCCTTGTTTGGCCTTGTTAAGCCAATATCAGAGTGGGATAATGTAAGTTTTTGCTGTGTCATCATCTTCCACAAGAGTCAGAATTCAACACCACACTCGCCTAGAGAGACATTTTTAGGTGAGTCACGCACAGTTCTGCGCCGTAAACGTTGAAAGACTTATTTAGTTTCTTATATTGACAGAGAACTTCAGTAATTTTTTATTGGTTCTTGTAGACAGATAGTAGGATAATACCTGTTGGTTCTAACTTGAGACTGGTGGCTTACACAACTATACAAAAATTAGTATCTTCAGAACTAACCTTGTGATTCGTATGAAAAACTTCCGGCCAGTATTGTATTTTGTAGTAATTACAAGTATGTAGCTCACTCTAGTGATCCATAATTTCGTTCATATTGTTAATTAACAACTAAAATTTGTAGGAATAAAGATGTAGCTCATTAATGTACGCAATTTGAAGTTGAGGTGAACAACAAATATGAAATTCTGTGTTGTGACGCCATGTAGACTCTGAGGTATATATCAGCGTTTTGGAGGCACATACTATCTCTATCTTCATCCCCGAAGATGGAGACAATATGTTATGCTCCGGTTCTTTGCGGCTTTCTTGTAGGAAATTTTTCTTTCTGGCTTATTCCTCATCACCTGTATTCTATAAAGGGCCCAAACGAGAAAGTACTTCCTATTCCGATCGTATTTTCTGTCGTAGGTTGGACATATGGCAAGCGTCCGAATCTTTATAGATATCGCCTCTTATCGCAGACAATGGCCAATCACAAGGAACATTCTTATATCGTACAATGTAAAATAAAACGCATATCGTGTGCTTATTTTATTTCTTACTGCTTTTTAATGAATAAAAGTACATTAATTTTTCAGGATATTAATGTTAATGTCTTCTACGTTGATATGCCCAGTGTCCATAAGAGGTGCGAGTTTCGTAACTGTGTGGGCATGTTGTATCCTTAGTACAGCTTACTTTCTTCATGTTTTGTTATAGAGCTACCCTTATATATGATATCCTTATCGTATTTCTTCGTGTCCTCATATGCTGATTTATTGTGCGCTTCGTATTTTGGTTCATAGTAGACTGGTCTGTCGTATCCTTCGTATCCTGCCTTGTTGTATCCTCTGTATCCTAGTGTATTGTGTACTGCATGTTGTGGTTCATAGTGTCCTGATTTATCGTATCCTTCGTATTTTGCTCTGTCGTATCCTAAATACTCTGATTTATTATATCCCACGTATTTTGGCTCATAGTGCTTTGGTATTTCGTGACCTTGCCCATCATACCTTATGTTTTCTGATGCACTTTGTCCGCCATATTTTTCAGGGTATGGTTGCTGAAGCAGCTCAGCTGTAAGGAGAGAAAAACTATTACAACACATGGTACTGTCATTTTACGGCATTTTGTGAATTTGTCTTAGAAAATACTGGCATACAGAGAATGGATCTTTGCACGTTTTCTTGTGGTAAAGTCCTTGAATCATTCCTCCCATCTCCGTAAGTTTCGTAAACCACTGACCTGAGGCAGTAAGAAATATCTCCGGAAGAGAACTCGGGCCACAGTGTCATAATGTCTGTTATTTACGCGGAATTATGAAAGTTATGTGAAGTGGACGTAAATCCCCATAAAAGAGGAATTGGTTTTTATTTTTGAGTAAATTATTTCACGAAAAATGGTCATTCACGAGACATAAGGATGTTAAGTGGACCTTATGTTCACGCCAAACGTCTATGTCGAGTGGTTAGCAACTCTGATTCGAATTATGGAAGTCCCGTGTTTAAATTTCGGCGTGGAGACCGTCGGGCGTGTTATAGAATTTTGTGGTTTTCCTCAGACCTTCCAGGCGAATGCCGCAATCGCCTTCCTCCAAATCCTTTCCAATTCAATGTTCATTGATCATTCGACGCCACGTAATCTACGCTTTTGACCTCGTTGTTATTTATTTTCACTGGTCACAATTGTTGCGACCATTTTTATTTCACTAGAAGCGGATTTTTTAAGGAGAATGTCCACACCGTCTTCATAAATTTCTGGAATGATCAAATGACCGCGTTTCTGCTCAGGTTTGAGGATCCATGGTTTTCTTTGTCTAATAATTGTTCTGACGATTTTTTAAAAATTTATACTGGCCGTTGTGCTAAAATATTTTTCGAATATGAGATACATTTTCTAGCGACAATAATATATAGACTGGTCACAGAATCTAATTATGTATTTTATATTTAATGAAAGATATAGACTTTATTAGAAAATTATGCAAAATATCTGGTAATTCTGTTATGAAGTTAACCCTTTATCCACTTTCCACTGTCACGTATCGGACTGGAAATTTAAAAAAAAAATTTGGTCAAAATTGCTTAGGGGAGAAGGGAAGGAATTTTGGGGGTCTGACTAGTTTTGTATATCTTAGAGTGCAGGGATACGAACCTGGTTTTGCAACGGCGTGCTGCAGTACCTGGAATGAAATACAACATTCATTAGTAAATTTCCCGTCTAGAATGCCGGGAAAGTCTAAATTTATAAACTCAGTCATAAATATTATTCCATAAGGCCCCAGATTCCTTTACAGCAAACGAAGCTACCAACACTTGCTGTGTAGATATTTCAGAGTTTAATAACAAATCAACGTTTTGTATTTATTAGAAAGTGGAAGTAGGTGTGTTTATTTAAAATATGCAACGTGGTGTCTAAACGAGATAGCAGAAATCGCAACAGGATTGCCAGCAAAACAAATTAGAAAATAATTTGAAATTAGCATTATATATTTACGTTTGTAATTCATAAGCATTAATCACGGACCGTTATATGTTATTAATTCTCTTGTACTTATGGTTCAAATATGTGCATAGAGTACTAGAATATTTAACAATTTATAAGTTTAAACTTACCACGGCAGTCAAGCAAATGGCGCTCAGGATGTTAGCAAACATGATGTACGGTACGATGGTGTCTTCTGATGATTTCAAAAGCGTGTTACCAGCCTTTATATATGCGAAAAAGGACTGTAATTAGTCACGACCATATTGTTTTATCTCTAAGAATGTAATTTTAACATCGAACAAAACCACGAAGTTCAGCGTCAAAATAAGCAGCATCTGGTAGTAAAAGTGGATAGCTTTTCTACAAAGGAATGTAAAATAAAGTTTAGTGCTTTGTTTGCTACGAACATTACATAAATTGTTTCTAGATAAGTTTAGTTTTTTTTGTTAAATTCAGTGTTTACTACGGGCCACTTAAAACGGGTGGCTTCCGAGACCATTACATGGGTGGGGAAAATCATTCTATTGAATCCAACTTCGTTCCTCAATTTTTCCGTAAGCACACACAAATATAATATTATTTTAAACAAATTTCCACATTATCTAACAGAAATATAAAAAAAAACTCAAAGCAGGTAACTATCTGACATGACTTGAAACTTAAAATGTATTAAAATCGTCACTTCTGGCCTCAATCGTGTAAAATTTGAGAATTGAATCGATCCCGATAAAACAGTGAAGAGGGAGCGAATTTTACTTGCCAAGTCTGCATTTTAGTAAGACGTTTCAAGGTTGAAGAAAATTAAATTTGATTTTTACGGTTGTAATTATACGTACAAATTCAATTTTGAAATTTTTATTACATTACTCAAATTCTAAACTTGAAAACCAACGAGATGTAGGTGCAGTGGAAGGATACACAATATTAAAATGCATTTGAAATAAACAGAGCATGAAGATAAGGTCTGGATTCATCTCTCTTGGGACATGATTCATTAGCAGGCCCTTGCTAACACGGTAATAGGTTTCAGGTTCCATAAAAGCCGGGGAATTTCTTGGTAGCTGAGCGACTGCTAGCTTCACAAGAAATACTCACTCCAGACTTTGGAACCAAAATTTTGTACGCACTTCTCATATCCCCCCTTGCGCGCTGCATGTACCGCCCATCACAACGTCCTTGATTTTCAACTTTCTCCACCAATTTATCTCTTAGGTCCACATATTTTTTAGGCACCCTGATCCGAAGGACCTTCGTTTAACGACGTTTACTGTACATTTCTCGGTATTTTGTTGTTATTGATTTGCCCACTTGGTTCGGCTCAGATACACGTGCTCGATCTCGCCAGTCATGGATTCCAGCTGTGGTCTGCAATGTTGTCCGGTCTTCCGCGACGCGTGTGTGCACTTCGCTTTGAACTAGCTGGTACAGATAAAGGTTTTACTGTTTGTCGTGGTACAGTGCATGTTGCCAGTAGCACGACATGTTGAGCTATCTTACCGTCTGCTGAATTTAATGTACAAACTTTGTAGCAGTGGGCACAGTGGTTTTGGGCTTTTCCAGTAGAACACAGCAGAGGTTGAGAGGAATAACATATGGGTTATGTACCGACTTGAAGACGTTAAAATTATATTTTGCTTAATAGTACAAGCGCAGAGTCTTACATTTTTAAATATGCATGGCTTTTCTAATAAAGTTTTGATTGAAACTTACATCCGCTCTTTTAACACGTATGCAGTCTTGGACCGCTGTAGTAATGACACTTCGGTTTAAAACTTGGTCTTACGTCCGCGTTTGTTAATGTTACGTATGGGGCACTTGGTCACTTGCAGATTTTACTATTAAGAAATCTTCTTATATTTCTAAAATGTCAGTCGCTAATCCTGAAGCTGAGGGTGGATTTGCAACTTATTCTCTACCATAACCTGAACATTCACTCTAGACTCAAAATAAACGCACACAATAGTAACAAGTTATATTTTGATTTTCTTGTTTAGATAAGTTTAATTTCTTTTCTAAATTTTTGATTTTATGCCATTTTACGCTATATAGTCCCTGCAACTGATAAGGTGTCTTTAAATAAGTAAATAATGTATGAATTGTTAGTCATCATTCCAGATGCTTCCTTACACCGCACAGGTCTCTTTCATCTGCGTCTCCTGATTACTGCAACCGAAAGTGAAATTTAGTTCGAAATGCATCAGCGAAAGTTCTGATCGTTCGATAAAATGTTCTCGGGCGATCAGCCGCGTTAACTGGTTACCGTAGTAAACCGACGTTTCGGGAACCAACTCTGTCTCAATCATCAGGGTTATGATGTGACTGGATACCTCGGAAGTCGCGACTTCCGAGATGTCCAGTCACATAAGAACCCTGATGATTGAGACAGAGTTGGTTCCCGAAACGTCGGTTTACTACGGTAACTAGTTAACGGGGCTGATTGCCCGAGAAGACTTCATTGATTGTACTCGCCGCGAAAGTCTCAAATCCTATTCTGATCGTTGTTTTCCCCTCATTCGATATGTCACCTTCAACAGTGTTAACTAAACGGCCATAATTTACGGAAGTTCTGTAAAACTTTAGGAATAAATTATGGATCAGAACTGTATCGCTTGTGTGAGTCTTAACCACATTACAGCAACGACGTTGTTGTATATTTTCTCGTCAGGACTGGAGGTAAGAGTTTTATGACGTCTTCATACAAATCTTTGTATCTTATAAATCATATTAATGTTGTCTTGTTTGAATCTATTTATCGGGACGTTCTCTCGTAACTTTAGTATTTGAACTTAGCAACTATATAAATTCGTAATTTAAAGTTCGTTAATTAGAACATGGCAGAATTCATTTCATGTTTTGTTCGTATTTTAGATAGACTTGGATTTTTGGAGTTGTCGTCACTTTATCTACCAGCGATTCCTCAAGTTCTCTGGTAAATTTGAATAGGTGTCTGTAGTTTTGAAAAGTTCAAAATAACTAATAATTGTTCTAGACTTAAAGATAAACAGACGTTTACATGGGAAGGAAGGCGTAGCAAATAGCCTACATGTTGACGTTGTGGTATAATAAGTGAAAGAATACGACTTTTTGTCTGGTCAGGATTTAAATATTTTGTGAAAATAAATTACGTGAACTGTCAGAGAATTGTTGGTAGACGAAAATGTGGAGTGGCATGTGATCCATAGGACAGTCTAACGAAATTTAACCGCAAGATCTGGAGTTTGTCTTCGGAAAGATTCGTATTCCGTAAAGACAGATCTGCACAGATGCTGTTACATGTACTTGTGGAATATGATGAAGCTTACGGTAGCTCATCATACATGCGCAATGCCAGGTTTCAAACAGCTGTGAAATACTAGCAAATCCGGCTTTGGAATAAGTCGGTGGATAGAGGAGGACCCATATCTTGGTCTCACCAACGTAAGTCCATTAAAGACGTATGAAGGTTCGTGCACATGTCAAGATGACATCGCTATAAGAGTTAAAAATAAGAATTTTTGAATGTACAGTTTTTGGAGATACTTTGGAAAACACAAGGCAAATCAATAAGAGGTTGAATGCAGGAATAATTACAAAATTTTTGCGCCTAATAAAATAATGCGCCCAAAATAAAACAATAACTACACTGCTATATGAAATTCCAAATATATTTTATTACATTCGGAAAATATGGAAACTCTATTTAATGGGTGGATGGGCTGGTAATAAATTTATTTGCCGTTGAGTTTGTGGGAGGTTGATTTTTCTGTGATCTATTGCGAATGTGAGTGGAATTTAAAACATGTCTGTGATCGGCCAATCGTGGAACGGGGTTGGTGTGCACACGAATTTGAAATTTCGACACGCACGTTCTTTGAATTGTATACTCGTGTCATAATATTATTTGTTGTCTTGTATTTGAACTAAAAGCAAAATATAAAGTAGCATATTAGGCATATGACGTGTTTTTAGCCTCGTTTCAGGCAAAAGAATTGTTGTATATTTTGTTCAATTATCACTGTTACATTCATCACCCTCATATACATTGAAACACCTTGTTAAGTTTTACTGGATTGAGGGTATAAATTCTGTAGAATTTAATTTATTTTTTTTGCAGTTTATTAAAGTTGTGTATGGAATATTAACACTCTCTGCCCTTTGTTCTTCCACGACGAAACTGAGTGGCATACATATCATTGTGTGACAGTGGCGTTATTTAGTCGCATTATTCCTCGTAGACTACTTGACACTCGTTCGTTTCATGTTCTTCGCTGCTTCTTCAGCAACTGCAAGTAAAGGAATATTTAAGTAAGTCTTGATCTGTGCATTTCTATGTTATTATCAGGCTGATGGGAAGGATAACTGGCTACACTGGAAGCATTATATAGAAATTAAAACAAATAAAAAGCTTAGAGTAGCTGTATTTAATTAACGTATCAAATTGGAAAGTTTTATTTTACGGTAACTTCGTTTAGAAGTGTAGAATAAAGGATTTAATATCTGTATCGTCTGTCCCAAAGTATTTTGTTGTAGATATGTATTAACTATAGAAATTCATGTAAATTATATTCAGGGATAATTTAAATGGATGAACTTATTAATTAAATACCTTTTAGGCGATCGCTCAGAGGTAAAATGCCTGTAACAGAAGATACTAATTTAAGTTAACGGTTCTAAAGGTTCTGATGGAGTTTTATCTTGATAAAATCGAAATTAAGTTCAAATTAATGACCATACGTAATGTAATACCTGTTGGATAAACTTTAAGATGTGCAGCATCTGAAATAGAAGACACCAGTGTAAATTAAATTACTCCAATAATATAACATAATTATCTATAAATCAAATGCAGTGGTAGTTGAAATTAATCGGCATCTAATTTAATATATTGCTTGTTAAGCTTTCCTTTAGAAATAGTGTCTGAAATAAAAGATACCACCTTCCATATTTGAAAGAAAAATATTCCAAAAGTACACCATAATGGAGTTTACTTTAAGTAAAATCTATAAATAGTTGTTCTAATTAATCAGCATATTTTGTAATTGATTACCCTTTTAAGCCATCCATGAGCGGTACCGTATTTCATAATGTATCAGTTTATGTAAACAGAACTTTTTATAAATTAAATTCAGATATAATTGTAATTACTTGGCACATTTTAATTAGTTACCTGTTATGTCCACTTTTCGAGATATAGCGTCTGAAACAATAAATACCAGTTTAAGTAAATTGTAAGACAGTAACACAATCTAAATTATCGAAACTTACGCTAATGTTTTTACTCATAATTCTACGTACCTCTTAACCCTCCGGCAAGTTTTGCTAATGGTTCTGTAATATAGAAATTATGGTTTTAGTTATGTACACCATAAACAGTGTTAGATCAGAAGGTGCTTGATATTAATATTTTCACATAGTTCGGAGAAGTGAGAAGTGGGAAACGGTTCGTTTGAAACGTGAAGTATGAGGTTAAATGAATATATTTGTGTTACAATCTAGATTATTTAAATTTACGGGCAGTGTTTTAAACACTACGTACAATAATCCAGAAACTGGTCTGAGCACGCGTATAATATAAAAATGAGAGTTTATAGTTATATATCAAAAGTGTTATATTACA
>NW_019059605.1:372356-397777 GCF_000696155.1 Zootermopsis nevadensis | reverse complement strand
TGTGAAGTTGAAGTGGGAAAAATGGGTTAAGGTTTTTTCGTATTTTGTTTGTCCCTGAAGCTCTGTTACATTGCCATACATAACATTTGTGAGAACTCTTCAATATGTGTACTGATTTCTCAGCGTGTTGCTTGAAGGCCTGTAGAAAATAGATTACAATTAATGGCAAGTTTTTGTCATTCGGTGATATTTTACGTTTTTTATCGGAAATACCCAAGATCCACCTGAACTTGTTTCTCCTAGACAAAACTACAAACTCCTGTCGTTGTTAGGTTATGTTAATTTAATTTGCGTCAGGTATTTCAATTTAGACTAGGATAAACTAGTTTAGATGAATGGATATTTCTGTTAACTTATATGAAACGAAATTTTGTTGGTTCGCCAGAACGTTGTATTTAAGTTCAAAATCTGGTAGCATTTGTTTGTTAAGAATGAACTGCTGCCTTGTTATGAACTTTTTATCTTTGCTGTACCTGGTAGTATGTAATATTGTACGTCACCAGGGGTAGAATTATCAGATTCTTGGTCTAATGAGCTGTCGGATTTATTCTTAAAGGCAAATTAATGGCACTATCAAACCCTGACACTTTCGTACTGTATTAATTTAATAATAATTACTGATAAATATTTCAACCAAAGAGCTTGGGAGATGGAAGAAAGCTAAGAAATTACATTGAAGGCAAATTAAATTTTACATTGAACAGTAACCATAAATTTCAAATTAACTCTAAAGCTCTCATTCGAATTTCAGGGAAACACTCATAAATAGTTTAAACTACACTCTATGTATGTAATTTTCGGAGCTATAAAACTTTTTTCTGTATAATAGAAACTAAGTTATGTATAGCTAAATTTATGTATATACTCACCATTTAAATTATCTGCTAGAATAACCCCCTGCAAATAACAAAACATGAAATTATTTTAGGATTGTTTCAGGCGTCACCACGTCTTCAGTTAGTAAATTTGACGTTTTTTTAATTATTGCAGTCATTTGTACTGTTATGTGTCAATTTCCGAAACTGTTTATCTGATTTCGACAGAATTATATACCGAGTGTCTGCAGTAAACATTTTAGCCCAATGTCATAACATTTATTCGTATTTATTCACTTTATTCTTTACAAACTTTACAATTTTTGAAACATAAATCGAACTTCACGTTTTTTTCTCGAAACACGGCTCTTCATAGGGAGTGAATTAAAGAAAACGCGAAATAATTAACGTGTTAAAAATTTCATTTTTGTTTGCAACATTTATTTATATGAAAATACATAATACACCACAATGAAATATTAATGTAAGTTGTATGACGAATGAAATATGGCTTATCCCGAAGCAGCAGATACGTGTATAGAATATGGCTGCCTTCTGGGATGTTGCACTGTGCAGTCCTGTAGATAATGAGGTGTTTACTGCCTCCATCATCAGGGCGAATCATCGTCCTTATGATGGAGGCTGTAGGCCTAAGCACCTTTGTAACATTGGTCAGTATCTAGCAGACTACAACCCCAGAAGGGAGCCATCGCCATACTCGATACCTTTACCGGTTAAGACACTGGTTTTGCACACACACACACACGAACACGCACAAACACAACAGGAGGCAAAGAGTGAGGTTCACGTTGTCCTACCTGTATGAGAAGAAAAACGCACAAAATCTTGGCTAGCATGATTACGAGTAATGCTTTCACTCCTACCGTCAATTTCTGAGCAGGTGTCTTTGGGTTCCCTTTATATACAGAACACTTTGCTCGTGGAATTGCTTTCGGACGTGTTTGAGATATTCGTGAACGCACTTACAGATAGGCTTCAAGGAAAGGCCTTTTTGTGGCACGTATGAGTTGACTTAACGACAACAAATCTTTATTTGGAACGTGCCACTTCCATAGTAATTAACTTTGGAACTGCACTAAAAGCCATTCCTTACGTTACGGGCACATGTTGGTCGTGCAGAAAACAAATGAATTCTTGGCATGTCGTGCCCCTCCATATTGGAAAGGTCAAATAGATGGCAGAGAGTTTTTTTTTCTAAAACTATAGAACGCACCTCCAGAATTATTTGAATTTTTTGGGCACCATCTTTTCTGTCGTGTCTGCAACGCCGAGAGAGAAATTGGTTGGTCCACTAGATTTTAAAATATAATTTATTTCTTATCTCAGATTATGAGCTATACTTGTCACATTGTCGTATATGGAGGTTGTTTGCTGTTTCTTGGAACTCCGTGAAATTGCTTAGGTTTTTATGACTGGGGGCTTCCCTGTCTTTGTTTTTCACTCCACTTTACTTACAGGTTATGCCCATTATGTAAAAACATTTTTACTGCTGGTTACTAGTTGTAGCATCCTCTGTCCCCGACCGTTGTCTGTGGGAACTGAAGAAAAGCGATGAATGCTTTGTTTAGGACAGCTGGTCTTTCAGCCGGAATTCGAATCCAGGACCTCTTAAATTCGAAGAAAAGCGTTAATCGCTCGTCATTAACCTTCGAATGCATTTTAATGGAGACAACAGAGCCTCCTTTGTTAACGCCCTGAATCATTGTAATAAGGTTCCCGAATTTCGCAGAAATGCGCTGTGTCCATTGTCAGGGCAACGTTTCGGGCGTCCCATTGGCTCCTTTATAGTTAAGTAGGTGGAAGAAACCTCTTTCTTCCATGATTAAGGTACATGATGAAAATGTTTATAGTATTCATTATATTATGTCGCTATGAAAATATAAAATATTTGTGAAATATCATGGAAATATCATTTATGAGTCACCACTGATCCTAAATATCAGAATGATCATTATGATACATGTTAAACGTATTTTATGTTATTATTATCTTGTATTCACCATTATGGCCGTTGTTACAGCACATTAATAACAATAATTTAATTTAATCTAATTATTCATTTATATATTAAGCAGATAAATAAGAATATAAGGTGCTATATCTTTAAGACTTCGAGAAACCATCATGTTTTAAGCTTCGATTTTGTTTGTATTCAGCCCTTACTGAAAACCTAGTTATCTGACAGTCGAATTTCATTGTATGAAATATCCCGTTACCGAAATTAGCGGTCGTGAACATACAGATTCCGTTATACATCAACAAAGTTTATAAAGAGTATGAGGGGAACATTTAATCTAGGAATGATATATATGAGAGAAATGTTGTTATACGTTCATTGAATTCATGCAGTGCTTCTGATGCTAACCTCGAGGGAGATGGTAAAATATGAGTAGTTCCTTCGGTTCTGTTATCGTATGTTTACTCGCCACATGTGGACATCAGTGACGTATTTCACTGGAACTGAAGGGAAGTAAGGAATTGGTGTGGATAATGGAATTACTCACAATCTCACTGGTGCACTCATTGAATACAAACATATTCGGGACACACGATGCAGCGTAACGTTTCCCACACACTAACGGGTCGTTTTGGTTTCCTGGATAACTGAAGTTGTCACTAAAGCCATATACGATTACCAAGCGAATATAAAATAGGTATTTGGCGGATCAGTGGTTACCAGATGCATAGAAATTCATTGTATACGTTGGTACACTTTCCAGACGCAGCTGATGAGAGAGGAAGGAATAATAGTTTTACGTGCATAAGATGAATCAGTCGCCGCACAATGTATAACAGTGATAATTATAATGGAACAATAGACATAATGTCTTGGTATTCACTGCGTGAATCACACGTGGCAGGAAGCCCGTATAATGTCAAATATTTGACAAAATATACTCCAGTATCTACTTGTGTTGAGGATGATTATATACTGTGTTATGAAAAACTGAAAACTGTGTGGAGTATCCATTATTTAATATGTTTTATATAAAGTAACATAAACGTAATTTTAAAAAAAATGCTAAATACAATTACACAATAATAATTAATAGTCAGTCACCTAATGCAAGAGTAGGCAGTTTAAAACGACACTCAAGATGCCCTGTGTGGCCGAAAGGCGCTTTTAATTACACGAATGATAGGTTTAGTGTCCAGTAGTGTGATGGATTATAGCCGTCATTATGCCATGTGCAGAATTAGGCTCAGTTCCCTGTCCCTAAACATTCATGTGGCATTTGTCACGCCATACTTTTTTACGGGTGTCCAGAATCACTGGTTCGTGTTTCAGTTCATTGATAGTTTATATATTACCAACGTGGACGTTGTTCATGAATTACAGAGGTGTTTGTGAAGGATATTAAAACGTGCGGTTGTACGCGTATCACGAACATATGATTTTGAGATACCTTTTTCTCCTGAACACCATGTCCAGATTCTACGAAATGTTTTCGATACATCTTGACCGGACGAAATTGCGAATATGGACCCTTAATGAAGATAGGAGGTTAGGTCGTGCCTTAGCTAAGGCGGAGATCTATTTTCGTGCCAAGGTCAGTCCATGAGGGTTTTGCGGTGGACGAAGTGTCACTGGGATAGGTTTTCTCCTGTCTTTATCATCACACCGCTTCTCCATATTCACTCATGCCATCTGGAGGATGGACAAGGAGCCCATTAGGTGCCCAGTTCTACAGAGACAGAGTCCCATCCCATGGTAACTGTAGCAGTGATAGCTGGCGTGCCGGTCGATATTCTAAAACGAGGGCTGCGGAGTAAAAACAGGATTACGAACCTTTAGAACGACCATGACGTTCTGTATTGTCTGTCACTTGGTTACGGTGGAACGAAGTAACAAAATGTTTCCGAAATATGTGTGGTAATAATTGATTTATTACATCGTAGTTGTATTGGTTTTTATCCATTGTCTGAGCTATATTACCACACATGAATGTGGATATTTTAAAAGCAGTGACGTGTGTAGGGGTTACAGAATACAGCGAATTGCAGGAGCAGTGTACTGGAATGTTGATCTGCGCAACGACTGGGGTCAAGCTCCTTGTTAACCCCGGGTTTACGCCCTCATATTTACGAGGTAATTGGATTCAGCAATATGGACTACCACGTAACATCCTCTGCTAACAAGTAGCTACTCGTAGCTAATATGTTTGCATCACTCATTGGGGAGGGGAGCTTTGGATGAAGGAAGATGTGATGATTGGCTAGGAGATGTTTATCATTGCAATATCCCTGTCTCTGCATTTCAAAACAGATTGGATACGGTTATATCGGATACAGCAGAAAGATTTTCCGCACGTAGGACTACGTTTTGGATCTATGTGTCCCCTGTCATATATTTGGCTAAAATGTAAATTTTTAATATTAAAATATCATAGTTTTTACTTTACTTCGTTTGAAATATATTTAGAAGTCAGCATCGTCTCCAGATACTGTGATACGAAAAGCCGAAGGTGAATATTTAGAACCCAAAACGTGAGGATTATCTTTCTTCTTTATTTAAATGTTATGTTTAAATTCGTTTACAGTTCGGCAAGGAAAGTTATGTGAAACCGAATCGCTCGTCATTCTGAATATTTTTTTTTTCGTTTTATTCCAGATGACAGATTCTAAAGGAAATGTTTGCTTTATAACGGGATTTCAGCAGTTACTCAGACATGTTATTTTGACCGCAGTCAGTCTGACGATAGGAGTTAAGTCACAAAATTATCTATTTTGTTATTCCCACGAGGTCTGTTACGTGTCTGGCGTCTCGGTATCACAACAGATTTCGTTTATTAATTTAATAGTGTTGTGTAGAGAGACAAAGAACTAGCGTATGTGCGCTTCACGTACAAAATTAATTACATAAAAATTCAGTTAGCCTTTTATCCCAATTTATATTATGTCGATGTTTGAAGCTGCTAGACATGAAAATGTATGTGTTATGTATGGAGAATGTGACCTGTGTTTCCAAATGAAGTGTTTAGTCTAGATAGAAATATATAAGGAAGATATTTTTCAGGTACGTCCCAAATATTTATTTCCATTTCAAAGTACATACTTATGTTTCGGAAGCATTTTTTGTCTTTTCTTTTATCGTCCCTTTACATAGTTAATTACTTTTGCTGTTAAAACCACACTTAAAATTCGTCATGCAAATTATTTGTAGTTATACTGGTATACTGTGGTCAGGCTGTTATTTTTTTTTTTCGTAAGGATATATTTTGTGGGTCTGCTTCATTGCACTGAGATATGCTAAACCTCTCACTAATCTTGCGTCTTCCGTCGTTTTGATATGTTTGATCTATTAACTAGGATATGAACTGAAAGACTGCGCTAGGGGTGATTCTGATGTTTTGGAACCATTGGAGGGTTCCTTCGTGTTTATGAGCTGTGTCAAACATGAAACCCACAACTTTCACTTGTTTCGCAGGAAGCGTAATAATGAAGAGTCTACGTTGACAGTCCAGTGGTCCTTGTAACAATTACTTTTTTCCTGTTATCGTTGGACGATTTCCTTTAGTTCTTACATATATGATATCAGGTGACTTCAGTTACGAAGTCCCTTAAATTTGTCTGTATTATTTCTGGTGTGTTTTCTGGAATGCAAGACTGGTCTTTTAGTAGGAGTTTCATACTCCAGCATCGAGATTAGCGTTGCAGGAACTAAATGTTCTAAATGCTTCACTGAATTTTGTTAGACAAATTATTCGTTGTTGGATGTAATCTTTATCACCCCAGCACTTTCAAGCGATTCATATGCTGCTGTTTTTTCCTTGATGTTTAATACAGGATGTACGACATTATAATACTGTGTGTGTTACATTTTTTTTATAAATCCTGTATAATTTGATTTATACAGGGGATGTGTAAGAAATAGAGCCAGCAACGTTCTTCTGTCTTTATAAGGACCTCTCTTCGCATTAGAATATAATGTTTACAAATTAATTGTCTTCGTGACGAAATGTCACACTTTTTGTGACCATCTTTGTAGGTTCTGATTAATTCGTTCTTTTTTACGCATTTCCACTCGCCCGGTTACGGGTGCAGATAGCCATAACTGAACTGCCTTTTTCTTGTGGAAGGAATAATGAAAAGTTCCTTTTAATTTTATTTGTCCGGGTCTACGAAACATGTAATAATACAAACATTACTCACGTAAATGCTGCGATGCAGATGTCGCTGTATAAATGCAAATAATCCTATTGGATCTTATCCTTTAAAATTAGCTATACATTGTCACGAATCACATATACTCATCTTCCTAATTTCGATTTTCTAAAATGTATGTTAATTTTTGTTCTTCTGATTATTGAATGTTGTGTTATAATAAAAACAAATTTACGTTTATTCTTACACACGCTCACGTACGTAATAGTGAACTATCATTAAGACGAAAGTTTATTTTCATAAATTCCTCTCATTCCCTGTGGACTATCGTCATTAAATGACGTTTAATGCGATCGCCTCTGAGTCTTGTCTTCTAGCGTACGTTGTTGATATTATAAATGCACATATACACAAGACACACTTATTTGAGTGCACCCAAGACAGCCTGGCATTGTCATCTGACCACATGAACAAGCACGGACAGGAAAGGGGCCATGAATGTTGCCAGCACCCGACAGGCTGCGCCCCGTTGTGCTCCAGAGTTCACTCCTCTCTCGGCCTGGACGTCCTGCATAGTTGAGCTTTGGTCGAGTACCGATTCTTCCATCATGGACTGCATTGGGGCTGCACGAGAAACAAGGGCACAGTTGTAATATATTTTTATGCAAATCACGCCTTTTAAAAAATATTCATGTTAGTTGTGAACATTAATTGTTTCGTATAATTTGTACGAACTACTCACCGATCGTTGTATGAATAATGTCATTGGCTGCATCATTCAAGCCTCCAGCACCAGTAACCTCGACTTCTGGAACTATAAACATTTAACATTCAAATCTCACCCCAAAGATTGGTTACCCTGACTGAGGTTTGTCCTGGCTTTTCCCACCTCATTCTGGCAAATGATGGGATAGTGCATTGAATTAGGCTACAATCGCTTCCTTACATATCCTTTCCGAATCATTATGTATTAATAATTTTATCATTCGATGTTATATAGTGTGAGCTACTGACAGCGTCGTTTAATTTACCATAAATAAATAGATAGTAAACAGCATCTAACTCCACATGAAATATAGAAGTTTTTTGTTTTTATTCACAAATGAACGCAGCTGATTATGGCCATTTGTTTTATGAAATTACTCGCCATAGCTCTTCATGCTATCAGGGATTTTTTTTTAAAATTTGTACCTAATTTAAAAGTTTCGGTATGTGGATTAAGAAAGTAAGTTTCAGATTTTACTCTCAATCATATTTTGAAATTAAAACAATATAGATGTTTCGTTTATATTAAATTCAAACCTAATGTGTTTGTGTTTATTTCCAAATATAGAAAGTAATATTTGAGGCAACTAAGTAGAACATCTTACCTGATACTGTCACTACTTGATTTTCAGTTGATCCGATGGGCAAAGGCGTTGCTACCTTGATTTCTGAAAAATATCGTGAGAATATTTAATTAAGAATGTACATGCTGTTTATTTTATGTTTTGTAATTGATAATATTCTGTATTAAAACAGTGTATATATGGAATTCATTGCATTCATACTTTGCAGGAACGAAAAACATAACTTTAAGTAAAATGAAAGAAAGCTGTGTCATACACATAAATGGTATGAAATTGATGTTGCTAGCGTAAAAAGTAATACATTTTGAAGATTCCTTTCAGTATTCTATAGTAATATCATGAGAAACAGTTTATCTTGCATTTCAATTTATTTTTCTGCATTTAAGTTCTCTTAATGACTGTAAAAATGTATGGCATCATATATCTTTTGAAGATTGATTGTTCCTATGATAGAGGGAATAACTATATCTGAAACGTCGATAAAAGTTTACCAGATTACACGGCACAGTAACTCAGAAGACAGCCATCTTCATATTTTTCACTTGTACACACACTGAAATTATGTTTATGTATGCGTATTTGGAAGTCGCCGGCTTTTACAAACACATATTTGTAGCGTGTATAAATATAAACAGAAAGACAGATGTTCATATGGAAGGAAATATTCATATATTGGAATCGTACAACTTCCGTCTGCAATATGTCATATTCATATGCTTTGGAATCAGATTGCGTGAAATTGTCGTCGAGCGTCTGGTTTTGGCAACAAAAGAAGTTTAATATTCGCACACGACAACGTTCAGCAGAGAAATAGTTATCATCAACCTGAGGCTGTGTCTGTGGTCGACGTGAATGATGATGATGATGAAATTTTTCCGGGACCTGTTATTACGGTCGCTGATTCAAGTCTGTCTGGGCAGTCATACTGCGGAAAATGTGGTATAGTTGACCTGTGTAGTTTGACTTTGAAGTCTTTTGCCTTTCACGTATGGCAGACGGTTCAGTAGGTACGTAGGTGTATGCACTTTCTGGGAAGTGAGTTTCTGGACTCTTCGGTATGGAAGAAAATGTCCCATGGTGGTGTACCGAAGCACCGAAGCTGAAATCCAAATAAGATACGGAGGCAGACACCAACTGCTTTTGCAACGTGTGTGTTGCGGGTGGAGGTTTCTACAAAGCGAAGCACGTTGCCTAAGATTGGCTGCAGGTGTGATACTGAAGTGACAACGAATAAAACCGTGAAGAGGTAGTATCAGTAACCAGGAAGGGAAATATACTGGTTGTTCTTGATTTACCCTGTTTTATTCAGCCTGAAGTAAAGGAATTTCTAACACTGGATAAGGTATAGCTATGCTACATTTTGCATTCCGTGTGCAACTAGTATCGATTTTCTCTCTTCTACATTCGATATCTCGCACGAATGTCACGTCTGGCAATAAAATCGGCGAAGGGTACGTGAAGAGGAAAGCCTATTGCCCGTTATTCCACACTATCGACCACTTTGTTTCGATATCTCTTTTCTTACTCTCTCGTTTCTACGCTTCAATGCCCTATCCTTCTCGTTTTGTCATCTCCTTCTGCTCCAGTTCAGTGTTTCGTATCTGTGCACGTTCTTCTTTTAAGAGTTCTGTACTCAAGCTGACATCATACACCGTAGCCTAGCCCAAGTACACTCGATATGTCAAATATAAGGACAGACAGAGCAGAGGAAGACAGGAGTCCCCTGTAATGTCAGTTTCATTCGTATGAGATTACAGATATTTCTACATTATGTCATTTAAAGTTTTATCACCTGGTGTATCAAACGAAGCGTTGTCACATTGTGGATTTAAATAATTCCAGTGCACCAGACTGACTAGTGCTAAAAGAGTGGAATTATGAACCTCCATTTGAAAGATTTTTCTTTCAAAGCATTTTAAACTTTTCAATGTAAAGTCAGGATAATAGTGAATAAGAACTGAAATTTGAAAGGGAAGTAAGGTAATATTAAAATTTACCTGACAATACACCTGAAGCTAATAAAAGATTGATATATGAGCACAAAATTATTTTAGTGATGGTGGGGAAAGTATATTAACTAATTAGATGCAATTACTACAAGTAGAAAACTAAAATTAATTAACTATTAGTGAAAATTACAAATTTATAACTTGGACGTCATGCACAATTACAGGATCGCATAAAATAGGCCCACTCTACTTCATCATCATACTGGCAGTAAAGACAATTAAATCCGCAAATAAACATTTCATATTTATACCAATTACCTTCGAAAAGTTCCTTTGTTTTCGACTCAGCAAAGTATCATCAGATTCTGGAAAGTCGCAACACGTTATTGGTGGCTAAGATCATGTGTACATCGATCCTTGATACAGAATAGTCATAGAAAGGTAATTTTGACTAATAAAATGGACACAACTTACATCAAGACTTTGTTGTTTAATACGGGAAGATGAATAAGACATCAGCTGTACGACCTAGGAACTTAACGTGACGCGACAGATACTCGAACTGGGAGTCTCTAAGTTTACTCGCTCGGTAATACGTTGTGAATATGATTTCAGGTTAAATATTTAATTTATGTTTGACTTCTTTATGTGAAAAAGAAGTCAAATGGTACTCAGTAAGCAGCTTAATTATAAACAAAGTTGGCGCGATATTCATGCTAGGAAACAAGTTGGCTCTCCTTCAAATGCCTGCCTTCAGATTGACTTCTTATCATATCGTTCTTTCGCAACAGGCGGCAGCACCATTTGGTGTTTGAAGAAATGACTGTCGCCCGCGACCCCATTCAGGAAAAATGATGGCACTCACTTTGTTCTTATGTGCGTCGCCTCGCGTCGCAAACTGATGATGTTCCTTTCGTTTCTCTACACACACCAAAAGATCGACGCATACATACGAACGAAATAGGTTTGCAACCTGCAGCTGTGTGTTGGGTTCTCGGTCTGTTTAACTACGCTTCTTAAACTGTAGAGGACATAGAGCTTAGAATAACGTGGGATTTGTATGATTTAAGGTTTTTACAGCGGTGAGTATGAAGATTTGTCTTCTAGGTTGTTGCGATGAATCGCCCTGATGACGGAGGCAGTATGACCTCTGAAACGTTGGTTACCATCGACCAGACTACACAGCGCAACAACCCAGAAGACAGAAATCTTCATACTCATCGCCCTGATGACGGAGGCAGTATGACCCCTGAAACGTTGGTAAACATCTACCATACCACAAGGTGCAACAACCCAGACAGAAATCTTCAACGTGGAATACGTTTACAGATAGTGATGACATTGGAACAGGAAATGTATGGCCGTGTCCTGTATCTGGAGTAGCCTACACAAACCTGTAACGATGCCCGGTGTCCCAGTCGTGATTTGAATCTTAAACGCCTGAATTGATGACACCACTGCGTCAGTCAGCTTGATCGGTTCCTGAAAGCCTTAGTTCAGTCGGTAATTCAGAGAACCACGAGACTGCTTTCGAGAAAGACAACCAAACAAGCAGACACACGTTATTTTAAACATGTTTTATTTTTACCCAAGAATAATCGACAAGTATGAAATTATGTCTTACGCCTTCCCCACCATCACATTATCGACTTCACTACACATATATCAGTCATTTGCGATGCCAAGGTGGAATTTTACAAAACCGCGGACGCACATTTATTCCTTCTGTCAGTTTTATCCTATATTTTTGACGCTTATTGTATTCCGTCTTACGCTATTTCTCCTTCGTTTATTATTCATTCCGTGTTTTTTTGCCCCCCCCCCCCCATTTTGTCGCCCAAGTAGACTGCCTTCTTTGCTTAATGGTTAGATCAGCATTGGCTGTCAATAGAACTATCGAGTTCTGAAAGTGTAGAGGTCAGGTTGCCTTCCATTTTTTTTTCATATTGATTCTTCTGATATAAGAGCCGATTTCCGACTGAGAGGGCCTTGGACTATACACGGAGCGAGAACATTACCGGATATTATGTTACACAGTTCTGAAGGCTGGAGTCTGAAGACAGATAGGCCAGATAAGATGTACGGAAAATACATATCGTACTCTATAAATATATATATCGTCCCTAAGTAGGATATTTTCAGCACGTTATGTCGAAACGTTTGGACATGATCAGCTTTGTTGGTTGTATAAATACGATATTTCTCTCGACATAGAAATTTTACGGTCTCCGTTATATGGTTGAGGAGAGCAGTTGGTCTTTCAGCTGACACTATAACTCGAGACTGTGACTATCTGTACGTATCAGGTATAAAGAAGAAATAAACTAGAGATTGACGAACGCAAAGACTGACTTACCGTAGAGTCGGACTGTGCCTTCGGCGTGCCCCAGCGAGTTGGTGGACACGCACATGTACGTTCCCAGGTCCCGACTGCTGAATTGGTTGATCGTCAGCTTCAGGTGCACCTTGTACGCCGTTCGATTCTCCACAATCGAATGTTTAGTCCTGGGGAAAGAAACCTTCTGAATATTAGGCATGGCTACAGTACAGACAGAACAAAAATATTAGAGGCGTGTAGAGAGACTGTGTCTTCCGTGACGGGTAACGTCGAATTTACGGCCCACAGTTCCAATAAAACAATATTTAATTACGATATTCTCTTATTGTATTTATTTAAAAATCGAACCGTGGCATATAGATTGCATTTACCTAACGTTACCAACCGTCTGTTATGACTGACACGTGTTAATATGGGGTATGAAGGTAATATTTCTGCCATTTTTGGTTGTCTCCGTATTCCATTGTAAATTCCCGCGATTTAGACACGTTCTGATTTCATTCCTATTCAGTTTAACTCGCTGTGTAAAAGAGAGATAAATGAAGCGTTAGTCCATTATTAATGCGTAGAATGGTGACTTATTTAACATGACATTCTAACAATCCAAACCATCCCTGAACAAATAACTCCGTTATCAGAGACTGTTCGTTCAGTCATAACCCCTCGTTCGCAGAAAACTGTAACAGTGGCGTGCAGTCCATGTGTAAATGACTGCTGAATAAATGGTACGAGGTACACTCATTAAATGCAAACTGAACTGCCATTACTCTGAAACCAGCCAAGTGCTGAGTTAGAGATTAGGCCCCTTTCTCATGATAAATTGCTGCTTGGTCACCTGAAGGGGCGGTGATAGATGAGTATGGAGCAGTGGTGGAATGGCAGCGCGTTTTATGCGGAAAACTCGGAGAAAAACTAGTTTCATGGCGATTTTTCCGAACCACGAATCTCACTTTGAAGTCAGTGAGAATCCAATGTCAAGACTTCATTATGTAAAAATACCACACAGATGGAGGAGTAACAGTGTCCTGCCTGAATGCCCGGTCTTGGTTTAGTCACTGGGACTTACTTCAACATCATTTAATTCAGAAATTCTCTTAGGTCCATATAATGGATAGCAAATTCTTACCCTGATTGACATTTGGAAGAGTGAAACTAAGTCATTTACCTCTGTATAGTTTGTGCTTAACTACCGAACCAAAAATTACTAGTTATCTTAGTCTTGGTATATAGTCTTTCTTGTTAACTTGGAAATGAAACACCCTTAACCAACAAACGTAACATATTCTTCTTCTTTGGCTCTACAGCCCAGTGTGTGTCTTCGCCGCCTCCTTTCGGAGGTTTCTTAGTCAAACATAACACATATCCTACTTAATTTAGATGACGCATTTGTTAAATAATGTAAGAACGAACGACTAGGCCAGTTAACGCGACTCAGTCTTTGATTCACAATGTAAGTTCCAGTAATCGCAAAATTGAAGATGGCTGTTTTGTGCGTTGTAGCACCGTGTAGTCTGATGAATACTCGTCAACGTTTCTGAGGGCCTCGCTGCCTCCACCACCAGTGTAATCACCTTGATTATTGCCCTGTTGATGGAGGCAGTGAGGCAATTCGAAACGTCCAGACTGGATTGAGCCACATCGCAGACCTCGTTGCCGTGAGAACCTGAGATCTGAACAATCACAAAATTATCCAGAAACAATCCACGCTGCATAGACACCGCTGCATCCAATTGGCCGTGGGCAGCGTAGCAAGTACCAGTCTTCCTCTTATTGTTGCAAGTGTGTATGGAACTAATCAAGCCAATTGACGTTCCTGAAAATGAGATTTTCCACCGCCACTGTGTATGGAACTCAGAGCCCTCACTAATTACTGTAGTAGGTCTATACCCTTGTGACAGAATTATGATTCCACGCGAGGAGTGTGGAATGGGGGTCGATTTTGGGGGTGGGAGCATTGTACCTACGGATGCAATGCTTCGTTTGTTTTTATGCGAGTCTGTGTGCGGTTGTAATTAGTTACTCAAGCCAAGTGTGAATCCAAAGCTCTGAATTACCACTCTTATGCAATTATTTCTATGTTAAGAGTGTGGAGAAAAAGCTTAAACCCGGAAAGTAAATTACACAGAATCTAAAACGATTACTTTATCTGTTCATTCTGGAAGGATTATGATGAATAACGTTTTCCAAATTTCTGTTACCGTTCTCAGTTCGATGGTTGATTTAATAGTTAAAATGTCTAAACTCACCAATCGGAAATAATATTTGTAGAATTTAAAAACCACGTTTAAGGAAACAATAACACAGCTTCAATACGTTTCAGTTTCAGTTAGATTAATCTCGTGTTTCTCTCTTTATTTTGAGGCATGTTTATTCAAGTCTTTCTGTGTACAGAAATAGATGAACACGTATGTTCTGCTTTAATGTCTTATGTTTTATTTCACACGGAGGGACTAAACAGATCCCATAGTTGTGTCGTAACACTTGGTACGTGGTTTCTGTCAGGAGTAAAATTACACTGCGTGAACCATAATTTTACTGCGGTATTTTCTATGCACAGCCATTGATTTTTAGTGGAGAGTGACACTCTCCGATGGTGTGTAATTGTGATGTGATATGATATATGTTAGTTTCAACCACTCTAAATCACTCGTGACAGAACTCGATAGAACTCAATGCTATGTGGAGCATCATAATAAATCGATTTTCACTTATCGAAACATGCACACCTGTACACTTCTGTTTAATTACTTACTTGTGCTATACGCGTTGATGTCTGTAAATTAAATCTGGGCTGACATAGTTTGCAATTACAGGCTTATTCCCATTTTAAAAATTCATGGAATTCATTTTAAATCTTAAACGTGTACACAGGCGACTTCCGAGGTATCCAGTCACATAAGAACCCTGATGATGGGGACAGAGTTGGTACCCGAAACGTCGGTTTACCACGGTAACCAGTTAACGCGGCTGATTGCCCGAGATGATTGTATTGATTGAAAGTCTCAAATCCTATAAAATTAAAATTGGTTGCACAAATTCACACGCAAGAATTAAACCGTCGTCAGGTTTTTCAAGAGTAGTGGTCTTTTTTTGTGTACTCCTTCAGCGTGTTTGACAGACCGCGTATAATAGAATTTTCCGCATTCGGAAAATAATTGTTCACGTATAATGGAATCGACGTTGGACATGTCCGCGTAAAAAAATGTTTTTTTTTGTACTGTAGACGATGTACCCTTTTAGCATGCTGCTTCTAGAACCCGAGTCTTCCTTTTCAGCGTTAGATAAATAGCACAAAAAATAGTAACGTAGTACCTGATATCCGTCATGTAACATTTTCCACTTTCTTCATCCATTAGTTTATATTTCTTGGGAATATCATTCTATTCATATACACGCTACTGTGTAGGCGTGCCCATCAAATAATATTCTTCTGTTCCTGAAGATATTGCACCGTGTAGTCTCGTAGAAATTGACCAACGTTCCCGACATGCTTACTGCCTCCGTCATCAGAGCGATGATGGCCTACGCTTTGACAGTAATCTTCATACCCACCACCGAGGGAACTCACATTCTCATATTATCTGTGCTTGTTCGGAGTGCCGTGTTGGAGCGTCTCACTTAGTGATACAACTTTGAACCACTTACCCGTCTAATAGCATTTCTCCTCTGTTCTTCAGCCAGTAGTTGATGGTGTTGGGGAACGCCTCAACGTGGCACTCCAGGGAAACGTTTGTCCCAAGTGGCGCCCCAAGCAGCTGATTCGGAACTTTGACCACTGGGGCAACTGCAGAAAGGAGAGATAACGAACTTAGCGAAAATAGTGTGGTTACAGAGAAGAATACACAAGTTACGTTTTGACAGAGTTAAATCGTTTGTGTTGTACGAAAATTTGGATACTACTAAAGAACTGTAATTTTGCGTCAGAGCTTGAAATCGTTAATGGTATTTTTTATTTCATAGTTTTCATCTAACACGTTCTATCCTGCCTTCAGCAAATACTGAATTTCTTTGAAAAGACCATTTTACATTTCGCCGATGTCAAGGTAAAGACATGTAAACCCTAAAACTCAAGGATACAAAAAGTAACTTTCGGAAAGTTTTAATAATCAGTTTTATTGATTAAAAATATATTTACAAATATGGTTATACAGTTTATGCATGAACTTCATGCTGAATTGATAATTTTTAAAATTACAGATTCAATGAAGTGTAGGCTGTAAAGTATAAATCATACTTTGGGTGTAATTTTTGGACTCATACTTTTTACCCTGCCACCGACGAACTGAGGTGGAATCAGGTTAATGGTACAGCTATATATTTACATACACCTTGAAAACAAGGGAATTAATCACTTAATAAATTACTAACTTCAATTAGTTTAATGCTATACATGAGATATCTCGCTTATAATCATTGGTATTTCTTGTCTTCATTTATGTAGTGCTCGAGGACATCGGTGGAAAAAAGTGTCGCGTTATCTCTCGAAGGTTAAAGCTAACAAGGCCTCACTGTTCAAATTTCCCATTCATAGAATTTCCACGTTATCATGATTACATACTGATAGTATCAGAAAATTTAAGTAATTAACGAAATAGTCGAAATGATGAAATGATGAAATGATGAAATGTCTGAAGTCGGTAAACAAGTTTCTAATTGACTTTCGTCTACAATCATTCATACTTATACAGGAGAAGCATAATTCGTTGTAAGTTAGGCGTTTAATCGATTGATGAATTGAAGCTTTTTAGAGCGTATTTGCTAATTGGGGGGGGGGGGGTTGTTGAGAAGTCATTGACGAAAAACATTTGTGGTAGAATGAGGGAAAGGAAAAAGAAACATTGGCTATTAGATAATCGATCACGTGACGAAGAGATGCAAACACAGGAATATATTACCAAATATTAACTAAAGATTAAAAGTCGTATACCATATAAAACGAACCTCAGAGACCACTTCGTTAATAAAGTCATACAGTTCTCTTTTTGTGTTTTAGTGATTACAAGTAATCTGTAATTTAGTTACTTTAAACAGCAACTGTCAAATATTTGCCATATAATATTATGGAGGTGCGTATAAGCATTACTTTTACGAGAGGCTTGGTGACATTTCACTTATTTTTGTATCTCTTCCTGTGCTTTTTCCCGCCAAAATAACTGTCGCAATGCGCCAACCCTCAATATCTATATTCTGGTGTGAAAACTCCCTACTACCTGGATATAACCGCTTGAAGCACATTGCGCGAGAGGCTTGCTTGTTTATTTTTACTTTTTTTAACTTGTGTCGGCTCTACAGAGCGTTAATGGAAGTGATACTGTTCTTCTACTGAAATATGACGCATGGGAATAATTAATTTTAAACCAAAGTAGTTTGCTCGTTATAAGAGGCCCATCATTTCATTTTACAGAAAATGTGAGCCATTTTCATCTTCTGCATTAGTCATTTTCTCTAAAGCTCGAAATCATTATGCTAAATGAATATTATAGAACGAGATGGGCTGGGCACTTGGCACGCATGGATGGGGAAAGAGGTGTGCACCAGGAATTCAAAACCCAAGCTTAAATCCTTTTGTGCAGGGAAACTTGCGCGATTTAACACCAGGCTACACTTTCTGTATACATTGAAAATAGTTGGGTGTCTATTTTTGAAGTGATAAAAATATTTATGTGGAATGTACTTACAGTTTACGTTGAGTGTAATGCGCTTGCTAACTGCTGGTGGTACATCATTTGAAGCTATGCACAGATAAGCGCCCATTTGCCTTCTATCCAGCTTCACGAGTGTTAACGTGTCCCCACTGAAAGTATCCACTGAAACACACGGATTCACAGTTGTTTGATTTCTATGATGTGGTGACTGCGTTTGTTTACCGACAAACAGTTTGAACTGATTCTGGAAATGGCAAAGTTTGCCCTGTGCTGGAATGACGCAACAACATGGATGTCAGTGCTTGAAATTTTAATATCAGTATTTATTGAATTCTGTAAATTAAAACAAAATTAAACAAAACGTGGCTTACAATCAAGAGCGTATTTGTTCTTTAGTTTCGTTTTGGGTGTAATACTCCCAAGCATAGCTCACATCAAAACAGTACACAATAAATAAACTATTATTTGCAAGGAAATGTTTGTTCTGTCGTGTGGCATTCCATTAATCTTTATATTCTGAACACCAACATTCTGCGATAGACCTAGACTAGACTAGACTAGACCACACTACGTCACAACCGAGAAGACCGAAATCTCATATTTCATGAGTAGCAATTGAACCAAAACGAGGAGCTTTGAGTTCATAATTGCATACATTGTCCCAAACAGACGTGCTACAACCGGTGCATACGTTGTGTGCACATATTTTTGGGACTGCTTATAGTTTTAGTACAACCTATGGGTATTGGTGAGATTAATAAATCAATTAGTATTCTGTACCCTTGAGTTCATCCCTTGTGCTAGGGACGTCTCAGACGCAAACAGAAAGAAAGAAAGAAAGAAGGCTGGAAAGGGAGTCAGTTGGGAAATACGCAAGGGGAAGGAGGGAATTTCTTTTCCTGGAGGTATATTGGATGTTGAAGTAATAATCTTGGGAGTTCCCGTTCTGCTGCACTTCATATTTCTGAAGAGAACTGAGCTTATTATACAGAATGATTCAACGTCCCTGCGCATATACAAGAACACAAAAATGTCGGTTACAACACCATACGACAGCTTGAAGGATGTTAGTTGAGGTCATGCAGTCACGTAATACACTAAAATCCTCTGCGACATTAGGGTGTGAGTGAATTTTGAATCAGTTCTCACTTCTAACACTTGTTCTTTAAAACGTGTAGAGAATTTTGAATCGTTGTGTACAAGACTACCGACGTAGTACAAGACACACCAAACTAGATATTTTCTGATGCAGTACTCACTGAACTGAAATGCACGCCAAGTGACCAGAAAATTGTAATTCAAGTCCTCATAGACACAGTCGTTTAGAGTTGATACGTACAGACGGACGGCCAAAGTTGTTTTCATAGGCGCTCCACAAGGCTGGGAAAGCTCCCGAAAGTCGCTGATGTTGATCACAGAGTAAAGGGTAACGAACAAATTAATATGTAAAACGAAGTTAATGCTACACTCTGACGTAACAGTGGGTCCGTTTTCGAACGAAAATGTACTTCAGTTTGTGGGATGAAATGAAATACACACAAATAGTCTCATTATAAATTTTAACAAATCTTCATATTCAACGTCGTGTTATAAATTAAATAGCATTCAGACTAGATGCTAAGCTTCGTATCCGAATTCTTGTATAAATATTATTTCAGTTCTGAGGGTGTTTATCTTAAGATGTTACGATGCGAGAAAACTGTGGAGATGGATTAGCGCAATGCCTCCCGGAGAGAGTTAATTCCAAATCTGAATTAAGAGGGAGAGGCCGTTGTCACACGAAATTAGTGTTTACCAGCAGAGAATATAACACCCCTTGTGTTAGAAATCACAAATGTTTCATTTTCGACAGCATTGAAATACTACTCTGTCGTCTATTTACGCATCTTAATTAACATTGCTGAATAATGTTCCATATTGCGGAACACTTGTTTCAATAAGGAAATAGAAACTGTTATCTTCTGCTGTTTGAACTTCGTAGCGGTGTTAACGCATTGATATTTAATTCGCCCAGTTGTTATTTCCTAAGGCTGTGTAATCACGGCTGAATAAATGTCAGTTTACATTTGGCGGTAATAAATAAATGATGTGATACATTTCCTTATTTGTAACAACTATAATTCAAGCGCTTCGGATCCAGAAATTTCTGTACGGAGGAAACTTGATTTTCTAAAGGCTTTTTGGGTTCAAGGGAAGAATTCAGAATTACGAGTTTCCTTAAATAATTTCTCTATTATGAGTTATTTCGACTATATATGTATATATAACATATCGAAAAGCTTAAATCTGTGGAGCCTAGCGCGCCTTGAAGAAACAGGTAGTGTATGTGTAGTGTAATGGGATGCTGTCGATAATACGTTGACACATCATCAACTAAAAATTAGTATTTAAAACATATTTAGAGTCGCTGTTGTCAAGGCTGAGATGCAATTCCCATACATCAACTAATTAATTAACTTACTGCATGCAGCATAGTTCTTGAGAAGTTTATAGTCGTTCAGCTAGTCAATAAATGCGCCACCCGTTTTAGGGAAAGCGAAGGACAATTGCTGTGTTTACAGGCACGCGCTTTGTACACTTACCACAAAGGAAATAAACGCGGAATTTTGTACGAAACCTCACAAAAGCAATTTACAAAGGAGGCCGAGGTGAAAGTGGAAACTGATATTGAGAAACAGAACGGTGGACCGAAATGAATCGGAATATGATTCAGTAGCGAGCTTCTGTGCTGGTGAAGGTTTTTCATGTTCTGTAAATACAAGGAATTTCTTGAGAGGTGGTATAGCTATGAAAGGTTTCATGAAACTGTCTTGTGACAAGTTAATTGATTACAAGGCTTCAACGTGTTATTCAAAATGAAAAACATTTATAGAAATATTATTTACTTCTGCTGAAATATTAGACGACTTTGGCTTGGTATTAGGATCCGCGTTTTGAACCACACTGTAACAACGGTTGACTAACTAGAATTAGGGAATTGGGGAGTTACTTGAAATTACGTCAGGAAGTGGGAACATGGCGACTCGCGTTCCGATTAGTTGGAAGGGGTGAGAGAGGACGGTGCCAGTCCTTGACTGCTAATGAAATCTGCTTGTCGCTTTGGTTTGACGTGATCTCTGGTAAACAGGTCAAGCTGACAAATCGGGAATAACTTCCGACTTGCATGGTTTAGAGCAAGTTGGCCAACTTCTTTCTTCCCTGGGGCCAAGAATTGCTTTCCCGTTGGACTCAATGGCCAAGAAGTCCTCTTCGCACCACTTTTAAACTAATGGCAAATTTTTGTTGTCTTTATTTCCAAAACTTTCAAAATGTTTTTTTTAAAAAAATCCAGAATTCCAAAAAAAAATTGAAAAAAATCAAAATTGTGAAAAATTGTAAAAAAATACAGAAATGACTAAAAATTTGACAAACAACATTTTGGAATTTTGAAAATTTAAGAAATATCAAAATATTTAAAAATTACAAGAAATTCCTAAATTGGCAGTATGCCCACAAATTAAAAAAATCTAAATTAAATAAAATTAAAAAACCAAAATTTTGAAAATTCATTGTTTTTTTAATTAAATGATAATCCCGAAAATTTTAAGGTCACGTAGGCAAACGTTGGGATACTTTTACGTCTTGTTAACTTATACATGCCAAGATGTATCCTTAGATTATTTTAGGGGCAGTGAAGTCTGCTTGGTCTCAGAGAATTATATCGCAGTATGGTCTTGGTATGTCTTACTCTTCTGACGTGTTTGCTTCAGTCATTTAGCCTGCTGATTCCCACATAATTGATAGAGATTTTAGTTTGTATCGGTATAGATTAAGTCCTAACGTTGTGCTAAAGTTAACTGCTATTATTTATGCACTATTCCAACTTGATTCGCCATTTATTTACTACTTACTTCCTGTTGTACCAGTTTTTTTTTATGAATTTAGAGGGTTTTGGATTTCATTCAACCAAGTAGCCCAACGTGGTTAGTCTTTGCATACTTGAAGTCAGTCAGTAATTTGTGCGTTCCGGAGGATATCGTCAGAGAGGAGGATTCAGGGTTCAGCACGTGTCCAATCCGAGCGTGATTCGAACCCGCGTTCCCAGCATTTGAGTGTTCAACTAACGCCCTCCTGCTCTGATCGTCGGTCTCATTCCATATCCTCGTTTTACCCCTGAAGTTTCCAGCGGAAATGTAAATTAGAGACGGAAGCAAAACTCTGAAAAGTTTCATTATCTTGTTACAACATAAAAATGCACAGTCCGTGTCAAAGTTGCAACTTGAGACTTCACACAGTTACCCAGCACACAATTTCTAGTTTAGGAGCTTATATCCGCTACATTGAAAAGCCAACTTTCGTCGTAACGATATTCCATACTCAAGTTGTATGTTGAGAATGAATAGGAAGAGAGACTTGATGCAAGGGAACGTAAATTTTATTGTGTGTGAACGTCTGTACTAAAATGTATCTTCTCGCATCCTGGAAATGTTAATGCTCACTTATAACCACTGCCAGGGCAACAGTTTGTAGCGAAATGAAACAACAGTCTTCTCTGCCGTCAGTGCAGTTTTCTGAGATACAGAGAGAGAGAGAGAGAGATGTCTGGGCTTTCCTTTCTCCGCAGCTATCATTTGTAGCAGCAACTCACACCATTTCATATTTCCTTCTTTATTCCTCGCCTGCAAACTGTTCACTGTGACATTCCACGTCTAAAAGACCCACTCGTAGAAGCTTCACAGTTTTCTGATTGGTTTATCTTAAAATTCTATAGACTGAGATCTGTCTTGTACCATTTGCTGTAAAGTTAAGGGAATACGGACAGTGTGTTTGTTCACATGTATAAATCCATATAACTAGTGGTACAATTCTATACACTGTACGTGTTTACATTTGTGATTATTCTGATTGATTTATTATTCTTTCCTTATCTCTTATCTTGCACAATTTATGCGTTCTTATTTATTCTTTAGTCTTCTTTAGTTTTCTTTATCTTATGCTGATATGTAACATTACACGTAGACATTTTATTTGGTTATTGATTGTGCCAACAGATATCAGTACGACGCACACCTCTCATCTGTTACCATTAAATTAAATTTTCGAAGTTTAATGCATATGAATGTTTCAGTATATCCTAATTTATATTAAAGTATAATAAAATATTGGCTAATATTTGGTAACAGAAACTCTCTTTCATACTAGACTTGACATTTAATAAATACAACCTGAATATCTCGGTTTTTTTACATTTGATTGGAGATTTGTGTGTGAGCCATGATGATATGATGTTCACTATCGCAACATAACCAGTGATTACACAGTGAGTTGTTTAAAATACACGGTGGATTTATTTAAAAACTATTACAATTAATTATTTCCTGGATTGCTGCTTGTCGCTTCAAAAATCAGACCTGGTTATCTGAACGTAAATGTCCTTGTACAGAGTAATACTGTACTTCCGTTATCCGCACTCCAGTCTTTATTCGGTCATGAAGGACGTAAACACTGCTGGATTCTACGTGTTTCATGTGAGACATTAAAGTTGTTGCAACACCTACTGGCCCAGTTTTAATGTGTCGTGATTCCACCCTGGAATTTCGTGTGAAGTAACATTCATTAATTGTAATTAGATGCTTTTCTCACAGTGACATGTGCATGGCAGGTGAGTTTGTCAATAATAACAATACCACAGTGTTCAGTTAGCAGTTAATGGGTGTTTTATGTTTTATCAGTGACTTCCACACTTTTAACAGAGCTTATTAAATATAAATGCAATTAATGCATAGCACAGAAGTAATTAAATGTCGAACAAATAATCGTGTGAAGTGTTTATAAATAGTAAATCACAATTGATTTGCTTTATGGAGTTTTGCCTTCTGATTCCATTTGTTCTATGTTTCAGGATGATTTATTTCTTTAAAATATATGATAGAAAGTACGGCATTGTGATCTTAAAGGTTGGTGACTTTTCGTGTTATTTTGAGAGTGTTTTGTTTCTGTGAATATTGCTGTCTTCTGAAATATTGTGCCTTATGGTCTGGTAGAAGTTTACCGACGTTTCGTAGGTGCTTACTGAATTTATTACCAGGTGAGTAGTTATCGCCCTGATGATAGGAGCAACGTTGGTGTACAATATTCCAAAGACAATACGCTTTGTACTTAACGCCATGAGAACATGACAACTCACCTTTTCTTTCGATGTGTCTCATTGTTTTGACTAATAAATGTTTAAAGCGTACCTTACTTCAGTAGGAGAGAATACGATATCTACTTTGTGAGGCTATTTAGACAAAGTTGATCTTAATTTATGTTTTGAAATTCTTTAGCAGTTTATAGGGAGTAATTAAAGATGAATACAGAAAAGATTAGGATGAAGTTAATTAGGAAACCTCAGTTAACATTTAACTACGGTAAAGGAATGTGAATGGCTAGGCATTGCATTGCATTGCGTATAACACAAAAAGTACTAGTAAATATATGAAGATTTGCTTGTGAACTAAACTCAGTCTTTGCAATGTTGGACCCTGTTATTTGTAATTGAGTACGCACAATTGAACACAGTTACTCAAAAAGTTTATTTTGTCAGGTAAATATTTGAACTATGCAGTTTATAAGGCAATGTAAAATCTCGTATATTTGCGTTGTCTCGCCTGAAGATGGCTTAAACACGTAGTGTGGTTTATTTTTTGTTTGACGAAATAAATAGTTTGTGTTGCAGTTTTAAATTGTATGTATTAAACTCAGCCCTTTATTATACAAAATAATAAAATTACCTGCGTCTCCGCCCCTCCCGCGAAAATACACTGTTTTTATTTAGAACGGCTTCATGAAATTAACTGAATTCCAAGTTCCATATAAAAGAGACCGACTATATATATATTGGAATGGATTTATTGACGCTAAACTTCGTATTAACGTTACGGAAGTTGACTTGCTATGCTCCATATTGCTACAGGTTTCCTGAAAATTAACTCCCACCTCCTCGAGGAATGTGAGTCTTGTTACGCCCTGTGTGTTGGAATGAAGTTATTGAATGTAACAGTTTATATCACAGCGTTTACCGTGTAAGAAGCATATTGGCGTCACCACCTGCAAGTATCATCTGCTCGCTTTGCTTCGCAGAGTTGCAGATGAACTCTGAAATTATAGCATGCAGAAGGAGGTGGTTGGTTGGATCATAAAGACGGGGCTCTAATTAACTCCCTAATCTACACTGTTAC